>JAEIFG010000403.1:10872500-11235078 GCA_018901795.1 Drosophila sp. st01m | reverse complement strand
TTATTTTTTGAGTTGTTTGTTTCTTTATATTTATATTTTTATGTGTAGTATACTATTTATTAGAAGATACTGACTAAATATAGGCGCTCTTTAGATTATATAGTACTTAAAGTAATAAAGTAAGTAATGGATTAGTGCATGGTGCAAAGTGTTAACATATTAAAACCACATCGTCAAGATGACAGTGCAAATTTAGTTTTTGAGTAAAACAGATCAAAATTGATTGTGAAGCGGAGTTATTCCAAGTAATTTAATAAATCTAATATTTTACTCAAATAAAACAAAATCTTTCTGAATCAGAAAATTAATTGACGAACCTAACACAAAATAGTTGACCTTTCGATGTATTTAAATATCTTTCTTTAAATGCGCTCCACCTTGAGATGAATGCCATTTTTAGTGGACAATGGAAAGTTTTTCTTATTTAAGATCAAAGGTATTTCAGTGCGATCGGAGACGCCGAATTTAAAGTGTCTCAGGAGTGAGATGAGACCAATCTTGGCCTGCATTTTACCGAATCGTTCGCCGATGCAATTGCGAGGTCCATCTCCAAATGGCAAATAAGCATATTGGTGTCGAGCTGCGATGGCCTCCGGCTCAAAACGTGCCGGATCAAAACGATGTGGTTCCGGATAAATCTCTGGATCATGATGTATATTGTGTACTGGTATTATAATTGTTGTTCCTTTCTCGATGATGTGATTTGTGCCGGGAACTTGATAATCCTCGTTTGCCTCTCGCAGGAGGTTGGCTATGATCGAATGCTTCCTCAGGGTTTCTAAAATAATGAAAGATATATTGGATGAATTTGATTAAAATTAATATTTGATATATAGACATTTCTTACCTGACAGCACCTGGTCCAAATAGGTCATTTGAGCTATGGCATCATAGGTAAGTTTACCTCCAGGTACATTCTTCAACACCATTTCGATCTCCTCTCGTAGACGGTTTTGGATATCTGGTTGCAATGCTAGTTCGTATAAACAGAAGCTCATTGTGCTAGAAGAGGTTTCAAAGCCCGCAATGAAGAAGACAAAAGCCTGGGCGGCCATTTGCTCAATGGTCAGACCTTTCGAAAGGTCAATGCCCTTACTTTGCCGAGCTTCCTCCTCATTTTCAGCATGCAACTCGATCAGCTGGTCAAGGAAATCATTGCGCTTAATGCCGTTCTTGACTCGGTGATCTACAGTGTTCCGAACGGCATTCATGAAGAAGTCATTTAGATCATCGTTCAAAATTTTAAACCGAAACTTTCTGGCCAATTTGGCATTGGTGAATATAAAGGCTTGCACAAACTGATTATGACGCGGTTTTTCGAAGAGCAGCCGACCCTTGGATCGGAACTCGGCATTTGGATCTGCCAGACTGTTGCATTCGAGGCCAAAGGCACAGGTGCCAATAACATCAGTGGTATAGCGAGCACACAGTTCCTTGATCTCCACATCACCACCGTCTCCACTGGCGGCGCTAACTGCATTCCCCATTGTGGTGGTCAGATGATCACCCACGTCAACCACAGTGCCAAACATGTGCTTCATCTTGCCAGAGGTGAAGACGGGGGTCAGCTTGTGTCTCATGGATCGCCATTCCTCTCCCTCGAGAGTGAACAGGTGTCCGGTTAGAGGTTCATCCCGCACATTGTTAAATACTCCGCGATCTTGGAATTTCTTAAAGTCCTTAATCAGCACCTGCTTCACCAGATCGAGATCGATAATGAACGCAACTCGTTTCAGGAACATAAACATGCCCGCAAACGGTGTCTTTCCCTTAAACTGATCGTATATTCTCTGATTGATGTCACGAAAGTGATATTTCGTTCCGATGCCCTTCATATTGCCAACAAACGGCAGAGGCGGTTCAAAAGGCACTCCGCGACGCTCCCAGTATTTGTACGTATATTGATATAAGTTGTAAAGTAACGCGACTGCCACGCCCAATAGGGCGAACGTCAAGAAAACCATGGTATCAAATATATATTAAGCTCGTATATACTTGAAACCTGTCAGGTGAGAACTGATCAACAAACTGTGGTTCAAATGCTTATATTGAGGAACTTGAGAGAGCTTTCAGAGAGGAAAAAGAGCTTAATGAGACTTTTGAGAGTTTCTTGTTAAAGCTATCAAGCGTTCTCCGAGTGAAAAGATTCTTGCTTTCGATTAGCCAAATAAACGATACCCTTGACTTTTTATATAAAGAATAAAATTCAGTAACTTACATTTTAAGTTAGTAAATTAATTTTATTAATTATAATATTAATTATATTATTATTGTTACTGTTAACATTCATTAAATATTGTTGAAATATATAAAAAACCGACTATGATTGCTAGTCGAACATTATGTTGAAATTGTTTATAACAATGACAAGTCATATTTTGGATTGAGTTGATAAGATTCTGTTAAACATCACAACAAGCACATAAGTGACTCACAACATTTAAAATTATTATTTATATATAATAACATTTATTACAATATGTAATTAGTTCGATTTTATAGAATTGATGTGCGCCTGATATAAATTTTTTGGAAAGTAAATTAAGAGTCAATTGTTTCATAGATCTAGAAAAACTAATTGGCTCATATAAATCATAGGCAAAAAGAACATATATCTCAGAGACTTGGGTTGCCGTTTTATAAGTAAGAAGAATTTAACTCTTAAATCCAATTCAGCCATTTCTTTCAGTTTGTTGTCTTACTTTATTAACAATTACAATAGAACACATAGAGCTCTGATGGCAATTTTTCAATTAAATTCTGCTTTATTTGTTTTTCTAATTGGAATATCAGCAAATCTCGTCTGCATGTAAAATGTTCAATGTCTATGAACGATTGCTTTGTTGTTGCTTCTGTACTTGGACTGTGTTGTCTTTTGGCCTTTGCCTTTAATTAAATTTGGCCAGTGGTAAATCAAATCATGCGTAAAGTCAATGAAACTAACATAAAATTTAGAGCCACCCGGGGAGCCCGGGGTCAACGGACAAGAGGCTTCCTGGTCGTGTTGACTACCAGCTTTATTACAAAATCGCGCGGAAATTTATGCGAAAGCGATTAGAGCCACATTAAGCGTTGATTTTGATGGGCAGCACCGCCGGATACTTGGGGCAGATCCTGCTGGTTCTGGATCCCATTCGGATCCGGGTTGTTCTCTCTCCGGACGTGCACACGGCTTCCATCAGTAATAAAACAGCGTCGCGCCTAAAAGTGTGGACGGACTTTGCGTGACTGTGGCGTTTGCTACTTATACTTAGTATACTCGTATAGATGTGTTTTGTGTCTGTTTTCGGTGCTTAAAGGCTTTAGCCTAACGCCAACTGCCTGTTTTATGCCGCTAATGTGCCATATCCATTTTCCAATACACATCAAAATTGTAACGCTGCATTTAAGGCGACTTGCAATGAAGTGAGACACATAAAATTCACAGCGTGACAGATAGAGTGAGAGTAAAGCCAAAAAACTTAACTGGACTTTCAGCCAAGTTTAAGAGAGACTTGAGAATTCCTCTTAAATTCATTTTCGTAATGGGCAGCTCTTACCGTTTTACTAACTGATAAATAAAATATTTTGAATATTTATCCATAAAATATACATAATATATGTATATGTTTTCGCCTATATTATGTAATTCTAGGTCGTGTTAAACTTGGTTACCAAGTTGACAACAAATTTGTGGCATACTGTTTAAGTCTACTGAACAAATTAATCGTATACTTAGATTATTCTAGATGAAAAAAAACTTTCGTTTCCTATGCCATTTTCCCGCCCAACTTTAACTTGAACTTTGTTCTTTTAGGGCAATCTGCAAAATCTTGAGAATGTTGTAATATATTACGCATAGCTTGGAAATTTCGCTTAATTTTTGGTTTGCGAAAAATTCCACAACCAATAAATGAATAAAGCACATGGACGCCGATGAGAAAATTACAAACGAAGCCAATGGGATGCCAAAGGCAATTGGCAGTATTTTGATTGGCAAGAGTAGAGAAGTAGAAAGAGAGCAGGATACAAGAGAATGAGATCGAGATAGAGCGAATTATAGAGTGGTGTCGATTGGGGTTTGGTCAGTTCCTCGACCCGCATCGAACTTATGGCCACATTGTGGCCTAGAGCAATGTGCTAACAAACTTTGCTTACTGCTTTAAGTTAAATGCAAACCGTGGGTATTTAATTGTTCTTTTGATTGACTATATAAGAGTTGTATATATAACTATTGCAATCGTTAGTTTTTAATGCAAACATGAAATAATTGTAAGTTTCTAAAAAAAAATAAAAAATTACTATCTCAAGTATCAAGAGAATTTTAAGTCCGTTGAGAATTATGTTAATTTAAAAACCTTACGTGCAATCATAAAAATCCGAACAAATCTTACACAATTTTGCTCATCTCTAGTGGGTCTTATAGAAATGTTCAAACAATGCTCTTCGAGCTTTCCTTGCCAACGGCTTCGGACTTTGTTGCATGTGCAGCAAGTGTAAGTGGCATCAGAAATATACCAGTCGAATTTTCTTTTCCACAAACTCAGCAGTCCGGTCACGGATGTGATCAAACCAGCAGAGTAGATGTTTACTCTTTGGGACCAAAGGAGCAAAAACTTTGGCAGCAAACAAATGAAATAATTAGCAGCATGAAATGCTTAATGAATGGCTAGTGAATCTAAAACGAACGAGAAGTTGATACTATGCCGGTTCAGTTGAACTAGTTGCCAAAAGTATTATCGCATTTTAAAGTCTCGTATTTCAGTTCACTTTTGTTGGCAGCAACCAAGTTGCAACAAAGTAGATGACCATCAGTCAAAAACAGAAGAAAAACATTTTAGATTGTTCAAGTTGAGTGTGTTTAACTGAGGGATATATTGTATAAATTGAATAAGCATTTCCACTCGATAATATATTTATATAATATTTATATATTTATATCCTTAAGTGGATGGTAATGTAAGCACACTAGAATCTGATAAACCAGTTGTAAAATTAGAACTACATTCTTGCAATTTAATGAGTACAGGGTATAGAGCAGTTCATCCACTGACGATTCTGGTTCTGTGGGTGTTGATGACTCGGCTGACTGACCATTGATTTTCGGTCAATTGGCGCCGTTGTCTTGTCGAAAAACAGCTGCCATGATGTGGCGTTAAATTATATTGAATGAGTGCGTGTCCAACTACAGTTAGCAATATTTCACATTGCACAATTCCTTTTTTAGATTACTTCAGCAACGTTCAGATGATGGCCTCTTCATCACCGTTATCACCATCACCATCAACCGTCATCATCATCATAAGGCCGTTGTCTCTATTATGTTATTTACATCTATTATTGATTCACAACAAATTGCTCAGCATTGACTAACGAGCGCATATTGTGGCTGAAAGGTCAAAGTGTCGATTCGGCCAAGAAAAATTCTTCAAAAGTGTTGGTAACTAGCACTGAAAGGTATTTGAACTTGTTCAGTCGTATTGAGTATTTCAAAATAATGTTATAGGCACAAGTAAAGTTAAAAATAAGTAGATTTCTTTACTTGTGATGCTTTAAAATTTAAATACATTAGGTTGCATAAATGCAGTTGAAACTGTTGCAAGGATATTGCAAAGTCGTTGTCTTTTACTATTAGTGAAAGGTGTGCTGTACAATGAACTCGAGATTTATGAGCTGCGTATAGATAAATCATGCTCAGGTAACAATTCATTATGCTTAGCCAAGAGTCGCTTTATGCTTGCACACGAGAATTTCCCTAGCATACTTTTCCGGTCAGCAAGTGGCCGGTGAAAAGGTGTTAGATTTTATGACCTAAGTATGGCCATTTTGTTGGTGCTTTGCGAAATAAATGGCTGGAAGCAAAGCTACATAAATTGCTAATTACTTGAACTGGCAACGTGTCCAATACCTGTGGCTGTCTTCACGTTGTGCTGATGCTAAATTCGCCAAGTACGCTGACAAAGCAATTTGCAAATTTATCATGCGCTTTATTTATGCTTTTTATTGGCTCCGGCAAGACAATTTATGGAAAAAAGTAAATGGACAAAGAATATGAACCCAAATGTGCGACCAAATATTTTTCTCTATTGCCTTGCCAACCAATCGAGTAAGACTAAGTGGTTTGCAGAAAACAATAAAAGCAACGAGAATACAAAATAAATAACGCGAGAATACAGATAAAACTGGATGTCTTTTGGTCGCACTTGATTTTAAAAAGAAAATTTTTTATTGGTCCTGGATTATTGTTGTTTCAATTCCGGCTCTGATTTAATTTCATAAATAATGTGTTAAATTGAAGCAATGCATTCCTTCTAAATCAATTGCATTTATGTAAAATAAATCTGAATATAATAATCGTTCAACATAGAATTTGACCTCTCTTAAATGAATTTAATATATTTGAAATATTTAAAAGAATATTTAATTTAATGTTAGCCGCTCGTACAAACGTAATCACATATTGTGGTCTACGAGTTTGCGGAATCTGAGAATGACACCATGCGTAGACGACATCAATTTTCCAAATCGTTTGTTGCCCATGCATTGAACTGACAAATGGTCACACATAATGCGCAAATGGGCGGTCGTATATTGGACATATTGATCAATCGTGTAATCAAATCATCGCCTGATTTATACAAAATAAATACAGTATAGGAGCTGCAACTTGCGGATGTCAACAAAAATCCTGTGCGTACGTGTACGTGAGTTTGTCTGTGTGTGAGTATGAGTGTGTGTGTGTGTGGGGAGGACAAGACACGTTGTTTAACGTGTTGTCAGGCTGACAAGTCCTTTGGCAAATCCTTTTGCTGTTGCCTTTGCTGTCGCTGGTGGTAGCAGCTTACGGCAGTGACTTTCGTCTCTGTCAGCTGTCGTCATTGCTTATTGATTAATGATATTATGCGGTGGCGTTTAGCTGTGTTTGCTTGGCTTGCACGGCGTATGCGCGATTTGCCGCTTTGTATGCAGTGCATTGTATGCACTGCGTGCTTGCTTGCCACGAATACGTGGACAAACTGAATTGCAGCAACAACACAATGACTGCGTTGCCACTGACAACGAGTTGTCTGTCATCCTCAGTCATCTGTAGTGTTGCACGTGTCAGAGCCACTCACAGATGCCTCCTTTACAGGTCCTTCGACTGATGCATTGCGAATTGTCAACGTGGTTATCATCAGGGCAGAAGCCGGATACTATGACTAGCCTAACACTTGATGATGATCATGACTGTTATATGCTGGCCGAATGTTGAAGATCTGGATCATTATCTGCTGCATTATTGTTGGCTTTCCACATTGAGAGTATGCATTGTCTGAGTTATTGACCTCATTATCTCAGCTTGTTATTACCAAAACATTTTCTGCTACCCATATTGCAATTTGCAATTCATTCCAGTTGCCCCAGTTTTTCAACATTTTACAACTCCTGCAGCTTCTGTGAGTTCGTGTTCCTGCAAGCATAGTTATGAGCAGTTACAAATTTCTGAATGGAAATTAAATTACTTTTGTGCACACGTGCAGTAAATTGGCTGCAGAAATATATTTTCTACCTGCCTTCATATTTCATGATTTGATTATAATACTCTTATGAAATATACGAGTGTACACGGCTGCATTAAAAGATTGTTGCTATAATATTTAGACTTTCACCAATAAAAATAATAAGAATCTTAAATACAGTTTCATTTTCAAAGGACCTTTCATTTAATTGAACCTACTTCAAGCTATACCATTTGGTTAACTGACCTTTGACATTTAAATAATATTCGTAAATTGCTCTTCTAACATTTTCTCTTTCAACGTCTGCATCCCAATCAGACGACATTAACATTCAGCAGACTGCCTGAGGCAGATCTCAATTTGGATTATTGCTGACCCTTTAGCCCTGTTTCTATGTACTTGATAGGCCAAATTAAATTGTCGTTTTACTGCAATTATCATATGTAATTCTTTGGTCGACGGTTGAGAGTTTTCCGAATGTTATCTGTTGTCTGTGCGTCATTGACATTGGAATTGAGATGGATTCCGTTGTTGGTTGGACTTCTTGGGATAATACGTTCATTGACACTAAGATTCTTTTGTGGAGTCGCGTTATAACTGAATTATCTCGAGTTATGTCGCTGTCTGTCGACTTGGGCCGTCGAGTCGATGACATTGCTCGGCTCTAATGGCATAACTTAAGGGGCTTAAGACAATGCGTATGTTTGGCCAGATTCACATTGCAGCTGCCGCCAGCTGCTGTCCTTTTCATATATGTATATGATATATAAATATATATGTGTACTTATTGTTGTTGTCGTTGTGTTGTTGCCTTTTGTCTTGTTGTTATTTATGTGTACTGTGTTCCTTCATTTTTCTGTTCTGCTCTGTTCTGTTCTGTCAAAGTCGTTTGGCGTAATGACAAACGCAGCCAACAACAATTGTAAAGTACATGACACGGGTCGTATACATTATATTTTGTGTGCCAACTTTTAGCGCACAAATTGTAGATATGTCGCACCGAGGTATGAGGGATGGAAGCTTCCTTTCCATACACATACGACCACGCACACACACGTATTCTAGCCGAGTTGCCAATTTCCTTGAGGGCGTCTTTAGTGCTCGATGTATGAACTGGGTAGATGGGCGCCTGTGTAGCTGAGTTATATGTGCAACTTAATTTGCTGCTGCCACACCTGTGGCTTCTGAGACAGTCACTGGCAGCCTTGGCCCTTTTTGACATGAATATATGAGATGTGTGTTGAATCTACAGATGTATGGTCATGACATAAAACTTCTGCAACATATAATATCGAATATATATTTAGCTAAATTAATAAATGGGCAACTATATTTAGCTGACAGCGCAACTGGCAAGACCCATGAGGACCACATTTCATTCAAATTTAAGAGAGAATAAACATGTAAAGAAAAGCATGTAATGTAATGTCGACCACAATTCTGTGAAAGAAGTCCTGTTAATTAAAGTAAGTCACTGGGTTACATCTGTTAACATTACCAGAGCAGCATCAATGGCTTCTGGGTCAAGAGCAGCTGCTGTTAACATTAACAGCGCTACAACAGGCTCTGTTATGTCCACGTGTTGCTTGGCGTTTGCATTTCAACAGCCTCTGTTAAAATTTCCTCTTTTATGTCGTAGGCGGCATTTGTGTAAACTTTGCTTAGTATGAAACATAATCGCGGGTTTGTATGACGTGTGTGTTGTTGCCAATTCTTTAAAGGTACCTCTCATGACAAATTCTAAAAAGAGCGTAACTCTCAATACTGACGAAACAAAAATGAATCTTCGGAATTATTCATTGAATGAATTTGAGCGCGTTTGCATTTCCTAGTCGAGCATTTTGTTTGGGTTTCGTCTACCTTTGTGAGCCGTTTTGTATGCAACGATATTTGTGTTTGTTGTCCTTAAGTTAAACTAAAATTGAAAGTGATCTCAAATTCACGCGACCATTAAATAATTACGATTGATTGACCAACAAAGATATGAAATAGCTTAGAATTATTTACCAGCTACGATATTAAAACGCATAATCCATACAGATATGGTAGACTCAACGTTTGCACGAATTGTAAATAATACCAGGCAAGTAAATTAATCACATTAATTAAATTATGAAATGTACTGAAGACCAGTCAATTAAACTACATTCATGTCCTTAATTTTTTATTATTGTCCACATAAACATCTTCGGTGTACGTAATTAAAATTGTCGACCCAAAAGTTTGTTGGACTAGAGCCAATACTTGTCTGACTTGTTGCCACAATTAGTTAGACCACAAAACAATTTGCACTGGCCGAAAAGATTGGCGGAAAAACAAAGGCCCCACGATGAATTTATGGGACAAAAGTGTGTGCCTGATGCACAGTTGATGGTCTCTATGTGTTGCGAGGAAAAATAAAATCGACTCTTACTGAAAATGGTTGTTGTTGCATGCTTCGGGCTAGAGTTTATGTGCGCTAGCCAAATTTATTGTTATTGATTAAGCACACAGAGATTTCTGGGCACTTCAGAAAAGTTGTGGCACTCTAGATTATTATGCCCTTCCCCACCCCCTCCAATCATAAATAAAAAGGACATGTAACTTTTGTCGAGAATGTTGGTATCCTTGTGGCTACTGAAATGACTGTCGTTTGAATGGACACAGTCAATATTTATAGCGCAACAATAAAAATGGAAACAAGAAAACAGCTAAAGTATATTAAATTTATTGAAAATAATTTAAAGCGAGCTTTTTAAAATATTTACACTACACTTCAAGTGAGAAAACATCATTGTAAATTAATTAACAAACCCAATCATTATATTAATTTGGGCTGAGATGTTATTTTATTTATTAATGTAACACTTCTATATATCACCAGATCAATATTTTAAAATATGTTGGCTTTATTATTACTATCAATATAAAACAAATTGTTCTTTTTAGTGGATGTTTGTGTGTAATTATAAAGTCATACATTTATTACAATGGACGTTTATACATTGTGGCATTGTTATACATTAAGTTGCAACATTACTCCTGTATATCCATCTCCTATTTGACTGAAATGTGCATTATCACAGTGGCTCATTTAAGAAATATACAGCGAACTGTAATTCTACAAATTGCCAACAATTAAAAACGGATACATTTCATTAAAGCTTTTTATATATTCGCTCGACTTCACAACTGTTCAAAATTACGATTTGCATTCTCTTTAAATGCGCTTTCTGACTCCTCATTATTATCCATCTACCTCTCACTCAAAAAAAAAAATTACGGAGCAATAAGATTTCTTTAAAAGTAGTGCCAAGTTTATTAATTTATTAATCGTTTTGATTACTCTTAATTTATTACTCTTTTAATTTAGTAACTGTCGTTGCATATAATTTTATTCGCATTCAATAATTAATAGCTTTAATTTGCTTTGCAATTTTATTTGATGTAGTTAATGTCGAATTGCGATTTTAATTTCCGATTCGGAATACTCATTAATTTATTAGTTTCCCTCAATATTTCTTTGGAAATTCTGCAATTACAACGTTTAGTCAACGATGTTAATATTTGTAAATAGAAGAGCTAATTAGAAAAAAAGCTTTGTGAAAATTGCATAACAGATGCACATTCAATTGTAGTATTCCCATGTAATATTTATGTTCCATTATACTCTGATTGCATGATGATTTGAATAGGAAAATTAAGTAGATGAAGATGATTGGTTTCGATTGTGAATGGATTTGAAAAGTGTTTGCAATTGATGTATTTTTAAATTATTGTCATTCATCTGCTGACAGATATGTAAGCAGTTAGTTTTAAAGTCCTTTAAAATTATTTGTATATTATTTTGACCAATCTGTCCTCGTGCATTTAACCAACATTTTTGCTCAGAGAAGGGACTCTCTGACATTTTAACTTTTTCATGGCCTTTGACTTTCATGGGCTGCACACAATTTGATTATTTTTAAACTTTAAAGTTATTTTACGTTCACCAGCTTCACAAGGCACAAATGGGTGCAACATGAGCAGTGAAACTATTAGAAATTCATTAGATAACCATAAAATATGAATTTGTGTAAGTGCATGTCTTTTATAAATATCAGCTTGAAACTTTTAACTGTGCGCTGTGCATCCCAGTTGTGTTCGCTTTATGGTAATATAAACATCGAGAATTGTTGACAATATGCAGAGGCACTTTCTTTTCTCAGCTGCTTCCGGATGGCGACAATATCTTGTGCCACACAGTGGTTTTCGCCGCAAAAGTTGCAGCTGCTACTTATGAAAACTACAAATTGAACACACAGAAAAACGAAGGTTGCGTTTCATCCTGTTTCCTTCAGGAATATTTTGTGGTGTTGCTGCAAAGACATAAGAAATTGTGAAACAACACTCTAGTGACAAAGCATTATAGTGCTTTGTCATAGTTTCTGCAGTGCTTGAAAACTTTACTCTTTGTATAAATTCGTGGAATATTTTTAATAAATTTTAAATCATATTTACAACATTTTCGCCTCAATTCAGTTTGGTTTTTTGTTCTCAGCTGGATAACTGTCGTTTCTCTCAGCTCAGCTGTGTGCGAACCACTAGAATGTACAATACGCAGGGTGGTGGGGCAAACCACTTATATCCATAGAGCAGGAAAATGGCTCTAAGAATTTCATAAGCATTAAATGTGCAGGCGGCGCCAATAGCAACGTGCACACGTCGCCAATTATGTCCTGAATATGGGCCTGACTCGGGAAGTGGGAGTGTGAGTGGGCGTGGTTGGAGGTTGGTGACTGGTAGCTGGCAGATTCGTGGCACAAGTGGTTTTAAACCATAAGCACTTTGTGTTCTTTCCGTTTACCAACAACACAGACTTGTCTTGCATTTTTATAAACATATCAGCGTCAGAGTGGAGGGGAGTCAAACTGGTGCGTGATTCTCTTAGAGACATTCACAGTCGCAGTCACAGTCACAGTCGCGGTTACGTCGCCCGTTCGAGACCGGGACGAGGCCGTTGTCAGGTTCAGATTATGGTGTCTCCCTTTTAAGTCTCAGTCCCTGGATGTGTTCCGGATTCATTTAAAATTCAATGGAGTATGCGAGCTGCGTGATTTCAATGCGCGTTGCCACGTCAGAGCTCTACAGCATCCACACAATTCCAATCATTGAGTCGCTTTGCGTTGTGGATGCCGCATAACATAAAGACGCCGCCCATCCCTGTAAAACATGTCAAATATTTGCATTTCTTGTATATACTATATATATCACAGTATGGTATTCTATCGACAGCGGCGAAATCAAAGAGGATCTCAAATAGAATTAAAAGACCGACAGCGGTCGACTTACAATTAGCGTACCATGCATCTATTCACTGTTTAGCTCTTTATAAATAAAGACAGATAAAAAACCGCAAAGTTTAATGAAAAGAACTTTCAAAAACTGACAAAAGCTAAGAGCTTTTTGCTGAAACAAAGCTGACACCTGACGAAATTGACTAAAAAGCGAGTGTGCAGGTGAGACAAACTGCAAGTTGGGAACTTGTTTTAAATCGTCGTAAAATACCCTGTATTCAAACATGCTCAAACCATATTAATTTGCAATCACGTTTCTACAATTTTAAAAAGTTGTACATACTTCTTAATTATTAGATATAAATATATAGTTCCTTTCTCTGTCTACCACGTTTCTAACATACATGAAAATGTATACGATTTCGTTGAATGGAACATGAATTTCTATAATAATGCAATTGGATATAGGAAAGGAACCCATTTCTAGCTAAGTGTTTTCAAAATAAATATTTCTTGCACTCGCCATCACATTCCCCATTTTTATGACAGTTTTACTCTTTTATTGGACACCGGGCTACCCTTCAGTCGAAACTTCGAAGAATGCACAGTGAGTGAGAAACTTTTCGACCGCATAAACTGGGTCGCCCGCCGTGTTGGCAGTTCCTAAATCTGTTGAACAGCAAAGCACTTTGAACGCCTCGATTGACTTGCACTCGAATGTCAAGAGCATCCTTTGAGTGTTATCCGTAACTGCGGCTGGTCGCAGCTGCAGTTGGCTAACTCGCTGTTGGCCTGTTAGTCTGTCAGCCTGTTTGTACGCTTCCTCTGTTTGCTTGGACCTTCCAAAGTTGGCCAGTTACTTGAGCTGCAAGTTTGGCAGGTCGAAACTGTCAGCTGTCGGCTGTCGGCTACTGTTCGTGTTGGTCGTTACTGTTGCACCGTGGTTAAGATTTTGTTCCTAAAGTTGTTTTTTTGCTCTTTCCGTTTTGTGTTGCAGTTAACACGGATGTTGCTGCGGGTTTCCTTGTTGTAGTTGTTGTTGCTCGTTTGCATGTGTGCGTGTGTTATTCAAATTAGTGAAACTTTTATGGAAACACATAAAAATCTATTGCTTTCATTTTGCTGTGATTTTGGCCAATAGAAGTTTAGTTAGTTTCAAGCATAGAGCTCAATTTAATTCTTGCTTCCTGGTCTTAAAGCCGACATTGCGGCGTTTCTATTTGCCGCGCATTTTTGTCAATTTGCTGTCGTTAAATATGCGCAAATTTAATTGGATTACAAATTTAATTAAATGCGCCTGCCAGTCGAATAACTATGGCAATTATCTAAAAATAATTCAATTAACTGGTGCGGGCAACTGCAATTGACATTGCATATTAAGTATAACACCAGGGAATTAAGGTTTGCCTGACAAATTGTGTGCAATTTGTTGCCGTTGATGTTGCGGCATTTATTTGTAATTACGAATATTTCCACAAATTGTCGACATGGAGGTGAAGCACGTATACGCACTGTTAAACGTTTATAAAATTTACATTTTTCGTAATACAACTTTAATCTGCACACAGTCCAATCAAAAGGGTGTAAAATTCGCAAAGCACACACCCTGACGCTGTCACAAGCAATCTGACACACTCACACAAAGACACACACACACACACACACACAACAGTTCCGAAGTATGCAATAAATTTGGTACATTTTATGAGTGCACATCGATTTGCAGGAAGCATCGCTGCTAACCACAGGTACAATTCAGAGGTGAAATCGAAAGGCTTACACAAAGCAGCTGAATTTTATTGCACCGCTGTTGGGTTCACAAATAAAATGGCCAAAGAAACGATATATAGCGTTGGAAGGACTTGAGTAAAGTGGAAAGCAAAGACATCGAGTGGGAAAGACAGGGAAAGGGATACTCACAATCACAGTACAAAGATGTCCTGCCAGCTGACAACTGAGTCAAGTAAATGGAAATATCTGACTGAAATGTTCAGCTACTTGGGCGTTTAATGTAGCACATAATACGATTTTGGCTTTAGCAATGCCAGCGATTGAACAGCTAGCATGGATATAGATAGTAAGCGACACCTCGCCTCGAACTGGAGTAGAAGCAGAAAATAACACACAACACACACAATCAACAGACACCTCTCTAACATAACAGATATTCCACATGTTGTTGCTTTGGATTTGGTTCAGTTTCGTTTGCTTTGCCTTTTAGCGCAATGCAATAAAACAGCATAAAAATGTTGAGCATGTGGCACTTATTTATAGTGTAAGTATTTGGAGAGAGACGGGGAAGAAGAGACCCCAATTTCACTCAGATCTAGGGTAGCCCCAGAGCACAGAGACTTAGTCCAAAAGGGGGATATCTCAATTGAGACGCCTTTCAACTTTGTATCTAAGAAGTAAGGAAATGGTCACTCTGTCCTCAAGTGCAACTTAAATTTCCTTCTCTCACTTCTCTCATCCAGCTACGCCTCTGTATGGCCATCTATTCACTTTTATATATTTTATATGGCTCTTTTTTTATATGTATCTCCCACATACGCAACATTTAAGTGGCGCCAAGGCCTAAACAGCAGCACAATGGCCAGAATGAGCACTATCAGATGGCTGTAACAAGAACAAATCTTGAAGCAATGTATTCTTATTTCTTTTGTATAGATTTTGTTATCCATTACCGCAACAAACACAAAATACTGCAAACAGCAGAGAAAAAAGCTTAGCTTTCATTGCTGAATTGAATTTTTATAGCGATTCAATGTTTGTATTTTGTTTTGTTTTTGGTGTTTGCTTTAAAGGATAATGTGAACGAAGAGCTGACCGCACCAGACACATACGAGTGGATGCCACAAACTCGCAAAATTAATTAACAGATCTTAGGCTCCCAGTTTCCAGCTCCCAGTTCGCTGTTTCTAGTTCCCAGTTTCCAGATATCTTAGCTTGACCTAAATCAGCTTTTTGTCGCCATCCTTGGCCATTTGCTGGATTTGTCTTAGTTAATTAATCAGCAGTCGAGTATGGAGCAGAAATGTCTCCCGTTGTCGTCGTCACCATCACCATCGTCAACAACAATGTTGTTAAAGGGAAACAGCAGAGACAGCAGCTTGACATCATTTTCCAATTACGAATATTCCGCCTGTTTTGGTCCTTTGTGTAATCAACCATGAAATTATTCTGCAGCTAACAATTCGCAGTACTCAGTTGCCAACGAACAATTTGTAGCGTCAAATAAACTACTCGATATTATTAGCTTCATGGGCGTGTCTCGCACTCAACGCCTGCATCGGAGCGTAAGAAATTGCTTCAAATTAGCTGAAGACATTTTAATTTACCAGTACGCAAGAAAATCGCTTTTGCGACAGAAACACATTTTGTTGGTGTCCGGATTAATTCCTACTTACGAAAGAAATGTTGTAGGTGGTAGAGAAAAAATGTTATTGATGAGTCCGCGAATAGAAATGGTTTCCATGGAAGTAGTTACTTGGCCAGCAGGTATCCAAAATATTTCATTCCATTTAATTCTATATTAAATTATTGTATAAATATGATTTTAGAGCTTTAAACCTTAAAAGCTACCTGTATCTGAGTATATTTAATTTCCACAATAAGATTACTTTATTAAAGAGTTTGCTCGTGTGCCTTTATCCATTTCAACAATCACTCAAATGCAGTTGGAGAGTTTTGAATGCTGCAAGTCATTTGGTAAATATACCATCTTTATATATATATATATATAAATATATGTGTGCATATACGATACGGCATTTCAGCTTCCGTTTCCATAAAAAGTACGCATTGGCAGAAAAAAGATTTACGAGCAGAGACAACGTTACCTGCAGTCCACTGGGGAGACATCTGAGTTGAAAAACTGCAAATTCTATAAACAAACAAGCCACTTGAGAAAAACTAAAGCCCAGGGTTGTCGCTGTTTCTGATGTTGCAAAAAAAAACCAGCGTGAAATAAAAGTTGTATTTTTCGGTAAATAAGGCAGAATGCAAAAATCAACAAGGACGACAGCTGAAAATGCGAGGGGTGTGTCGAAAGCAAGGGTTGTCAACTAGGGCTGCTGTGCTGGGTGGTGAGAAGTGGTGGGTTGGGTTTGGGGAGGTGCTATGTAAGAAGTATCTAAATAGCTGCATAAAGTCATGTTAATTTATGCAAATGGAAAGATGAGAAGTCGACGCTTATAATTGTTAATTTGGCGCTCTAGAAATTAGCATAATATTTGTGCCAACTTGTCTATAAGCTTTAAGCAGGCCCAACAAGTTTTCAGGCTCATTTTAAGCTGGTCAGTAAAAAGTTGTTCAAAAATTCATTTATTGATCCTAAATAAAGTTGCCAATTTGAATATTTGTCTCCCTCCCCACAAATTGTGTACAAACATATACAATAAACATGCGTTAGTAAGCTGATTACATGCATATTTGCACATCTGCAGCAATACACCTATATTTCCTTTCACATTTCCTTCCAGTTCCATTCCGCACTCCCATCTCCACCTATTTAAATATATTCAAAAATATTTTTTCATATTTTACATTTACCTTTATTATGCTCTGCAATGATTGCTTTTTTCTGGTTGGCCAAAAAATTGTATTTCTGATTCGAATTTTGGTCTTTTACTTATGCTTGTTGCTTGCCTCTTGCCGCTTGCCGCATGCCGCATGTTGTAAATAAAGTCATGAAGATATATTACATCTGAGGTGAATATTTCATCGTTTTGCGATTTAAATTTGTGCTGACAGTTGGCACTTTACGAGTTTATTGTACTTTAATAAGATTTTATTGTTGTGTGACAGAATCGTAATATAAGTTGTTGTTGAAGTGTACACGTATAAGTGAATCATAAAGTATTATTTATTTTATATTTATGTAAGAGATTGCCACATTTAATTTTGCTTATAATAAAGTTAAAGGTAAATCTCTTTCCGGGAATCAGAACTAAGCTAGAAGACTTACTTTTGTATTAGCTAATTTGTTTGGAAAAAGTTTCAAATATTTAAAATTTCATGTTCAATCGAATTTATAAGTGTCTAAGAGGATGTCAGTAATTTAAAGCCCTCCGAGCGTCATTCTAAAGTGAATTGCTAGCGGCTTTGGGTAACTGGGGTTGATTTGAATAACAGCATAATTTATTTGTATTCATCGGATTTGACAAGAGTCTTAGCCTCTAAAAGTACAACGACTTGAGCTTATTAACATTTATTTAGCCCACAAGCCGCTCGTGGTTGAGACTTGATTTTCTTGTTGGCTCTTCTTTATTTTATTTTTCAACGTTTTTGCTCCTTTTGTCTTTCTTGTGTGCCAGCAGCAGACAACATACCATGAAATTGTTAAACAGATTCGATTTTGAGAGCACGAATACATAAAACTTTTTACCGAAGGGTAGGCCGGTCGAGTCCCGAATTCCGATTCCCGAGTCTCGACGAATCGAGACGACTATCGCTAAAGTTCAGCGACAAGCGAGAATTGTGTGAGTGTGAGACAAATAAACTTTCATCTACAAATACATATAAGCATTGCAAGCAGACAAAGAAGACATTCAGCAGGAAAGAGATTGAGATAGTGGGTAAGGAGGGGGTAGTTGGTTGGAAATGCCAAGTATCTGTCAGCCAAGTGCTGTGAAGCATGTAAATTTCCGTCAATTTGAGTTTTATTAAATTGTTTGTGTCGCCTTGCACCAAATTTTATTTCCATGATGATTTGCATGATCTGTGTTCGGGTCTCGTTTATGGTACTCAGACCCATGGCTAAAATACCCAAAAATGCCACCACGCACCACCAACGGTTGATGATCATTTTGTACCATTTTTTATCGTCGTACGTGTTGTGAAGTGGCCGCAAAGTGTGCAACCCGAAATGCCATTTTCCTCCATATAATCTTTTTTGTTGGTTGTTGCTCAAGTTGTTCAAGTTGCTTGTCAGTTTTAATTGCTAGACACACTCGTAAGATGCCTTTAGAGTTGTGGCCCCTTTTAATTTGCTCTGAAAATTATGCCACATAAACATGTCATTTGCGTCAGTTGCACGTTGTGTCGTTGTCGGAAGCGTGACATGCTTTGCTCAACAGCTCCTGTCACTCTTTCTCTTTCTCTCTCTCTCTCTCTCTCTCACTGTGTGTGTGTGTGTGTGTGCGTGTGTGTGTGCGTAGGCATTAGACTGCCAAGTAACAGACGAAAGGCTTACCACAAGACGTGTCTCACATAAACAGTCTCACACACACAATTTCTAAAAACCTTTGCCCATAAATCTCGGCTTTGTGTGTGTGTGTGTCTGAGTGAGTGCCTTTTTGTGGTCAACTCATCTGACGTTGTCCATTTTCTCCCAAGCGTATTCATGTGTCAAGTGCAAATTAATTCTATTGTACCCAACTTGAGTGAATTCTCTTTAAGCTGAAATTTGAAATACAGACTTTCGGCTTTCGGCTTTAACATCAACAATCATAAATTTTTTGTATTACATTCTCACAGTTTCATCTGCCTTCATCTTTAATCGCAATTACTCTTCGAATAGACCCAGGCCCATCACTGAGACTCTTGGCCCATGCTGCCCATGCATAAAAGGTTTCATTCGGTTGCTGGTTGATTTTATGGCCGTAAATGACTCAATTTATGTTTCAAAAGTCTTAAAGTCTTCTTTTGTATTTAATCTTGTATTTTTGTAATTTTTTTTACTCGCTTTTGAGACGATTATAGCTGTGTCTTGTTTGCTTGAAATGCGGTCGCCTTGGGCTTTGACTTCAGTATATATATACAGATATTCACACGAGGAGAGTGATTTAACGCAGATAGATAGAGACAGAATATTATCTGATTATTTGCAGAAAAATGAACAATTAAGGCAGACATAGCCCACATGTTAGTCCAAAGTGCGTGCGTAAATCACGTAAATAGATTTCCTAAGAGCCAAAAACTAAGCAAAGCAGCAAATTGTCGAGTCTTTTCTACGGGTGGATCGTATATCTTCCTTTTCCTGCCTATACAGCATCTGGGACACGCGCTCAGTTACTTAATCTTAGGAACCTGTATTTCAGGTGCATAAATTAGCCAAAGCTGACCTGTTAAGTCCCTAAATATGGGCCAAGAACCGGTAGAAATGTTTTTTGAAAATCACAACCAAATCCAATCACAATTGAACTCTACGATTTAAGGAATTATTTGCCATAATAATGGACAATACCGTCTTTAATTTCAAAGAAATTAATAATGTCTCACCTTGCTGTTTAAATTATTCAAAAGGAAATGCATCATCTGGTGAATAAGATTGACTTACTTGGCTCAGAGACAAATGTAATTTGATGCTTCAATCTGGGTTTGCCACAAATGCAAAGTGCATAAATTAATTATTATACGATACTTGCAATATAGGTATATTATGTATACGCCATAGCTGCCGCATCCTGCCAAAGGTGGATACATTACCATATGGCATGCAAACAGATTTGCATTTTGCCATTTTGTCCATTGTAATTTTAGGATCAAATATCATGACATCAACTTGTGACTAACTTTAATATAAACAGTTAATTGAACACTGACATTTAGATTCAACACAGACGATAATATTCAATAATTTATTTAAGCTATTGGCTTTTGTTGTGTGTAAGCAAAATAATTGTGTGCATTAATTAAAATGGATTCATTTGTGATCTTAAATGAAAATAAGTGTGTCTTAACGTGTATACTTGGGTAGAACATTACTATCTTTGCATTTCTCTTTCAGACTTATTCCACACCATAAAGCCAATGTTTTCTCATTGTTTGCTTGACAATTGACAGTCTTCTGCACTTTAAGCGGATTGTAAAGCGCAAAATGCAAAATGCAATGACAACAAATGGCAGCCAGCAGACAAAAGCCAAACTCAGAGATCCCTAGAGTAGGTCACAAATACGAAATGCACACATAAATATCTACTCGTGTATATAAACAGACAAACACATCGACAGACACCATTCAACACATTTTGAAGCGTCATGCAATATTTAAACGCTTTTAAATTATTCATAAAATGCAGCGAAGAAAAAGCCAATGCTTAGTCAGTTTCCCTAAAATATTGTTTGTCAACTTTGCTGATATTAATTAAAGAACAGTCCCGTGTAGAAAAATTGATAACTCTGCAAGAAAGCGTCATATAAATCAAACATTAATTTCCAATGTAATTCTGAGAAAATAAGGCACAAACTTATTTAGCTTCGCCACTTAAAATGTTGTTTGAGTCAGACAATGCTCTAATAATATTAACCTTTATTACCCGTAATGGGTTTTTTCTATGCTGTTCTTCCAGTCATTTTAATCCGCTTTATTGTCCTTTTTCCGCAGTAGCTTATATACCTGTCATTACCACCTAATCCCTGTGACTGTTTAATTGTCTTTTTTCAGCTTCTATTACTCCGTGCCGCACAATTAAAATACAATTAATTTGTGGTGGGAACTCACGAGGCTATTTTTTACTCTCTACTTTCTTATATCATCTTTTGGACTACCAGGCAACGACAATGCCTTTTTAATGGACTTGCCCATTTTGTCGCTCCGTCGTGTTTCCGTGGTGAAATAACAATGAGGCAACGGTAGCCTCATAAATTTATTTAAGCAGACTTTAATTAGTTTTTCAGCGCTGACAGGACGTTGATTTAACCGCGATAAAATGATTGGTCAGTATGAGTAGAGTAGCCGCAGAGTTGTTCTGCCGTCAGCTGTCCCACTCACAAGCACTTATAAATATTGAAGTGCACACGTTGCGTATACGTTATGGAAGCATGTCAGCATATGTCAGGTTATATGCAAGTTCCCGTTGACACACAAATTATGCAGCACACAATGTGTGTGTAATGTTAATTTACTATACAATAAAGCAGTTTATTATCTTAATTGAAAAGATGCTCTCAAGGTCTGGAACAGTGATCAGCTATATCAATTTGTTAAATAGCGATACCTTTAATTTTACAAAATGCATTGTAGCTATATCCCATCTGTTTCTCTCATGAATTCACCACTGCTGTTTCTGTTGCACTATCAGTATGCGAAAATAACTTCTGGCAATATGTTGACACATTTTTACCTAGACAACTTTGCAAGTGTTTTATTGCTGTGCCTTCCTCGCTCGTTTTGTTTCCGTAGTGCACAAAATGTCGAACAAATGACAACAATGTGAACTCGGCATTGCAACGCATTGCAGTTGCAGTTGCTGTTGTTGTTGCTTTGTAGCTGCCGATGCTTGTTAGTATCCTGTGCAGATACATACACAAACTCTTTTTTAATGCAAAGTGTGTGTGTGTGTGTGTGTGGGGGTAATGTGTGTGGGTGAGAGAGAGTGAGAGTGTGTGGGTAAAAAGTTGTATCTTGCGGTTTATTTGCCTTTGCCTCGATTCACATGCCATATTTGCTCTGCTCTTTGCCTTTCGCAAATATTTGTCGTTCGCATTTCGACATTGCTTCAGTTTCAGTTTTAGTTTCAGTTTCAGTATTTGGAACCTGCTGCATTCCATTTGCCGCGTTCGCTTTCATTTTTTTTCCCAGTTCGCTTCATTTCCTTAGACGCTGGCAACATTCATCTTTCTGGTGATGTCATTTATGTGAATACAAATCGACATGCATTTTGAGACTTTAACTCACCAGCTGCCAGATGCCAGTTATTAGTTGTCAGTTGTCTGTTGTCAGTTGCCATTGCTTTTTGTTGTAAGCGAGCGCCATAAATCACATTGTAAATATGTACATTGAGATGTATTGTTCCCAGAAATTGAATTATCAATTTATTGCATCTCAGTTGTAGTTATGTTTGCCTTCAATGTGTCCTTCCTCTGGAAGATTGCCAAATGTCCATGCATTTTCTTGATTGGCCCACACAAAGACAATGCAATTGCTTGCAGCTCATTTATATTGCATTTTGACTGCGAACTCTCGGCAGGATGAACACAATAAGAAAACAAGACACAAATAGCTAACATTCTTTAAGCAAAAAGTTTGTTTGCTTTAAATGCAGTACAAATACAACTTGAATTCAAGGCTGTAGTTGTAGCAACAGGAAAAAAATGAGCAGTTATCTGCAGAGAATCAGAAAATAAATACTTATAGAATATTTAAAATGTTTTGGTTTTCTGTTAATAAAAAGGTCTGAGAGTATGGAATTTATAAATCGAAAATGAACATTTCCGCACAGCTTAATGCTTTGCCGGAGGAAACTTGCACTTAACTATTGATATATATTTATATATATTAGATATATATAAATACTATTGGAAAAAGTTTTCTTGCTATCGTCGGCAATCAATTTCCGCAGTCGAAGTAAAAGTTTTCGCATTGGTCAAAGGCTATTTTTTCATTGGTCGAATGCAAATCAATCAATGGCTGCCCTAAAATGGAACTCGATGAATGAAAGCGATAAGTTTAACATTTATTTGTGGCTTTTTAGCTGTTGAGACAATTTGGAAAGTCTATCAGAGTCTCCGATTCGGCTCACTTTATAATAAATCACGATATATGTGTCTGACTATACACAATGACCCTAATGTCATATCTTGGGACACATAAATGTACGTTTGAGTGTGTTTATTCTATAGAAAAATGGTTTTCAGTAAAACAGTTTACTTGTCAGACACATAATGGAATATTAAATTAAAAAACTGATGCAATTCTAGGAATCCCAATTGCGGGCGTCGTTATTATTTTTAATTTTGCAATAGTTTCTTATAACTTTGTCAGCATTTTCATATAAATAAAAGAAGTACCACATCTAGAACAACATCTGAATCAATTTGAAGTTAATATTTATTGAATTAGAGGTAAAATCTGAAGCCTGTTGTATTTGTAATTTGTAAATTTAAAACTTGTAAGCTCATCTGCTCTTGTCACGTTCTCAATTCAAGTTGAACTTAAACACGAGTCGTTTAAAAGCATTCTAAAAGTTTAGATGCTAGCTGGTAGCTATTTTAGTCTACAACTGCGACTACAACACAATTGCTGCCACTAAATTGCAATAAACTGCACACAAAATCAAAGCCTGAAGATCGAGTCACATACCACAGCGACAATCGACAAATGCAACAAATTGCAATACTTGTGGAAGCAACACGAATAAACTATTTAAGAGGACACATATCACTATTTGAGATCCAAGAATCTTCGCCTTTCGTAGTATTTTACGAATAATTATGTTATTTTGGCAGAGTTAAACAAGAATTTCGTCGACGGTATTTCTTGAATTAATTTAGTTAGCTCTTCAAAGTTGTTGATGTAATCCGACAATTGAAGTTTGAAGTTTTCACAACTTGTATTTATTCATTTGCCAGTGTCACATGGATTGTTTGTAAATTTCTCAAGCATGTAGACACTTCGCTGAATGACTGACATCTTGCTTGACAGGGCAATAAAATGAGGAATTCTTTTACAGCCACTTCTTGTGACAACTGAGCAATTTGTCACTGTAACGTGTCGCCAATTGACGACAATTCTTTTCTCTGTATGAGAGTCTTGGGCATTTTGTATTGCTGAAATTGCCAGTGTGCCAAGTCGGCAGAATATAACCAGACAAATGGCGACTTGCCAACTTCTGAAACGTATAATACTACATATACATTAACATAGTAATTGGCGGTTCTGTTTGGCTGCCTTGTCAACTCAAAACGCAGTCAATCAAAAATAAGCAGGCACGCAATGGGAAGCATAACAAATCAGGAACCTTATCTAGCACACAGCGTTGTTGTACTAAAATGCGATGTGAACCGTTGACAAACATTTTTAAATTTGCATGCGGAATCCAAGATGAACACTCTATAGAAAGTCAGGGGACCATGAAAATAATTTCCACATCATATCAATATCGGCTCATAAAAGTCAATCACGTTGCCGATATAGAAATGGGCCTAGTTATTTCGCCTGCTATTGTGACTCGTCAAACATCGGAAATTCTGCTTACAAAAGTCTTACACATGAGCGCCTGCATATCCTACATATCCTACATATCCTGTAGTGTCCATGGCTGTAGTCGACAGTCAAACTTCGTTGTATGTTTATCACGCTTTATGCTTAGCAGTTGCCGTCTTAATGGGGTTGCATACTTTTGTGAGCAACTGTAAAATAAATTAAGCCGAATTTAAGTATTATCAGCCATTGTAATCCAATAATTTAATTGGAATAGGAAAATATATGATTTACAATTTCTCTGTTAGCTCAATTATTTTGTTAACAATCAAGCGCGTCAATTTAATCGATTAATTTGCATTAAATTGACTTTCATGAAACATCGGAAGCATAACTTTAATATCAATCAGTCTTGAAACTGAAACGTTTTCTTTTCATCCTCACTGTCTATTTTGTACCTTCACTTTTAAACACTGATTAATGATTTATTTCTTTAAATCATCACTAATTGAATTTATGCAATTAGTCAAACAATTTATTTAGCAAAAAACATGCACATATAAATATGCATTAGACAACAAATATTTGAATATGCAACAATAATCTACAAACATAATAAAACATAAATTGCCACACATGTTTTTCATATGCTTTTACTGTCTATAAATTATAAATAAAAGCCGGTTATGCATTACGATTATCTATATATTTGTTTAAGGCTCTAGGCTTCGTTGTGATCTACGAGTAATTTTAGATAATGGATTTTAAGTGCAGGTTCGTTGGCTTTAGATTATCAATGGCTTTATTCAATTCAATTTCGGGCCACATCTGGCTGCGTCAAGGTTTTTATGATAATTCGCCTCTTAACTGTTGAAATATAAATGACATATTAGTCAGCATCCATATGATGATACCCAATCAGAAAGATAGAAAAAACAGAGGGGGACTGTTAACTGTATGCATAATTCTAATAAATGCAATAATTTCTGTACTTCCAAGAACTTAAGGCAATTGTGGTTGCAATTGTATTTATAATTTGCAATCAAAAGCCAAATTTGTTCAATAGTGTTTCATTTTTAATCCCAGTTATAAGCAGATTAAGTTTTAATTCCACGTTTTAATGATGGCAGGAGGTCCTTACTAGTATTTTATAACACTCTACAGTTTTTGTGCAGATTTTGTGCACTCTATAGTACTACAAGTATCTGCAAATGAACTATTCAAAATAGATTTTATGAATTTAACAATAAATTAAGTTTGATTCATTTCATTGCTTTAATGTATTTGAATTGCACAATTGGCTCAATGACATTTCAACACAAAAGAAATTGTAAATGTGCTGCTGCAAAACAATATCAAATATAATAAAAATATTAAACAAAGTGTGCCTTTTGCTGGATTTCTGCATTTCTTGTGACTTTTTTTTTGCATTACACATTTTCTTTGAAGTAAGAAAATAGAAATGAATTAAAGTCAGCCAACATACAACTGTAGACTTTTATTAAACAAATATTCTTTTATATTCATATACAAACGGAAATTTATTTCGTTGATGTTTAACATTTCAAAATGATTGATAAAATACAGAATATTGATCTGGCTGACAGCAGGAGTTTAATATATGATATTTTATGCCTATCTCAGCAAAATCAACAATTGCTCATAAAAAAAAAAATCAAAGGACGATATGCAAACAGTTTTTGTGTGTAGTATTAGGAAAAAGACTAACAAAAGTGTTCGTGTCTGTGCCTATTTTCTTTACACATTTTCGCAGTCTGTCTCCATATAATATTTATTGTTTGACAGGTTCTACATATAGTCTTATCTTTTCTGCCCAACTTACCTCAGTCATCAATTTACTTTGACGTTGTTCATGTCGGTTTGTGGTTTATCAGTGGGACAGAAATACAAATTGGCCTTTGGTCTGACGATTTGTTAATAAACGAGTTAATCAATCAGAGTTGCTTTGATGCTCCTCGATTTGTATTTCGATTGCGTAGATTTCAAATGTCTCAAAGCGATTGTCGACTTGGATATTTAGTGCATATCGTATACGGCCAAAAGATTATTGAGCGAGTACTTTCAGTTGACTTAATGCGTAATTAAATTCATTTTATTTAATTATTAACAAGCTTGAAGAATGAATGCAGTTTTCCAATGAATTAAACTTTCTGAATTCAATAAGTGGCAATTAATTTATTTGGGTTGCTACCCACAAAAAAATGTCTTTTGGAGACTTTCCAGCTTACGCACAAGTGACGTAAAATGCTCTCTGCTTGCAGTGACAAAGGTCAAAAGGTTAAGTTAAGTGTCGTTCGGTTGGCAGCTGCCGCAATCGCAGTCAGGCCATGTCGTGTGACATAATGCAACTGACATGATAAAACTACAAGAGACTCCTGCGGCTCTCAGCGCACACACAAACACAAACACACATACACATACTGCCAGTGCATACGTGAAATATTACAGCAATGTGCAATTGTGTCACGGCCGAGTAAACTGGGAGCGTGTAATCCCTGGCCTGGCTGCGTGTTAATGTTCCATCCTGTTGCCCTGCTAAGTGGAAGTCGCTTAAAACTAAACGGGCGACATGTGATGAATGTCGTCCTACGATTAGTATCGGTCACTGCCACTGGATACTGTTGTCGCCAGTAGCTGTTCCAATCTTGACCGTATGTCCTCTCCAGTTTCCTCTGAATTAGAATACCAGTAACTGTTGCATGCATACAAGTAAAACCACAGAAAATTCAATTTATGGTGTGATATGATTGCGAAATCCAATTCAATGGAATATTCCATTCCCTACCAGCCGACGGATATGGATATATATATTAATATATATATTTACATATATTCATATATATCCAC
This sequence comes from Drosophila sp. st01m, assembly GCA_018901795.1. Lineage (NCBI taxonomy): Eukaryota > Metazoa > Arthropoda > Insecta > Diptera > Drosophilidae > Drosophila > Drosophila sp. st01m. The sequence continues at coordinate 11,207,614 of JAEIFG010000403.1, read as the reverse complement.
ATTTGTATGTATTTAGTGTCATATGCGCATTGCCTTTTTTACTTCACACATTTTGCACAAGAATTTATTTTACGAAATGATATACGGTCGGCATTACGTATACGCAGCGTTAGCTCAGTGCATTATGCATATGGCACAGCGGTAAGCGCAGCATGTGGGCGAATGTCTTGAGTCTGGAATTGGGTCAGCTGCGATGCATGCATACGTGTCTCTGTGAAATAGGGACGAGATAAATCCGTAAGTTCTCCAATATATTTTATTGAACTTTCATTATTTTCTTTTTGAATATTCAATATACAGCTTCTCTCGAGTTGGTTCGGCTTTTAAATTCTTGCATTTAATTTAACCTTTGGTGCTCGTCACACAATGTGCATGTCCAGTGGGTTTTCATGTTGTTTCAACCATATCTACGTGCAGATTTCGCATATTAAGTAGCCGCCAACGGGTCGCATACTCAATGCAGAAGGTCTATTAATACTGGTCCGCAATGGCAAGCGGACTCCGCATGAGGCAAGCGCTAGCTTGTTGAATTTGTCTTCATTCATTGCCGTCACCGTCACCGTCACCGCCGCCGTCGCAGTGCGGACATGTGAAATTTATGTAAACATACAACGTTCCATGCCAAATGAGAGCCAACAGACAAATGCAATGCGAGTGCAACCGTTTCCTTTTCTTTCCTGTGGGCTTGGGACTGGGGACTGTTGTTGTTGTTGGTTGTTGGTTTTGTGGTGCGAATGTTGACAACAGACAACAAGTTGCTCGTTCAACTTGCTGACACGTACCGGCACTCAGCACACTTTAGCTGCTCATTAGGAAGGCTTCTGTTGAAATATATAGCAGAAGCTCTCGAATGTTGCATTTTGCATTGCAAATCTATTGATTTTGCAAACGCGATGGGATGCAAAATCTGCAATTGTTTATTTCAAGCGAAAAGCAAACAGTATTTTCAATTTGTAGCATTCACAATTCGAATGAAATAAAACTATATAAAACGTGACAGCACCAAAGTCACGATGCAGGAAATTTGCATCTGATTGCGAAAATATTAACTTGCCGGTGTCGAGCAAGCGTCTAAAACTTATTGAAGTTGCTGCAACATACAAACTATTGGCAGCTGAAAGTGCAGCATGCATCTTCTTGAAACCAAAGCAATTTTCTTTGACAATTTCTTGGAAAAAGCGCAACGTGTTGTTAAGACAATGACTCAACTTTTAGCACAACACGCAGATGGCTCGAATGAGCTCCTGAATAAGTTGCCAGACAACAAGAAGTTGACAGCCAAGGATGAGACTTGATTAATTGACAAGTGGTAAGTGGAAAGTGGTAAGAGGGCTTGTTCCATTAACACACTACTTAATTCTTCTGAAGCAGAAATGCACAAAAGATCTTATAAAGTTTCCAGTATACTATTAATTATAATTTCGAAATATTGCAGGCGGTACTTAAGAACCTAAGTAATAAACATGACTTGAAGTTGTGCAACTTATAAAGCTAAAATTAATCTATTTTCCTAGATAACAGTGACATTTAGTTAGTTTACAAAATGAATTCCATTTCTTTAATCTATTTTAATACCATTGCAATAATGAATGTGTTATCTTGGTTTTCTTTATAATTTAGCTTAACTACTTAGGAGAAATGCCGCGAAATTTTGTCATCTTGCTGTTCACACATAAATAATTGAAATGCTTTTTAGTAAAATAGAATAACGATGCGAACTTACGAAATTCACATGTGTGACTCGAAAAGATGGAAGTACTTATTCTAATTAGTTGGGTGGAAAGCAGTTCTCACCAAATTGTGGGTTTTGCTTTGCGAATGACATAAGGAAAATTACAGAACTCGATTATCGCCAGAGGTCAAGTTGTCTCATTCCGATCTGGGATGGAGGCGGAAAGTTCACAACTGAATTGTAGAGAAAACAGCGATCATCAATCATTTTTGATGGGCTTTTTCCTGACCTTCGATTAGGGCACTAAAAACCATACTTCGTGGCGGAGTGGAGCGGGTAAGTTGAAAGATTGGACTAACCAATTGAATATTTAAGCGTCACACAGAAACGGGAGGAAAACGATCTGTGAGGTTTTATGGACACCATGAAATATGACTACAAATTTGGCTATAAAGAATGAGAATGAGTGCGTGCTTCCCAAACCGAACTGTAAGTTGATTAAATTTGAAATTTAATGCGAGTGGGACATAACAAAATTGCAAAGTTTTTACAACTGGTTCGAACAACCTTGAAAGTTGATAAATTGTAGGCAAAAAGTAGCGGACAGCCAACAGCTAACACTAACAGCTAACAGGCAGCAAAACGCAGCCAAGCAGCCAAGCAGCAGCCATAAAATGAAATCTTTAATCATTTGAGTGACAGAGACAAGCTCCGACTGGACCGAACTGGAGACATAACATTTCCCGCTCCGTTTTCAAGTTATCTGTTCTCAGTTTTCAGATTCTTGAGAAGCAGCAGCAACAACAATGACTGCATAATGTCTAAAGTTTGTGGACGGGTGTGTCATAAACAGAAAACAGCTCAAGTGAATTTCATTAGAAGCTGCCACTAAACCGCACTAAACACTCCTAGATCCTATCCTAACGCTAAGTCCCAGTGTCAATCTCGAACCAACCCAATGCCCACAGCTCTGGCATAATGAAAGTTGCTGTTTGTTGTTGCATGTTGCCTCTGTTGTAGGTGGCCAAAGTGTTGGCTCGTAAATCCAAATGTAAACAAAAAAGTTTGCACGGCAAACGTAAAAACAATTATAGTAATTCAAATTAATTCGCTCTGAGCGTCTTCGGAATATGGGTTTTAATTAAGCAAATACATTGCATAAGCAGCACCAATTTTAATCCAAATATATAATTATATTAAAATTTACAAAAAAAATAAAATTCAATTTCATAAAAAAAATTATGATCGCCCGAGCAGGGACTTGAACCCTGGACCCTTGGATTAAAAGTCCAATGCTCTACCGACTGAGCTACCCGGGCACATGAAATTCCTTCGCCAAAAGCCTTATCAGTAATGCAGCATGTAAGCTAAATTTTGTTATCATTAATCACTTGACACAGTAACTTTTATGGAAAATATTAGTGTTTAATATTGTGGCCATTATTATGACAAAATGTGTCGTTAACCTTTGACATGCATTTATTTCATATGTTCAAGGAATAGTTTTCCACAAGAAGATGAATATGTATTTACTTCTGCACAAAAAATCTGTGAACTCAGATCACTTTAAGCACTTTAAAAATAGTTTTTAAATCCCTTTCCCCTTTCCGACTTTGTAGTAAATAAAAACAATAACGACGAGATTTGGCAACCAAAAAATGCTGAGCATTCATTTTACTTGCATTCACAATTAACGACACATTCCATTTTTTAAAATATGCAAATCTCGATATGATTCGCATATTTGGTTTAAGTAAATCTTTGAACCTATCGCAGATTTTGCCTTTTGTGTCTGCCACGAGCTGACAGTTTTATGACAACTTACTCCCATTTGCCGGTTCAAAAAACTCAGAGAAATTGCCCTGTCCCTCCCCGACCCTTTGAACTATGTCGTCAGTACTCTGTGCTGTGTGCTGTTCGGAATAGAAGCAAATAGAAACTTTAAGCCGACGGCGCCATGTGTTTATGTTTTGTGATTTGGGTGCGTGTAGCAAACAGAGCCAAGAGCTGACCTCGCCCTCAGGACGGTGGTCAGTGCGCTGACCTGTTTCTGTTTCTGGATCTGTGTCTGGGTTATCCTGCTTTTAGAGGACTAGACCGGAGAACTGGCAGCTATTTATGCAAATGACAACCTAGCATACAAGCAGAAGCTGAACAAGCGGATACGCTCTGGATCAGAGGTGAGCATAAGATTCTGTTGGCTTTAAAGTATCGCTGCAATTTACATTTAAAATGAAATACAAATTAAAACATAGAATTCTAACGATTTCCATACCAGCAAGGAATTAATTGAGAAAGGGAAACAAAAGAAATAATAATAAAATAAAATGCAATACACGTTCCCGATTCGCATAGATTATAACGAGCTCTGAGTCGAGCGAAACATCACAAAGCTTTGCCCATCTGATTGTACTGGTAAAGAACTGACTGAACAACTGAACGACTAAGCGACTGACCAACTGGGTTCCTCCCATGCAAACAATTTCATTTATTTTGCAAATTGTGATATGCACTATTCCCTTCGACACTGGATACTAAGGACCAAGGATTTCGAATTTGCATATGGAAATTTCCGACTTTACTAATAATTTTACACAATAACACAAAAATGTGAGCTTGTTCCGTGAAAATTGTTAAATCGGGGGACAGAGTTGGATTGAAATTTTAAATTTAATTTAATTCTGTATTATCCAACTAAATACAGAAAAGATGCCTTAGTGTTTGTGTTTGAATCTGATAAAATTATATAGAATTTGTTCAATGATTTAAAATGTTTCCGAATCTGATGAATCGAGATTTCTAATTCACAACCAAGTTATCTATAATTCTATAAAAAAGGATTCGCTTTGTGTACAAATCTTAATGGTAAATAAATGCCAAAAGCATATCTGGATTTCATTATTCATCTCTTTATCACATGCACATTTAAAAACATTTCAGTAATTCAAATTTTATAATCACAAATTGCATTCGACTTTCGAAAGCACAGAAGTTGGCTTAAAGTGGACAATACTGTGTAATTTTCACTCTTCCGTTGTCGCCCGCATAATTAATTAACTTTCTATTTATTTTTTTAGTAATTTGCACTTATTTTCGCCTTGTCCTAGTAGCACATGGTGACTGTAACTATAATTTTAGGGATGTGTGACATATCCATACACATGCACACGCTCTCAAGGGCATCATTAGCTTCATGAGTCTGATATTACGATTATTGCCAAACGCCCAGGCCAAAAGTTTATCCACACTGTCCAACAAAGTTTGGCATGCAATACACACCAGTTTTCCTTTACAGATATTTGTTTGTGTATATTGTACAATGAACAATATACATGTACATATATTGTTTGTGTGTGACTTTGTTTGTTTTCCCATATCCACCGCATACATGGATGACGACGTTTAAATATATGTAATATGTTTTAGTTTCATTTGTTATTTGAGCATTAACCGCTGAGTACCTTTTTTTGTTTGGTTTGATTGTCTAGTTTTAGTTGTCATGCGAATTGAGAGTTGAACACATATCATAGAGAAAGGAGAAAGGCACAGAGAAAATGCCCGCAGGTAACATTCAACTATTTATTTATGTACAATGTACATTGTGAAAGAGCATGAGAATGGTACAATTTGTTTTACGTTTTTACAATTGTTAAATAGTTGCAGACTCTGATCAAATAATCTTTTAATTAGTGTGTTTTTCCTATATTTGTGTTTGTTGTTTGAGTTTTTTTAATCTATTTTCTGATTATAATAAAACCATGTTTTCTAGGTAAAATAAGAGTTAGCATTTTTAATTTTGAACCCAAATGTTATTTTGACATTAACAATGTTTGAGCTATCAATAATATTAGAATGTTATTTACACTAAATTCAGCTATAAGTGTTAATAAAAATATAGCAAGAAAAATAAATTGATAGAAATAATACTTTGTATATTCGTTTGCTGCGTCATGGTAGATGTTGCATGTACTATATGTGGCTCATACAGCAAGTGGCCGCATTACGTTCATTCGAGTGAGGACATTCCCCTAGTTGAGCAATGAGATTGTTACAAGTGTAATCTCCAATGACAATTCATATCGTAATTCAGTGTAGTTTGTCGAAATGCCAAATCAAATAGAGAACATTTCACACACACACACAAACACATAGATTCACATGACGCTCACTTTGCAGATATTTATAGCCTTCCTTTGTGTGTGCCGATAAATTCAAAGGCAACCCCAAAACACCTGCGTGCAGTTAGAAAACCTCACACAGAAATTGACTGAAATGCTCTAGGGTCAGATAGAAGCGTTGCCTGTCAATGTGCAAACTCAGGTTGATGTCCAAGTTCAGGTTGATGGTCGAGTCTGTATTTGCTTGTCTTCATCTCTCCGCTCATCGAGTTGCTGGCTGCTGCCATCAACGTAATTATGCTGTCAACAAAAAGCACATCACGGATGGACAACTGGCAGTCGATGGTTCTCAGTCCGCAATTCAGAGTCCGCAGCTCTGCAGCCTTCAGTACAGCTGAGCTGCCTTACAGGCTCCATCTCAAGTCATCATCAGCTGCTTGTCGTTATCCAGACTTCTTGTTGTTCTTGACAACGACGTGCAAAAGTATTTAACGCCATGCACGTCCTCCTTGTTGACTACCTACTTGTTTGTCTGTCTATCTGTCTGTCTGTCTGTCTATCTGTCTGTCTGTCTGTCTGTCTATCTGTCTAGCTGTCTATCAGCTCTGTCTCTATCGGTCTCTGCGACTTTCTCTCTGGTACGCCTTGGGTAAATATTTATTTTATGTTTATTGGCACACACTTTACTCAGGCAACCTGCTTAATTGTGCGTTAAGCATTTAACTTTATTTTTTTTATTCAATTTTCAGTTGGAAAGTGAAAATGTGTAATGGCCAAATAATTATTAAGGTTTATCAGTGAATAGCTCGCAAAATTATCCTTAATACTCAGACAGATGTAATTTTACTGGCAGCAATTTATATTATTAAGGTAGAAGATCTTTAGAAATTGGTTGCATTGATGTTCTCTTTGAATAGTTTGAGAATAAATAATTAATATATAAAATATATTTTAAACAACAAACACTAAAGAACGCTCTAGTCAAGAGAATCCAGAATATTAATTACTGTAACATAATTATAAGTGATACAATAATTTGAATTCTATCAATAAGTTTTCGGAAACTGTTTCTCTTTATAAATTTACGTCCCTATCTCAGATTAAAAAACAATTGATCGCCCGAGCAGGGACTTGAACCCTGGACCCTTGGATTAAAAGTCCAATGCTCTACCGACTGAGCTACCCGGGCACATGTTTAATGATAAAGTTAATATTTATTCAACTTAATTAAACTTTAATTTTAATCAGGACTATTCAAGTTAAATTCTTAGGTTTTTATATAATAATGAGAGTGAAATTGATGTTGGAGACTTACGAATGCATAAAGAATATAAAAAAGGGCGGTGAAATTTCAAGAATACAAGCTGCTTAGACTTAGATCCTAGTTAAAGATATTTCCAAACACTTGTATGAATATATGTGTCTTTATAAACCTATAAAAGGTTGCCAAATGCACACTTCAACTTTGGCCACGACCGTTACAGTTCTTGGCAGTCCATTTAGGCGGAAATTAAACTGCAAGAAGTAGGAGGAACTAATCCCTGTAACTTGGTCATGTGTTACTGTGCACTTTCAACAACTCTAAGCAAAAACACACTCATTTGATTTATATGACCGAAAACTACGAAAGTGTCCTTCCTGACTCAGGCGACAAAATTACATATTTTTTATGCCTGCTGCTTACAAGCTGGCATAAAAGTTTCCGGTCCAGAATGATGAATGAGTCGTACGCATACTGCTCTTATCCCGATCTCATCAATTATGCTTATGTTTATCTTTAGCTGGGCTGTTGAAGTTAACTGCGTTAAAGTTTAATATCTAGCATTTAATCGATTCAGAATATTAAAGAATCTTGGATTGGACGAACACGTTGCGTATACGTTATGTATTCCGACAAAACTGATGCATTGACAGAAACTAAAATGTTGCTGCATCATAATGCAAAATACCGCAGGTAAATAAAGATCAATATATATGTTTTAAACGGTTGCATTTTTGTTAGAACAAACAACAGCATTGTTTGTTTTAACCGATTGCAAGGAGTTTTACTTAACAGTGTCTGTTAACAGTAGATCTGTTAGCTGTACGCGGTTAAAATATCCCAAAACAAAGGTTAACAGAACCACGACCATTGAGGCTGCTGTTCGTTTTATCTAACAGTTACACGACAGTATGAAACGCGACTTGAATGCGAAAGGTGCTGATTGTGCTTGGGATACCGCTTGGTTTCAAAAGTATTTCTATTAAGAAGACAAATAACTTGCGAGCACGAAAGATTTAAACGAACTTGTAGAAAAGTATGAGATTCTAAAAGTACAATTAATCTTAAAAATCAAATAAATCCAATTAAATGCGATTTGTGTAATACAATAACACTCTGCCAAAGAATAAAGTTCAAAACAAAGAATAAAACAGATAAATTCTCATTTTTGTGATAAACCTACATGTGAAGTTAAACAATACAATTCACACATAACTTTCTCTCATATAAAGTGTAATAAATTTGATTAAAAAGTAAATGAAATTAGGGTCCCAGGATCTATGGAGTATCTGAAGGTTATTAATGTGTCTAAGAAATTGGAATAAATAATGTGTGCACAAAAATAAACAAAGTGAAAATAGGAATAAAAAATCTTTTTTCAATTTCATTTAAATGGAGTAAGTTCTATTAATATTTCTTTTCTTCTAAAAGTTTGGGACTGAGTCATTTGAAAATTTCATTGAACCAAATGAAATTATCATAATGGGTGCAAATAAATCAAATGAAAAGAATTTATTTTACAACTTGTAATATCGAACAATAGATTTAACCCGAAGAGCCGACAATTTTTACACCCAATTTCTCACCGATGCTCTCTGAAAGGCAAGCAAGATATATTCAAATCTATTAATTCTGGCTTTACAGTTGTAAGCGTTGGCGTTGCACCGATCCATTTCCCCGTGGAATGCTAAGAAAAATGCAACAAATCTGATTAATGGAGGTTTCAGCACAATGCCAGTTGGGAAATCACAAGGAAAGCGGCCAAGAATATTTGATAGGTTGTGCGACGGCTTTTATTCTCCAATCTGGTTAAGAAATGTGGCTGTTGTTGCGGAAGGACAAATGCGAATATATATTAAATAAATAAATAATTGTTTCAAAGCAAACAATTTTATTTGTATAATGTTCAATCTGTTTGGCCTAATGAATTTAGAGGTCAGCCCGAATTTCTAAAGAACTTTAGAAGCTATTCGACAACCCACTTCAAATTGTGAAGCACACTCTCTGCTTCTTTGCTGGCTCATTAAGTGTGCCTTTGTTAATAGAAAGTAATATGCTGATTTTGTCTAAAGAGCCTTTGGGGTTAACGAGCCTGCTCTGGTAACTTGCTCACACTTCTTATCCAGCGTCCTGCGGACGAATTGTCAGTTCTAATGAGTTGTCGCAAGCCAGTCACTAAAATGTATTACCAAATTTATTTCGCCATACTGAAAGGCCAGTCATTCCACATCACTGAATATCCCACTGCATTTGGCCATTATTCACAGGGTTCAGCATTTTTTTTTCTTCGTTTTTGCTTTTTAGTTATCAGCTAGTAGTTGGCTATGGCAGTCACCCTGCGGATTGACATCCCATTAGTTTTGGGCCATTGGGCAGTTCACATTCGTTCGGCGAAAAACATCAATGGGCACTAAGAGCAACACCAACATGTAGGTTGCCAAAATCTAGCTGGCAAATACTTCCTTGCTCTTTTGACCTTTTCACACAGCCTCCCACACACACACACACAAACACACTCACTCTTGCGATAATAGGTATGCTGGCTTTAAGTCGACTTAAATTTGGACCAGCCCCAAGCATAATTAAATGGAAAAGGTAAAAGTCTTCTTAATAACTTGCAACTCTTTGTGCCTAGCACTTGCCCAGAATCAGCCTCAACTTGACTTTAAACGAGCATCATTTCAGCAGCTATGAGTTTGCGTGTAGGTGTCTTCTGAGCGTGTGTACGTGTGTGTGAATGTGTGGGGCTGTGTGGGTAAAGTTACGAGCATGACCAGCGACTAATGTAGGTGTAAATAGCTGCGAAAATGAGTTTAAAGTGCTGCCTCTTCTCGGTCTGTCCACATTTGGGTCAGAGAGGAGAAGTTTATCAAATTCCACTGCATACTTTTAGGAGCACCTGAAGAAGTGCGGATCTTTCACAACTTTAGCAATTAAAGCTCTTCATTAGTATAAACTAACATATGTTAAACGCGGTGTTTATCCCTCAACATGATTGCATTTTGTTGCAAGATTTGTTAGTTAATAAAGTAGTTTTAATTTAAGTATGTTTTTTTTTTTAAATTTGGAAAGTTTAACTAGATTCATAAAAAAAACTTTTATTTGCCATTCGAAAGTTTCAATATTACATATCAATAAATGAGTATGGCATTCCCAAAAACATATTTTATTGAAACAAAAAATAATTGTATCTCAATAAAATGTTATTGCTGTTCAATTAAGTGATTAAATATGTACATAATGAACCCATTCAGGCAAAAATAATTTGAAGATAAAATGTTAAAGTCGTTAGCGTTAACTGAAGCAAATAGCTCGTGAATTGTGGCCTTTTATTACCAACATTCACTTAATTAACTCGCTTTTCACGGATTATCCGCAGCGTTTTTTTCATACTTACTATTTAGTCAATTCATGTTTGGTTTAAAGAAAATCTGAAAGTCCTTGGTTGCTATCCGTTAGATCCTTTTGTGTCCAGTCAACGAATTTGGGTTTTATTCGGATTGTGTGTGTGGCTCAAATGATTCTTATAGATATTGATTGCGCACTTCAATATCTGTGTCGAACAGTAATCAAGTACTTATTTTAATTACGACGGAAAAAATGGAAATTAATTTCCCCTTTGCCTCCTCTCAGTTGTTCAACGAGGCGTGATTCTTACTATATTACAGCAGCACTTGGTCACACTTTCTGCATTTTTGGCCTTAACTGATACTAAGCTGTGTGGGCCATGAGGAATTGAATTATGGCAGTCCATCGCCTTAATTAAATTCTCTATGCGAGTGAAAAGAGATTAACAACAATGAATGTGTTTGAATGCAAATGATGCCCAAGGCGCGCGTTTTGTTTGCTTCGCAAATAAATAAATATTTCACCATAAAATGTGAGCAATATGGTGAAACCACCCCCACTGAGGTTCGCTAATGCTTGGCTGGGGTCTTGGGACCTGCGGGCAACCTTAGAGACCGGAACCGGAAGCGCACATTTGGCCGATGCTAGCATGCGAATGCCGCAGTTAGTTTAGTCCGCCGCACCGTCGACCTTTCACAGCCATTAATATTTATTATGGCATCCGTTTTTATGGCACTTTAAAGCTGCCCGCCGTTGCCATTAAACGGCAACTTGTGTCAGATTAGGGCGCCATGCGGCATCCATGCTTGCTATAATGAGGTGAAAATCTGCCTACCATGCAACACTCACGAGTGCGGCATTCTTAATGGGACTGGAATGTAAGTTGAGCATCAATTCAATGGCATAAAATGCATTTTTCTGTTTTTCACACAATATGCAAGTTAAATATTAATTAAATTTGTTTATTTTCAGGCCAATTAAATATTTAGTAATATTTCAGAGTGGTTTTTTGTTAAATTTCATTTAAATTTATTTTTTTCCCTTAGTTATCCCAGGTTTCTTTATTTAATTAAAATAACATTTATTTGAGGTTAACAATTTAACAGTGAAGTAGAAAGTATTTGATAAATATAAGTCAATTTAAAATAGTAATTACAAAGTAAAAATGCAATTCATACAATTCTTAAATTGCAAATATAAATTTTGTTACTCATTCAAATAGAATATACATTTTTAAGTAGATGAACTTTCTGATTACTTTAGGAGTACTTGTCTGAACAGCTGAATTTTAAGCAAGCCACTTTGGCAAATAGTTATATTTCTCGTCGGCACTCTCAGAATTTTCACTCAGAGAAATACACCAAACATACTCAAAAATTATACAATTATACTTGGTAATTTTCCTTACAAATGTTGCGGAAATACTTACTGACAAGTGCTACAGCTAGTGTAAGACAGACTGAAAGACTGACAGACGGCAGATGCCAGACAGAGTTGGCAGTTCAAGTGATAAAAAGCTAGTACACGGACAAACACAGGGTGTGAACATTGTTAGAGCCTTCTCTTTAAGCCAAGCCGTCTTCTTAGCTGCATTTGCATTGCCGTGCAATTGAATTGGTTGACTTAAGCTTTTGGAGTTCATGGTTTTACTTTTGGCGTCTTCAACCATTTTTAAGTCAGACATCATTTTGTCAAATTGGGTTATCTGTCTAAAGCTCGAGGTTACTCTGAAATCCTCACAGATTGTCACTGATTAAATGACTACAGAATAAAAACGATATTGTCAATACTCTGAATATAATAAAACTATTAGATGCCTATAACTTGTACCATGCTTAATTTATTCCAAAAATCAACTGAGTTTGAATTTATCTATTCCACAATCTTTTGGCTTATAGTCTTATGAATATTATTGCTGATTTATGGTACTCTCGTGGCAAAAAATGATTGGAGTAGGAACTCAAGGACAGGAAATTATTCAAGTTGATGCCGTATTATGCATATTTATAAGCAAAGCCTTACATATTGTATATTAGCGTGTCTTAGCCAGGTCATAAATAGCTCATCCGCTAAGCCAGAGCTGTCTTTGCAGAGGAAGGAAGAACCCGAAGTGCTACTCAAGTGTTTCCCATATTTGTTTTGTACTTGCGTATTTGTTTGCCAAAGTGAGTCTGAAAAATGTCTGAATGACTGAGTTTGTTATTCGAATTACACTTGATGGACTAGAATAATGTGCTTAATTATACCGCAGGCGAATTGTATGCATATGGCATGGAAAACACAACTCATGAAGATTATCAATCAGTCTGAGTGTGTGCGTGTGTGTGTGTGTGAATGAAAGGTCATAGTTCGGTCACATGGAATTTTACTTTGTTTATTTTCCATCCACCTACTGAAGAGCTGATAGCAGCATCGGTAGAAATTGTTAGCTCTGGAAGCCGATAAGTGGATTGTGGTAAATGCTGATTACAAGGCGAGTCCTTAGAGAAATGTAAATTTTAACAAACATGGAATTTAAATTTAAACCACAACACTGTTGCTTAAATGAAAATTACATTCTCTTCCTTTTAATTGAAATGCAAATGCAAAATGTAGCCGAATCCAACATACAGCAGATACTTCCTACTACTTCTAATTTTCCTGATGAATTTGTCGAAAGACAGCATCAAGTGAGTGGATTTGCCAAGTTTTATATACTCCGAAATAGAAGCCACAGGTGGGTTGCCGCTATCAGCGACTATCTGCCAAAATGACATGGGACTTCTGAGTGCTTATCACCTTAACATAATCAGCAACAGCAGCAGCAGCAACAGCAACAACGACAATAGCAATAAGTACAAAGAGCAGAACCACAAGAATGCTGGCAGGGAGACAGTCAGACAGTCTGGCATTCAGATGGTGAACTTTGCTTTCTAATTTATTATTACAAACTCTCTGGCAAGCTGAGTAAAGAGCATATCAGCAATTACAGGAACTGGCACGTACACAAATATATATGTACATATACATATACAAGTCGCCCAATTTCAGGCACAATCAACTTTAGCCTCCATTTGAAGTCGTGAAGCCAAACCAAACAACAAATAGGAACAACAAACCCGTCCAAGTCGACGATGATGACGACGACGACGAGACGACACACAAGACAAATAAAAATGACTCCCACATGTGTAATCCACAATTTCAGGCACTGTACTGAGGAATATACACGTATGTGTGTATAGAGGGAAGCGTGTCTCCTGTGAGGAAAACAGGGAATGGGGAATGGGAACGACGGCATATTACAGCTATCAGCTGCACGCATCATTTGCCAGGCATACGTACAAGTGACAACATTAAATAATCCATTTAATGTGGCGTGTACATCATTTAAATGTTATCAGAGCCAATCTTTGCTCTGGCATGGATGTCAGCAGTGTCTTCTTAAGCTCAACACAAAATCAATAAGGCCAACAATTCTTAAACAAAGTATAGCAAACACGCTTAACTGCCAGACAGACAAATTCAACACGTGGAGACTTCACTCAAGTTATCCCAAGTCTCTCCTCCTGCCAAACAGTCGCAAATTTAAATTTAGCAAAAGCAAAAAAATATAACCCAAGACTAACATTTTGATGCTCATTCACTAAAATTCAGAAATCATACTTGTTGTGTGTTTAAAGTGTACTTCAGATAGGGTAAGTCGAAGTACACTGGGTAACAAAGTTATATTACGTATACGTATTACTCGAATTGATTATTTTATAAATATTCTTGCATAATATTTTTTAATGCCATTTCCATTCTGTTTTTATAAATAAGATTTTATTTAATAATCACTGAAATTTCAATGATAGAATTTATAAATTTAGTTGAAATTTAATGTTTTGCCATGGAACGCTGTCAATATCAATTTGCCCAGCAATTCCTCATTCTCAGTCTCTGTGTCAGTTGACGGTCGACCTCATGAGTCTAAGTGTGTGTGTGTGTTTACAGTAATATCATGTACTCTGTACAGATTGCCCAACTTTTTGCTTCCCTTCGTCTTTTCTGACACTAATTGCCGGGCGCGACCTTCGCTTTTTGTTTTCTCAAGTTCAGTGAATGTTTGTTTATTTATTTAGCACCAACATTGAAGCTCACTTCAATGAGCATATCATTTGCGTGTAGGCATTCAGTTTACAATTTACCATTTACCATTTACCATTTACCATCAACGGCATCGACAGACTCGAAAGTGTTCGCTTCTTCCTGCCAGATCTGAAGACTAACTGCTGTGTAAAGTAATTTCCGTAATGAGTTCCTTGCGCTCTTTGCGTACTCGGCATCCTCTTGAAAGTGTTTGAAATTTCAATTGAGTTCGTGCCTGGGCAAAAAGCAATCATATGACATGTGCATATGTCAAGTTGAGAGAACGTAAATTGCTTTTGAGCGAGGCGGAGCTTTTCATATACCACTTAAGCCTAAAACGGGTATTTAAGTTATATGCACGCATCACAAATGTATAATATTTACAAACATCAACATACATTTTACCTCTTAACGTGGTCATTAGTAAAGCAAATTCAACCGACGTTAATGTCTTTTACTTACCAAAGTCGGAACGGGTAATTGAAGTTATTTTCAAGGAACATAAGATACAAGACTGAAAGCAACAGTTAATTTGCCTCTCGAAGGGTAAGGGCCATTTAAGTCCGGAATTAAAGATAATATTTGCTTTTATAGCCATATACTCGCATTAACTCCGTGCCTCTCAACCATGTTGGAAAGAATTCTGCCTGAAGTCTGTTAGAGGGTATTTTCAAGTTGAATGTTGACAAGGAATCAGATAAACTCGTACCGAGTTGTTGTTGTTTGCCTTTGTCTGTTTATGTAACGCGATTAATTTTGATTAATATCTTCTCTCTTTCTGCCAGACTCTAAGTCCAACTTTTTGGGGACTTTTCTGAGGTTTTACTTAATCCCTTTATAAAATGTGAATGCCAAAAAATCTGTCGCTGTCTTATTTTGTGCCACATTTGATGTTTTTTAAACAAATCAATCATAAGAATCTAAAACTGCTCTGCTTAATGGAACGGTTGAGGATAATGAAATCCACTTGCTGTACCAGAAACAACAATTTAATTAGCAAAATATGCGCACTTAAGCACTAAATAAACGCTTTGACACAGCATCAATTATCAAAGTGCGCCAGTAGATAACAGTATTCAGTATTCTTGTAGTCCTCCATCCCGCCCCATTCTCGATGACTTAATTACTTAATTTATGCCTGAAGCGTCTTCACTCTAGGCGCTCAATTCCTGTCTCTGCCGAGGCTCGGTCGCAGTTCTCGCAAAATTGGATTAATTTGTTTACTACGCAGACGACTGGAGGCTGCCTCTGCCCCAAAGTGCGGCAGTGCCAGTTTTGGGGCACCTTATGGTCTGCAGGCAGCCTCCTTGGCTTATTTTTGGCAACACTTGCGAGTGTACTAATAGACATTAAATTTAACATATGGATCATGATTCACAATTAAATATCTGAGAATTTAATGTGGGCCAGAAACTGAAAGAGGATCTAGCAAAATATGTTTGTAGTAAATAACAATAGAGGCAAACTGTACTTACCAGGGATTGCCATCATTATAAGTTTTGTTATTTATTTAAATAAACATTTTATCAGTTTACAAGTATTAAAAGCATATGGTTCCCAATCGCCTAAAAGTTTGTAAGCCACATCATGTCCACTGCCGACATAAGCCGAGCAAATTGATCTATTAAACTCGAATAAGAAACCACATAATTCAACACTCTGCTGTCAACACAGTGGAAACTTTCATTAGAATGGCGAAACTTTGAAAGCATCTTAACCACATACAATATACCTGTCTCCCTCTCCCTCTCCCTCTCCCTCTCCCTCTCCCTCTCCCTCTCCCTCTCCCTCTCCCTCCCTCTCCCTCTCCCTCTCCCTCTCCCTCTCCATCACATTCGATGACTCTCCCTTGGCAGACATTTTCATTATTTCTATGCAATGTAAATTGAGTTTCACTTTCGAACAGGTTTTCCCTCGCCTATTGCTATCCCAATTTTTGCTCTTGGCACATTTTCCTTTGGGATTTTTGCTTAGGTCCCGCCAATGTTCTTGTTTCACATTGTGCGCTGCTAATTAAAAGTTTTTGCACAACTTTTTGGAAGGCTGTGTCGCCACCTATTGTCAGCGAAACGCGCTTAAATTTGCCTAAATTCGTTGCTTAAATTTGCCCGAAAGGAAAGAAAAGAAAGTAACTGCACGCAAATAAATGCTTAAACTCTTTAATTGACAAAACCATAAAATGCTAATAAATAAAATCAAATTACAAATAAAAATATATTTGCAAAAAGTTTGTCAAAAAGAAAAGTTTTGGCATTACATATATTACATATAGACATCTGAGAGGTTTTTCGGCGTGATTACAATTTGAAATACATATTGTTAAGTACAGAAATATGCTTGTAATTTCATTTTCTAATAATTTATATGCTAAATTAAACTTGTAATTGTGTAATTTAGCTGAAATTCAAGTTATTTCTGCTGTTTATCTTACATATTATGTTTCATGGATGTCCTTTTGTTTTTTCTTCTTGACGCTTTCTCAAAACTTTAAACTGTTATAACTTTGTCAAATCTTAAACGTTTTTCTTTCGAAATGTCCTGTCTTTTTTTCCTTACCCCTTGATACTTCTTCCAAAGCTTCAAACTTCATAGCTTTGTCAAATTTTATCCGATTTCCTTTCGGATTGTGAATTTACTCATTATTTTTCCTCTATTTTCACTCAGCATCAATATTAGAAAATAACATTTTTTGTTCCTCACTGTCCATTTATTCAAATCAATTCTTGTTAAGTCGTTTAATACATATAAAACTCGACATAATGTTTGGAATTACATCACTTGTCTTCAAATGTTATCAGAAGAGATTTTGCAAGCCAGAAGTTAAGGCTTAATCAGTGCATTAATCAGTCAATCATCAATCAACCAGAGCAAACCAATTTATACACAATTATATGTGTTATGGATAATGTGCTGTGTTTGACATGCATTGAATTTCTGAATTTTAAATAATTAAAATGTTGTTTATCCTTCACAAGCTGCCTGCCAACTGATTTGCAACTGATTTATGCTTTCAATTATAATTTACTGAACTCTGGGTCCTTAATGCGCATCCCATTCCGACTGCAAGTTGCAAAATGACAAATAACCGCACTATTAAAATAATTTATATGAGTTTGATTACTTTGAACCACAGTTAGGCGGTCCGAAACTACAATAACAAAAGCAAATCGATGAATATAAAAAATGTTTTATGCGCAGTGCATATTCGTTAGAGATAATCATACATTAAGTGGTCAACGGCCCGACGAGAGGCTCTCCATGTGGACCTATTCCCAGATCACGTCCCACGCATTACGCTGCGTATGCGTCATATGAACTGGCCAAAGGGGCAAACCTTTTTTTCCCTTATTTATGTCCGTTGTGCGTTGGTCCATGACTTACCGAAAAGGTGTCTGGACGCACGGCTGTGTGGCTTATAAATAATATTCCAATAATTGAGTGGCGCCCAAATGAGTTTGGTGCTTCGTTATAACGATGTTTGGGCCGCTTGTTTTATGCCCCGTCGCAGCTTTTAATGGAACTGCCGCATTAATTTTGCATTTGGTGCAGCATTTTTAACTGCGATGTGGCATCAGGACCACTGAGTTGTGTTGCTTTCTTTGCCCACCGAACATTTTGCATAATTTGCTCATAAAAAAACATGGCCAAAACTGTTATGACTACATTACCTGGCTGTATACCCTTGTGTATCTTTCATGCTTGTTACCTTATCGCATTAAAAGCACTGCATCCCAAAAGTATGCTGCACATTATTTTACAATTCAGCGGATATCGATATTTTCTGCTCGATTTCGCAAATTATCCCCACGCTTTGTGAATATATAATATGCTAATTTGTCTTAGTTAATATTGGTTTTAATGAGTCAAGGGTCGGATCACAGCACTTGGTGCAAGTACAACAAGTAAATCAAATGATCAGCATATGTATTGTAAATTTAATTGAAGATATGAGCAACCGTAAGTTGTGGGAGCTAAGATAGAATTTGATAGGGTTAGGGTAACAGCAGCATCTTACTGAGGACACTGTATTATTGTTATCAAAGTTGTGGCAGCTTTGCTGTGCCAGCCATTTACGCTTGAATGACAACAGCTTCCGGCGTTTGGGCATTGTTCGCCATCTGCTGGATTGTCACATAAATCATATGGGAGAATGCCGTCAATAGACCTGCTCGGACAATGGCCAACAGCTGTCAATTGTCTGACTTGCGGCTGACGCTTAGCACAGCGAAAATTGATAAGTTTAATTAAATTTACACGGACCATAAGCAGAATCCTGTAAATGGGCGGTTGCTCCAAACATACTGACACTCTGACATACTGACACTCTGACATACTGACAGACTGACAGCGTTTCATTAGTTCCATTTGTTGGCAACATTTCATTAGTCGCCTTCCGCTGGATTAAATTTATGTGCACGTCCTGATGATTTGCAGGCCGCATGCCAGTTGACACCCACGCACACACGCACACACGCACACACGACCTTGCCCACCATTTTGGGCGACCTTCCCAATATCGTTTCAATAAAAAGAATATTAAGAAAAACAAACCAAATATATAGAAGAAAAAGAGCAACAAACTGGGAAAAAGCAGGCAGCTCCTCTTTGGTTTCCTCTGTGGCTGCAAAATAAACAAATTCTGGGCGACAGCGAGATAGGAGATGGGAGAAAAGGGAAAGGGGGGCCTGACTGGCATGTCAGGTATTTGAGATAAGCGCACATTTGCTGGAGCTCGTAGGGCAAGGGTCCCTGGCTGCCGTTGGGCGTATTAAAGATTATGTCACTGCCAGCCAAAAATATGTGCCCATGGTATTTTTATATTGTGTGATCCAAAATATTTGGGCAACAGCCGAAGAGTCGAAAACGCGCCGTTAATCGTTGGCATTTTTAAAGCTCCCTTTATAGGCATATAAGTTACCTTGGATTTTTAAAGCCAGGGGCCACTTTGTGTTATCCGAATATCGATTAATTTAATGGCACAGCAATTGACCCTCTAGGTAGGACGTTCAATCTTTATCGTTGGGTCCAAGTACGCAAGTATTTTACTAAGCTCCGAGCTAATAACAATAAATTGCAATTCAACGATTCAAGTTCGGTGCGGTTATCAAAAGGTTTCTCCTTTACCCAGGCCCAATCGAAAATCCATTAAGTAGTCATTATATGGAGCTAATTAAATTGCTGCTAAGCAAAGTCTTTGCAAAGGCCCAACTAAGTTTTTCAAGTTGTTTGTGGAGAGGACATGCACTAGGCGACATAAACGGCTAATTGGTTTTTGAATATAAACCGGAAAATCCATTGCTCTGACATCTCTTCATTAATTAGCGGATTAGCTGGTTGTGTAACTGGCTCATATTTAATGAGCATAACGTGTTTCAATTGCCATGTAACTCAATTTCCGGAATAGCCAGTCATCCTTTGCACATTTGCAGGATGTAACATCCTAGTGCTAACACCATTGACTTGTTGTCCGATTAGTTTAAGCATTGTTTGCCTTTTAAAGTGCCGCAAGGGAAGCAGAATTATCTTCATCTCCCTCTCATGTTCCTATTCCTGTTCCTCTCTTCCTGTTACTGAGTTTGCAGCATTTCCGGTGAACTGTCAGAAGCAGCACAATAGTTAGTAATTCTATTCTCCACTAGTGTTTGTAATGTAGTCCTTGTCAGGACATCCTAATTTGCCTATGTCTCCCCGCCCCTTGCCGCACAGAATTCAGAATACTTTGACCGGAAATTGGGGTGACTGGTATATTTAGCTCAGTCAGCAGTTTATTTACGACTGTATGTTTATTTATTTGACATACTCGTAATGTAACCACATTATTCTGAGCTGTGCCAACAGTTCCCCAAAACTGTATAAAAATAGCAGCAATTTGAAAATTTATGTCGGTTGCATGTTTTCCCTTCATTTGACATTTCCGTTAATCCTGCAGATGGTTTCCCATTTCTTTTCCCACTCTGACGCAAGCTCACTTCGAAAGCGTACAACGCCTTTGAGTACAACTAATTACCAACCACAAACATGCACATTATATTCAAAAGTCATTACGATAAAATTAAGTTTTATCCCTGCAACTATTTTTAATGTGTGGCTTTTATCAGGTTTTCTGCAAAGTTCGCATTACGCCGATCTTGAATTCGAATTTAGCAAGCCATAATTTGTTATTAAATCTCAGTCATTAAAAGATTAAAACGCTACATAGTTGAACAGCTTGTGTCTTAGTTCTGAGTGTGAAATTTCAAAGAAGAACGCAAGAATTCCTATAAATGTAAGCTCTTCTATTATTTTGTGCTAGACAAGTTTAAGGTTCAACTTTGTAGCTTTAATTGCTGGACATTTCAAGTTCTTCCCATGCTCGGCTTGAAGAGATTCATTGTTTTACTGTATGGTCTCTCTCTCTCTCTCTTCTCGGCACCATGAAGTCTAAGTTCCTTAGAGAGAAGAGTTCTCGATAACATTTTCGCACGCTGTAAACTCAGAAAGTGTGAGAATGGGAAGTAAACAAATGTCTGCTCATTTGGATGCACATTTTTAGTGTTCATTAAATTGGCTTAAGTGTTGAGAATTTATAATTCGCATTTATATATATTTATTCCATTTTTCTTCTCTCTCTCTCTCTCTCCTTTGCAGTTGCGCCACTCAACGAGTTTCGGTTGCAGCAACATTAGGAACAACAACAATGTGCAGCGGCTGCAAAGTTGAGACACACAAAAATGATTCGTCACAGCAACAGCAACAGCAACGGCAACAATAGAAGCAACAACTACTACAACTGTGGGAACAACAGCAACATTTACAAGTGGAATTAGCAGGCACATCAATTTGGGCTGGCAGGCAACTTAATTAAAACGCGTTGGCCAGCAACAATTTTAAGCTGTTGTTTGTTGAAATTAATTGAAATTTATTTGGATGCTTGCCGAAAATAAATTCGGTCACATTTCTTGTTAATGCTGTCACACTGAGCACTTAGCAGACAAGCACTCACAAACGCACACACACACGTATACACGGAGAGACACGCACACACACAAAGAAAAAGAGAGAGAGAGAGAGAAAGAGAGAAAGTGTAGAATGACCGCAATGCCGTCGACTGGAGGCAAAGGCGTATCCTTTTGGCTGCTGCTGCTGCTCCTGCAGCTGTTGCCGCACAACACACAACAGCAACAGCAACTGCAACAAAAACACCTGCAGCCTCAACAACAGCAACAGCAAGAGCAACAGCAATTTATGATGGTCAGCCGAGACCGTGCGGCAGACCAATTAACGTCATTGCCCGATACACAAGGAGACACAATGATGATGACGATGATGAAGCCGCAACTCACCGCGAGGTCAGAATTGACCGCATCAACTTTAAACGACAATTTAAATGCAGCGACTGCAGTGACAGCAGCAACCACAGTTCGCAATGAAGAGCCTTCGGCGATGGAAGCAACCGCAGCAAAGGAAAAACTAACGTTTTCTACAGCAGCAGCAGCAACGTTGACAACATCAGCCATACGAGTCGCTCCAACAACACCAGCAACAGCGCATGTGAAGCATATGTCAATAACATCCACAGCAATACAAATAAAAACTAAGCGCGTTGCGTCCAAAGCAGCTACAGCAGCAGCTATACTAACATCAACATCTACAGCAACAGCAGCAACAGCAGCAACAACCGCAGATGCGTCAACAACAGCAGGAAAATTGAATATGAAACAAAGTGGCAGCAAGACAACATTTCTGGAGCAGTGGCCAGCAATAAAAACAAATAATAAAAGTAATTGGCAAACAGCCGCAACAACAGAGGGCACCACAACAGCAGCAACAGCAGCAGCAGCAGCAACAGTAGTAACAACTCCAACAGCAACAGACGTCGTCAAGGATAAAGTTGTGCCTACACTTCACTGGCTGGATAGCAATAATATGGCCCACTTGAATTCGAATACATTTAGTAATCACATGGCCAGCAGCAGTGTTCCAGCAGCCATATCGACAGCAGCAACGACAACAACAACGACAACGACACCGACAACGGCAACAGCAACAGCAACAGCGGCAGCCGCTGGCTGGCCTGTGAAACATGCCGCAGTGCTTGAGGGCGACGTGATACTTGGCGGCCTGATGATGGTGCACTCACGTGAGGATAGCATCACCTGTGGCCAGATTATGCCACAGGGTGGCATTCAGGCATTGGAAGCCATGCTCTACACTTTGGATCAAGTGAACAAACAACAATTGCTACCGAATGTGACACTTGGCGCACATTTATTGGATGACTGCGACAA
Organism: Drosophila sp. st01m; assembly: GCA_018901795.1. Lineage (NCBI taxonomy): Eukaryota > Metazoa > Arthropoda > Insecta > Diptera > Drosophilidae > Drosophila > Drosophila sp. st01m. Next base: position 11,184,838 of record JAEIFG010000403.1, on the reverse strand, counting down.
GGATACCTACGGCCTGGAGATGGCTGTTGATTTTATAAAGGGTAAGCTGAAATTTGTTACTCATACGCTCTGTGTGCCAACACTCTCTCCACATTCCAAGTGCGCGTGAAAACGATGCTGCAATTGTTGCATATTTATGAGTCGTGACACATTCAAAGAGTCAACGACCATCACAATTATTTGTTGTTTCTGCAAAATGGAAAACGTTGTCCATTAAAGACATACCATACAAAATCGAGAGCGCATTAAAAATGAATGTTTCCTGCTTTTAATGCCATTGTCGTTGCCATATTACCCATACTCCTCTTCCCATTCCCCCTGCCAACTGCCTAGTGTTGCATTTAATTAGCATGCATTAACACGTCATTCCTTTGCGTAATTCACTTGAGCGATGCACTAATTTTGAACCGGGCAGAAGTGCACATAAATTAACCGAAATGCTTTTAGACGTATTTGAAACAACTTTAAGTTTACTATATTTAAGCATTAAGTCTTTAAATCCGATGCTGATGAACTAATTTTCAAACAACTTCAACTGAAATTTAAGCAAACTTATTGAACACTTTATACGAGAAATCAACAATCAAAGTCGTTTTAAAATTAAATTGGTCCGAAATACACATAAAAGGTGTTTAAATGTAAAGTATCCAATATAAATCTGAGTTTCTTGTCGTTTTGTTGTTAATTTGAACGGTCAGCTAGTCATATATAAAGGGACTCAATTCTTGAAGAGTGCATTTGTATATGCCACTCTATTTATATCATTATTATTTATTTTTGTATCCAATAGGATTTGACTGGGACTATTTTATACTTTGCATTGATTATTCATATATTTTGTGTGCAACCAAATTGAATTTATTTTCTGCAATTGTGTTTTATATTTTATGTCTCACAACAGTTTACATTGCATTTAAGCCATAAATCTGTCAATATTTGCCTATGGCAAAAATCTGCGTCAAGTTACAATAAATAATACTCGGAATATGCTGAAACTTGTTTAGTATGCATAGAATTAGCATAGTTACTCGTTAAAGGACGAATATTTACATGTGTGTGTGTAACAACTCACAAATATTTTAATTTTAATTTTTTGCTTTGGTTTAGTTTACTTTTCTTTTGGCTTTATGTGTGTGAGGACAGTTGCAGTGGTTTAAAATTTTGCAAAGTAACATTTTAGAGCACTAAATTCAATGAATTTAAATCTCATTTTCGTGATAATTTGTTTTTATTTGCGACACATGAATGCACTGGAGGTTTCTGTATCCGTTTCTGATGCAAATTCCAAATGAGTGTGAGGCTTTATATTTTGTTTACTATGATTTTCATGCTCTACCCTCAAGGCAAATTTACGCGAACTGGACATATGAAATAAACATTCGCAGAATGTGTAAATTAAATGCAAACATGTTACAATCGTAAATTGACTAAGGCTTTTAGCAACATGACCAATAATTAATATTATTACAACGTGTGTCTTATTTTCTTTCTATTTGTTTTAGCTTTGAAATAGACGCATTCGCAGATAAACACAGAAGTCAAATTTACATATGTGTTTACACACTTTAGGCCCAATTGGATGTTGTTAAGCGGTATTTGTAAATCCGCATGTTTTTAAAAGCGTAAATCCATTATGCAACAACAATTGTTGGCCCCACTGTAGAACAGTGAGAGAGACAATTAAATGCTGCCCTTAAACATGTCTGGTCATTGTGTAAAACCCATTGTTGAAGATGGGTCCTCTGATGGGGGAGAAGAGGGGGAGAAGGGCAGGCCGCAGGGCGGGGAGGAGTAAGCAAAACTGTGGCACATATGCCTTTGACAAGTAACACCCTCAGTTCTAGCATAACTTCATTACAATTCAATTTGCAAATTTGCCAACATCATTTCAAAGCCAATGAAATAAATGGTTGCTGCACAATTGTCACCAATAGTAATACTGACTTTCGTCGAATGTGTGTGTGTGTTTGTGTGTGTGCTCGAGTGTCTCTTAACAACAATGCTGTCTTTTTGTTGTTCCCTTTTCGCTTTTCTGTTTGCCACTTGTCAATTGTGACCCACAATTGTCTTTGTCAGGACATCACATTTCTCATGTTCTCAGGTTTTGTGGTTCAAACAACAGTATTGAGTGTAATTAGCACTTTGTTTGTCAATCTGCGCAGCTGTCATCGACGTTTCAACAACCATCTAATTGGGTTAAACAAAACGCATTCCTTTTTATGCTCCTTATGCCACTTTTTCTATACAAACACATTTACTTAGCTGGTCATTGAACTCTTTCTGTTTTTCTTTTTATGCGCTTGCATTTGTCAACTTGGCTATTTTTTAGCTGGTATCAGCACTTTTTAAAGTTCGTTTGTTCGAAAAATTTGTAAGTTGCATCACTAAGCAAATAACCTATAGAGAACTTATTTCATACAAGCAAGAGTCTTCTCTATGGGTTATTTGGTTAGTGGTTGCATTTAACCGGAAATCTAGCTTTTTTAAATATTTTTAAGTTATCTATTGTCATAATGTTATTCAGAAAACTATGCAAAAGTACCCTTCAATACTAATGTAGCACCTTACAGTGTTCTTATAAATTTGTAAAACTTGAAATTTGAACATTAGCAACTTGCTCCTCACTTAACATTATCACAATCAACAAACCGCACGCTCTGAAAATTGCTTAACAGAACTGTGGATGCTGTTGGAGCGCTGTTAAGATACAGAGCAAAAGCTTTCTCAGTTGGTTCGTGTGCTGGCTAAAATGCCTATGTTAACTTTGGGACATGCGACACAGCCTTGTATTTTTTAAATAGCACACTTTTAGGACGTACTTTAGAAATAATTTAATTTGATGGTAAAAATAATTTAATAATTTGAGTTTAATTCAAGTTTCGAACTTATCGATAGCAAAATTCTAACAGATGCTCTGAAAATCTTTAAAAAAACTAGCAATAATTGGAACTGATAAATTTGGTTCTTCGATATTCTTTTTTGACATTTTAGAAACTAATTAAATATGTATATGCAAGCAGAGTCGACATTTTAAGCTTTTGAATTATGCAAAAACTTAAAATAGCCTTAGGCTTCAAATTGTCTAACTCTGCAAGACCTAATTTAAAGCGAAATTCCAAGCTTCATTTAATGTTATATTTATTTTTTCTACTTAGGTCGGGCATCTCTTTTTGAGAAAGCTATAGTTTTTTTTAATACATTAACATAATTGCGATGATGTTTCCTTGTCACACATGTGCATTATGCCCAAGGCTAATTGAGTATTAATTTTAATTCATAATTAATTGCAAAATATTTACGACAAAGCAAATGCATTTCTTACAAATTGTTACTAATTAATTATTGAAAATATTATGCAGCATGATTGAAAATTCGATATAATAAAACGAATTTCATATAAATATTGCGAGTTTATATCGAACTTAGTTTTACTGGAAATGCTAAGGCAATAAATAATTCAAATGCATTTACAGTTGAATTTAAAATCATTGCACATTTCATAGAATAAATATTATTCACATATTTAAGTGTATGTGACCGTAAATCGTTGAATATAAATTGTTTATGATGACTTTAAAAATTGACTTTACGATCTGGCTGAATCAGAATTGGAATCAAAATCTGTATCCGGCGCCTGGACTGACCCAGTTATACTTGTAAATTGAAATTTTATATTCTCGTTCCGCACACACACTCGCACACTCGCACACACATGAACATGTAAACACTCGAACACACGCACACACGCACATTCCTCATCAAAAGGCATATAAAAAAGTTTATTTGCCATGACGCAGCGGCAACTCTGGCAACGCTCTGCTCACTTCATATCATTTTAATTCGCCAAGCACCCAACCCCAAATGTTCCTTTATCCGTCCTCCATCTCCATCCTGCTGGTTACTGGTTGTTGCTACTTTTAGTTGTCCTCGTTGTTGCTCTTTCCGCTTGCCACTTAATGGAATTTGGCGCTTATGCGTTACGCATGCCGGGCATTATCCTTTCTACCGCTACCTTCCGTTTCCTGTGAATTTCGAGGCAACTCCTCCTTCGTCAATCGTCGTCTCTTGTCTTCGTCTTCGTATTCGTCTTCGAGTTTGTCTTTCTTTCTTGTTTCTAGCTTTCATCCAGCGCACTTTTCTCTAAAGTTGACATGTTGCCTGTTTGACTAAAAGATTCAGCTTGTGACTTACATCCTTTCACACATACTATACAAGTGTCTACGAGCATTTTTTAGGCTTTGCGCCTGAGCCTATTGTCAGCTTTAGACCTTGACTTTGACTGTTGACAAGATTTTATTGGCTTTCTGCATTCGAATAGTTTCGTTCACAATTTCCAAATTTTCGGCCCTTATATTTTCCATTTTCGTAAACTTAATTTAACGATGAAAAGCTTACGGCTTATCTGCCTATGCAACAATTTAAAGTCGTCTACTTAAATGCTTTAAGCGGCATATTAGTTATTTGATAATCCAAGTGCTTCGCCAAGCGATTTCTACCCAAACTCACAAAGTTTTCGTCGAGCTACTCGAACATAAATATATTTCTCTCAATAAGGGCAGACAATTTCAATTGCCAATATTGATTTCATTTTGGATTGCGAAATCCGACGCAATTGAGAAGCAACAGACCAAGCTCATTATTTAGCAATCTCCTCTCCTTACATTTTATTTATTTTGTTGTCTCCTTTGGTATGGCATTTCCCTGATTTGAATACTCTAACAAAATGTTTTCTGTGTTCACAAGCAAATCAGATTACAGGAACAAAAATAGTTAGCAACAAAACCTGACAATCTGTTGGTTTATTTCAGCTGTAGGTATATCCTGTAAATTTAAAATTGTCTGTAAATAAATCGCTTGTCTTACTTTTTGCTAAAATAGTTACACATTTTCGTACATTAAAATCAAATCATTTTTACTATAATATTAATTTTTGTTGCAATCTCTACTGCATAATGATAATTCTGCTTTTACTAAAACGCATAAATTGTTCAACATACTCTTCAACTCCTAGTTTTCTTATATTACTATAAATGAACCTGATATCGCATTGTTGTTGATCTTTGCTATTGACCAATGTTAAGATGGCAGTCGGCACTTGACTGTTGTCCTGCACTCCCCAAAACCCTTTCCCCCCGTGAGAATAACTACAATGCAGCGTTGCTAGTTTGCCACATTGTGTACATTATGCAACCTTCGTCTTCAGCTGACTTGACTGCTTTTGCCAATTGCAACAGTAGCAAGAGCAGCAGCATCAGCAGCTTGTTGACTTGTATATTTTAACAAAGCCCTTTAGAATCTGGGAATCTTGCCAATTGATGGTCAAGTTACGCCACGCAACAAATTAAAGTAATAAATGTAGTAAGCCAAGTGGAAAACTTCTTATACAATTAATATAATATAATGGGATTAAGCATAAGAAGTTAAAACTAAGGAGTAATGTAATTCAAGCTTTTTTTATTAAGAATACAATATAATTCAAAGCTTTTCATTTTCTTTTATGCATAGAAATTGTTAATATTTGTCTTCTTACGATAGGTGTAACTAAGCACTACTCATTTATATTCGGCACTTTAAATATGTTAACAATTAAACATGAAAAATATGCAACTACTCTATTCCTTTTATCATTCTTTACTTGCTTACAAATTAAGCAATGTCCATTGAAAGATACCACTTCACTTGTTCTAGAACCTTATTTACATTTATTGAAGAAGCTTTTGTATTAATGGATAATTTTCATTGACTTCCCTCTTATATCTCAATATGGTAAATAATAATAACAAATGGCCTCTGGCATACTTTGTAATCTGCTCGTACAACTGTATTTGTGGATTCCATTACATTACCCGACAACATGGTAAATGTCCATGAAGGACATTGGTAGTTTTTAATGTAAATATTTATGAGTACACATGTATTAATTGAATTTGTGTGTATAATATGGTAACTTATATTAAGCAAACAAACAAACTCTATGTCCTAAAGTATAGGGAAAGGAATATAAGTATTTTATATTTTAACAATGAATGTCTGGGTATTCAATGTTGATTCGTTGACTAAAGTAAGTTATTAATTTAAACTCAAGTTTGCAGAAATATTTTTAACCTTTCAATTTATGGGATACATGTTAAATACATTTATTTTTTTTTGATATAAGTGGTATCTTTCGTTCTTTTATATTTTATTGTGTTGTTTGCATAACACAAATAAAATAAACCCTTCAACTGTAATACTAGGTGCATGCCAGTATTATTGTTTGCTTACCCCAGCTAGAGGTATGAAAACAGGTATAACAGATGCGAAACTGTCATACAGAGTGCTTCCCCAGTGCACGCTAACAAGTGTTTGTTCCATTCATAAATTGCCGTTTTACCGACTAACCCAGTGCCCCCAAAAGACGATGCGAGTCAGCTGAAAACTGTGCTACGTGTTCTAAAATTTTAGCACACGCTCCCCGCCAACAGTTCGTGGCAGTAAGAGGCCGAATGACCGAGTCCTCAGCTCGGCTGCCAACTTTGCCTTAAGCCTCGACAGTCCCTTTTAGTTGCATGCCGGCCATTCAACGACGCGGACGCTGCTTCGGCATTTTGAGTACAGTTATCAGTTTGCTCCGAAGTGAGAACCCGAAGATTGGCGCAATTTCTATTGAGTTAGATAAGCGCAGCGCTTAACGGCTTATTTAATTACGGCAGCTTAAAAGTGATTCAAACAAAAGTGCGGTCTTCGAAAATGAGGAAAACTTGTACTTTGATTTTAATATAATCAACGAAAAATATATAGAAATCGGTTATATTTTAATTAATAATTAAAATAAATATTCGAAAATGTGACTATTGGTAAAAATTGAATGAAAAATAGAAAACTAATCTTATAATGTGACTTTAATGTTAATTTTAGAACTTAATAATTATTTCTTTAATCTGCGAAATTTGCTGATTGACGTTCGATAACACTTTTTTAAATTGTGTAACATATAATTCATACATTACAAATGAATTACTAAAAGAGACTACATAATATGAATAAATATATTAATGAAGATAAGTCTTAAATAAAAGACTTAAACTGTCATTGAGCACATATAATAAAATACACGATTTGGTAATTGTTGTGACTTTTCCAAATGACACTTTCGAATTTATTTACTTTCTTAATGAAACCCAAACACGGAATGCAGAACTTGCTAGTTATTATCTTCAGTCTTCAAGTAGCTCATAGATGAGTCATTAAATTAATTTCCCTTTGATTTTCTTTACTTTTCTGGACACAACGAACAAAACAAATATTAATTAGTATAAATGTAAATAATTTTGTCTGCTCCGGTTAGAAAGTCGGGCAGAAAGAAAAACTGTTAAAAATGGGCGAAGCAAAAGTCAGACAAAGTTTTCTACCTTTAATTATAACTTTTTTTTTAATTTATAATTGTTTTATTTTGGCATCTTCACAGTTGAGTTTGGTAGATGGATACTGTTGTGTTCTAGGGTGAGTAGACAGTTTCTTGTTGTATGAAAATTGAAATAGAAAAAGTTTATTGCCTGTGATTGAAGCGTTGAAGAATTTTAATTAAAGTGCTGACAGGACAACGGCAATCAGAATCCTCGTTGTGTTAGCAACACGCATTTATCCGAGGTCTGCATAAAATTTCATCTAAGTTACTTTCTATTACCACAGAGACGCAACTTTTAGCTGTACAATTTCCAAAAATTACTTAAAGACTTGAATAATTTCTGCTCCTACACTTTTCAACTAATTTGTTGAATATCTTTCCATACTTTTGAATAATTTTCGAATATGCCATATCCATAAGCCTGCAGTAAAATATGCTATAATAAATGTATTCCAAAGGGCACGCATTATGCAAAGCCGTTGCTTATACGTCACGTAGACCACAGGTGTGTAGAGATAAAGTTTTGGGCCTGTTGAAACTAATGAACAAGAGTCGACCTCCTCTCAAGCAATTAAAACCATTTTAAACTAATTACAAAATTATGCAAAAATGCAGAGCTCATGTGTGGAAAATTAGCAAATAAAATCTCAGTCAGGAATGACTCAGATAAGAGTAAATTCGAGTCGAGCCGAGTCAAATATTAAGTGCGAGTACTACCAGACTGAATACAGTTTAAATAGAATTAGAATAACGCAATGTGTTTCTGCTGACTACAGACAGAACATTCACCTTGTCTCCCAGCTCTTCTGCAGCTGCAGGATATTTAATTTCCTTGCTGGGACAAGAATCGCCTGGCCCTTTGGCCCACTTTAAGCGCATTAAACCGAGGTAAAATAATTTTACCACACAATTCTACATATTCTGTTCAGCTTCTGTTTTGGGGTTCGGATAGTTTTACTTCTGGCATTAGTCACGTACTCCATCCAGACTGTGATAAATGCGCCACAGCATCCCAGGGGCAGTCGTTGACACATTGTCATTGTCGTAGGAGCTCGTGCTGACCTTTGTTTAATTATAAAAGGGTCTATTAATGAACTGACCGACTCCTATCCCTTATGTCATATCAGTTGTCCCATTTGGGTATCTTTCAATTACCTTTGTTGCCTGTTACCAACGAAAAATGTTCATATTACCCAATATTATTTCGGAATGGCTTGGCAGTCAAAAATTTAGTTGGAATATCAAAATTCTCAGTTACAAAAACAATATTGTAATAAAAAATAACATAAATTATGAAATTTGTATGCATTGTATAGCTAGGTTGCTTTTGCCTCAACTACCATCAATTGAATGGCGACTTTAAATGACAAATGGCTAGGGCAATAAATTCCCTACCATAATAAATTTTGTATGTATTTGGCAGTGCCATCGGGAAACGCAGCATGAAATAAAGCTGGAGATAAAGTCGAATAGTTTTTATTTGGATTTGATTCACAATACCCTGAGAAGCGTTATTTAAATCGCAAAAGTTCGAATTCCTTTAAGTTGAGCTGCTTGGAATTGACTTAAAGTTATTTTGAAGAGCTTGAACGAAATAAAATGAGTAAGTCATCGTCGAATATTTCATTCAATTTATTCATCAATATTCAACTAGTTGATTGAATAATCGTTATGATTGCAGTGAAAAGGATTATAAAGATATTTAATGGATTTTTATGTCATATTTAGAAGCATACAGAATTCTTTTAATTGCCTTTTAAATAATGATAAATATCAAATGATGCCAACATCTGCCACTAAACTAAGTCCGCTCCATCCCCTGTCATCTATTAAAAATGCATCACATTGAAACAGGAAATTGCCAAATTTTATTTATCATTTTGTTCTCTTTCTCGTAAGCACTTTAAATTGATAGAGCTGTGACTTAAATTAATGAGTAGCAACAGCAATGGCAACTTCAATGCTAATTGCCAATAAATGCCAATGCAGCTGTCAAACCCAGACACGTTGCACATTCGAGTTGCCATGCAAGTAAATTAAGAAAAATGTGCGCTCAGTCGTGAATTTACCAAGTGTATTTATTTTTAAGGGGTTGGCATGCAGGATGAAAGAAGGTTCAAATATAGTACAGGACACACAGCAATAAGTTGCACAAATAAGAACGACTAATGAGTCTGCGATTCGTTTGCCAAGCACAGTGGAAAGCGTTAATTTATTTATGGCCAAGTTGTGGCCTCTTAAGGCCATTTAGTTTGCTCTGGGACTGTGACCAGATACCTGTTGGCCCAAACACGCCATTAATTCTCATGAGTAAAATAATTAGAGAATCAAATAGTTACTCGGCGTTTGTGGCAACGTCGAGACAGTGACGTCGCATTCAACCGCAGACGACATTGGGGTGTCAAAATGGCGCTCGGCGGAAACGGAGATGGCGTAACTGCGTTAAACTTCAACTCGAGCGTTCGTGCAAAGTTGAGCACGTCGCGCACGCAAAATATTGCAGTGACTGTTCCGGCAAAACAAATCTCCAGAGTGTTGCTAACATTCTGGATAATTGAGTGATAACTTCATTCTTTTTGGGTAAATCATAATAGATGTTTGACCTTTACTGTTCCACATAGTTTATTCACGCGAATAAAATGTGCGAAGAAAATGGAATCTGGAACACGCACAAATAATAATGCAAAGCATTTTTTATGCATATGTTTATTTGAAAAACTTGCGTGTAAACAAAAGTAAGCTGGAGAAATAACAAAAGTTTTTCTTACTTTTCAACGACAGCAGAAACTTTTGTGATTGAGTCCATTTAATGTGGCATTGGTTGTTAGCCTGTTAGTTAGTATATTAAGTTCGTTTCCATGCAATTTTTCAAAAGGAAAACTCATAATTCCGAGACTGCAGGACTTTCATTCATAGAAAGATAGAAAGATAAATACCACTAATTATGCAATTAATTTTGCAGGTGCTCTCCCTCATTCTCCAACCTTTATTTTTACGACTCTTTTAATGGACTCTGCGCAACTTTTGCTGGCACTGTAAGCTCTTTTTTTATGGTGACGACCAGCGCTTAAATTCAAATTGCTTTTAGATAAGGATTAATTAAGTTGACCACGATAAACAGCACGAACAAAGGGAACTGGGAGCGAATGTGAAACTAAAGCTCGCTATTTTAGGTAAAATTTAATGAAATTCAAACTCAGTTGAGAATATCAAATTTCGTCTGGTTCAATATAGATGGAAAATGTCAAGAGTTTGAGGCATCCAATTGAACGCAAGTCGCTCAATGTCATAAAACATAATGAAAATAAATGGCGTTCAAGTGGCTCTAGTCGTGGGACGACTCTAAATTGATGGACAGCCAAATTAAAGCACACTTTTGACCGTAAAATTGTATGTGACTATATACCATACACCATTCATATAGTATTGCGATATTTATATATATTTGTATATGTCAGAAGAATATTATTCTTTTGTTATGCCAGTGGCTGTCACTTATTAACCAAAAAATAATAAAATGAAATATATAGATAAGTACATCCACGTACATATGTACATATATAAAGCTATAAAATATTTAGTACTTAGTTTTGTGAGGCAACAAATAAAAGCCTGGCAAAATGCTAAGCATTCTTGAAACTGCCAGACAATAGACATAGGCATAATGATCTTTTTGTTGTTCATGTCCTGGCACAACAGCCAGAGTGAGAGTGTGAGAGGGAGAGGAAGAGACAAAGAGAGAGAGAGAGAGGGAGTAAGCATGCAACCCAAAAAATATACACACGAGAAGTTAGAATAAATAAACAAAGGAACGTATACGCAGACACACATACACACATGTTCTCCACTTTACACACATTCATACATACATACATACATACATTCACACACTTACACACACATCTCTGCTTTTGTATTTATTTGTCCTGACTTTGCGCTTTTGGATACCACAGAGACAACAAACAGTTTATATATATGTCTTTTTTTTTGGTCTTGATTCTCTTTCCATGTGTTTTGTGGGGTTAATGCTTGAGTTGAATTGAGGTGAACACGCCAAGCAGATTAGTATTTAGCTGCTTAAGCCAACAACAGTTCAACATGAAAGTATCCAAATCTGTTAATTCAAATTCGCATAATGTTGGACAAGCATTTTAAGTTGTGACTTACTGTTAATTTGCTGCTGGCACGTGGAGAGCATTAAAGTTGCTTACATGTTGCATGCCCCCCGCTACTAAAAATTTTATGAAGAGTCCCAAGAGAGTCCTTGAAAGTCTGAGGAGAAAAATGATTTGAAATGCTTAAAAATATAAAATATGAGAATATAAGAATTTGCCGCAAAAACATTAGAAATGTTAAACGCATCCAATAAATTTGTTGTTTTCAATTTGCGTTACTTGCCAATTGCTATGCAAGTCACGTGCCACAATAAGGGTAGGCCGCACATAGATATTTATATATATGTATACATATACAATATATTTTATAAGCCAGAGCCAGCCAATATGTCATGTCTCATGGGAAGGTTCGAGGATTGGGGCACGAACGTGGCTAAAAAGCGCACTTGTGAGCAGTCTTACGGCTTTGGCCAGAACACGCCCCTTCGCCCATTATACACACACACACACACACATGTGAACGCCAGCTATTGTGATTTATGCGACATTGCCCGCTATTAACATTTTGTATTGTTTATGTTTGCTTGCTTCTCGCGTTGGCCTCTGTCAACCAACATGTTGTTGATGTCATTTCCGTTGTTGTTCCCTCCGAAGCTACAGGCAACAGCTTAAGTATTTGACTGTTTGACTATCTGACAATTTGACTATTTGCTTATTTGGCGAGTCAGCTGGCTGGCATTCTGCGGAATCGTGAGTTCATTATCATATCACGGCCTACGGGTTCATTCATGATGCTTGAATACTTCTTGCCTGATTAATATAGATTGTCCCGAACAAATAGGAATACAGGACAAGTCTTGGCCTCTTCTGGTTTTCTTTTGTCAATCATTCCCTGATTAGCTGTCAACTTCAGCTTATACACATACACAAATATAGCCAGCAATGCTATTCTTCCGAACCTTACATTTAAAGTCTTACGTTGACTCCACACAGTTTTTCAACTAAAAATAAATAGATTTGTGTCACACAAATTATAGTTGATTTATAAAAGTTACGTAAATTTAAAAAAATGTTGGATAAATTCATTAAATGTATATTATAGAAAGTGCATTCATTTGTTTCCAAAAATAGCTACAAATATGATGTCAAATCCGAATTGATAAATGAGGAATAGATAATGCAAATGTAATTTATTACTATCAAGTCGTCAGTCGGCATGACAACATGATCAGCCAGCATAGAGCACATTTATATTCCAGACTTACGAAATATTAATTATAAAGTTCGTAATTTCGATTCGTAATTTCAACTTTAGCCGGATGTTCATTCACTCATTCATTCTGGCTTCAAATGGTGGCTTAAACAGCAAGTTTGTCGGATATTGCACAAGTTGTGCATAAGCAAACATGTTGGGTCATATTGGCCCACAGCACACTCTGTCTTAAAGAACCAAAATATATGCACACTCAAAGTGTCGTTAATTTGGCCAGAGTGCTATAAACAAGGCCCAAACGTAGGTCAACGCATGCGGAGCCAAGCACACAATTAAACGCAGCCATCTATAAAATATATCAGAATGTCCAGATGGAGCTTTTACTATGCTTCTATTTTATGGAATCTATTGTAATGTCGAGGGGAGTATTGAACTGTCCCTGAGTGAATAGTAAAAATACACTGCATACTTTTAGGTACTTGTATTTGCAGTTGCCTCGTCGTAGATAAATATGTTAATTCTGTTGCTTTAATAAGCTTTAACAAGTATTACAGGGTAGTTGGACAACTGATACGTGTAATTATAACTGTGTCGGGCTTATGAGTGGAAATGTGGCATATGAGAACGCCTGTTTCTGTGTGTAAGTAGCTGTTTAAGTGGGTGCTATTCTGCGTGTGCACGTCTGTAGCCTCGAGCATCCCCTGGCAGCCTCATTTACCAGCCATATTTACGCAGTCTGCGTCTGCATCTGTTGACTGAAACTACAAGCCTCAAGCATCAAGCCAACGCTGCTACATCAAAGACCCTGGCCATAACTGTTCACCCAACCAACAAAAATTGGGGGCTACATAAGTAGTATCTGAAAAGGCTGAAAAGGTGCAGGAGCAGACTGACAGACCGCTAGACCTCTCGACTCTCATCGGGATAGATTGAGACGAGACCGCTGGCAGGTCGATGTGCCTAAAAGAGAAACGAGAGACCCAGAGATATTGAGAAAAAAGAATTGAAATTTATATTTATGCAGCACATAAATTTCGACTTTTTGGCTCGTCCCGACTCGTGTTATGTTTGTATTAGTGTTTATAGTGCGTATGTGTGTGTGTGTGTGTGGGTGTGTGTTAGTGTGCGTGTTGGCCTTATGAAATATGCATGTAAGTGTGTGTCAGCAGCTGACACGACTGAGGCAAGTCATTTTCTTCGCTTCTTCGGCGAGTGTGTGAAACACGTGTGGCAGAAATGTTTGCGTGTGCGTGTGTGTGTGTGTGTGTGGCATGTAATCAAATTAAAAGTTGTACATAGCAAGCAATAGCTTTTAAAAGCATTAAAATGTAATATCTACACACACACTCACACACAAGCGCACACCCATCACTCGTCCATTGCGAATGTGTTAAGTGTTTTTGAATGTTGCTCTAATCAGTTTGTGGTATGAATTTTAGCTGCGGCGAACTCGTTAACTGCAGTTGCCACAAATCTGTACAGCTTTCAATATTCGCATATTTGCAACGCTCGACAGCATTCTACAAAATGTGGCAGAGCGTAAGCTGCGCTGTGAAATGTGAAGCAGACACGCAATCAACCAGTTGCCACAACTACAACCCAAACTAAAACTAAAACAACGCCCACGCTTCGCTATAATCGTTAGCAACACTGGCAACACTGGCAACTGAGATAATAACTTAATTACATTTTTGTGTGTATGCTACACATTTTGGTTGTTCTGCTTTTATTTATTTTGTATTTTTTGGCAATTAAGCTGCATGCTGAGCACCTGTCGAAAGCAGCCAACCAAGCAGCAGAAACATGTGTATTATCAAATGCCAGTCATTAAGGCTCCCACTCCGGCTAAAAGCGATCCTGATGGGCCTAGGCCCATTTAGTTGTCGTTATATATCTATCTCAAATGTTGTGTCGTCTACACGTGCTCAGAGACACTCGAGCCACAGACGAGCGACAGACGGACAGACGGACAGACGAGAGCGTCGCACCTTTAAGCGAAAATAATTAAGCGTCATGAGGCGAGTTACCATACAAGATCCCGCTTCCATTTATGACTCGAATAGAGATGGCAGTGTGACAAGGCGAAGCTTTAACACCTTAGCATATTAAATGAAAGACAAGTTTTGCTTAAGTAAGGTTCGAAAGAAATGCGATAATTTTAAATAATTTATACTCGTGCAACTTAGCATTTAACATGTTGCCTTTTGCTTATTTGAGCTCATCAGCTCTACTAATTTATTCATACATAACACGGGGCCATCTCTAACGAGCACAAAGGTGGCCTGTAGACGACACCTGCTTGGCTTTAATTGCCACTCGAGCGTCACGTTTATGGCCATGCTTTACTTGCACTTTTGCCCAAAACCATTAGAGGAAAGTTGACTGAATGTTGACTGTCGACTGTCGACTGCCAACTGTCTCCCCTCACCTGTCTCGTCCTTTGCGAAGTTTTTGTTAACCTATTTTGCGACCTCTTTTACTTTCTTTTTGCCGTCATGCAGCAGGTAAAATATCATTTATGCTTAGCCAGGTGTATTATGATTATGCATGATATCCAGGAGCGGATAATAGAATATATATATGCGTGACGAGCTCTAAACTGCGGAAAAGCGTTATGGCTGAAACAGCATTTGCTTAATTAGCTAATTGCTATTGAAATACAATACTAGAAACTCACAACTTGGCTGAATGCATTCAACTAAAAGATGGCTCCAATAGAAATACTAATTAAAACATAATAATTATTGCAAGCAAATAATGCAAGATACATGAGATATAATTGTAATATCTAAATTGAAAACTTTGTCCTTTCTATTATCCACATTCATTTTCTAAGCATCCTTAGTCATTAATTATGTATTCAGTTTCCAGCAGAGTCCAGTCAAAAGTATCTTTTGTGGTGAATATGGCATTGAATTTGCATATGTCGACTTGGTATTTCAGACTGTGTTGCCAACTGTGATTTCATTTCACATAAAAGGTATTTCAACAAGTCAATAGGCATATTTAATATGAAATTCAGCAACTAAGAAACAAGCTGAATGAAACTCAGATCACACCAAACCCAAACCATAAGCTACAATCTAATTGCTTCTGACAGTTTCTCCAAATTCCGAGCATTAGAATTACATTGAGAATTGTTTGTCAATTTCGCAAATTGAATATGAGCTCTTCTTGCTACAACAATTGTAAAAATAACTGAATATACATGAATGCATTTAATTTTAAGATATTCATTTAAACACATTTAAAAAGATTTTACAAAGTATTGTAAATAAAAATTTAATTTCATTCAATTATCTAAATACTTTTCAAATCTATTTTACCTTTCACAATTTTATATAATTGAAATTGCTTTCATTTCCACATTTTACCCAACAATTTTGCTTTTATATTTTTCCAACATTATTGCTTCTCATAAAAAAGACTGTAAAATTGTTAAATCGTCTGAAAATGAAATGCAGAGAAAATTCGCTTTATGCATTAAATGTAATAAATTAAAATATAAATTTAAATGAACCATTCGCCTAATCTGTAAAAAGGACATAATTTGATCGGTGTTATGTAGTTGTTAATTAGGAAGCGCAATATTTAACGAACCGAACTTGTTTCAGTATTTAAACCTCTTTTGGGGAAATTTGGCCCTTAATTAACGGCAGCACGAGCATCAGACGTTGGGACTCGACCCTTCACTGCTCTCTGGTTTCTGTTGTCATTGTATAAGCGAGTGGCACGCTTAATCCATAAAGTGCAATTTGTGTGGAAAACAAAAAGCAGAGAACAGAGAACAGAGAACGAAATAAGCGCCTGAAAGGCAAACAGCATAAAATACAGCCGAGACATTCGAGGGAGCCAGAAGACAAACATATAACACATTTGACCCTTTTTTCGGTTTTGCATAATATCAATATGTGCACGCATATATATATATGCAGCAGCTGTCCCACTCTCTCCCTCTCTCCCTCTCTCTCTCTTTGCCTGTCTGCTCTAACGCTGCCATTGGTTACACATTACATATTGAAATGGCTGTCAAACGGTGTGAAAACGACTGTCGTTTTGCATTTTATTGCCTTTCTTTTCTCTATCTTTGCCTTTTTGTTAAATCCAACTAATTTTATGTAGCATACTTTAAGGTGCATCATAAAATTTAACTTTGCATACAGATTTTTAAATTTTAAGCATACAATAAAATGTCAGTCTTTTACTTTGTTGTTGCAATCTTAAACAAAGCTTAGACAATAATCTGATTACTCTAATTTTAGCTAAAATTCTATAGTCCTCTTTATTTAAGAAATACTTAAAGTATTTAAGCAGAATTCTCACAATAACATGGAAAACTGTCACCCGAATTTGACTCTTGCTACTTTTCGACCCGGCATTAAACGTTGCTAGCGTCAAATGTGAAGCTTAGCAGCAGCTTGACCGCATTTTCGATGGGATCCGGACAGCGATGTGTCCTGAGTCCTCGGTGCTCGGCCCTCGATGCTCGGTCTTTGGTGCTGCGAACTTGCCACAGGACACGCCTGCAACCCAACCAATTATACAACAGTTTTGGGGCAAAACGTAAGCTGAGCTTAATATTGCTCCTTGGCTGCTTTTTGTTTTTATATTACTGCTTCGAGCTGCGTGCTTTTATGGTCGGCCATTAACGACTTCAACTATTTGCAGCTGTGCATAAAAAACACCAAAAATCATTGCTAAGGATTTCGGTAGCTTCTTTTCTTACTTTCATTGTTTCTATATTTTCTGTTTTTGGTCCTCTTTCTTTTTTTTTATTTTTTATTTTGGTTATCTGAGCGCGCGTCGTAAAAAATAGAAATAAAAATATTTATGCAGCTCTACGGTTTCTACGCTCGGCGTTTTATGTGCGCGTTCTCCATTTCGGCAGCATTGGCTATTAAAGGGCGAACGCACCAACAAAGCAAACAAAATAGAAACAACAACAAAAAAGTATTTGAAAATTGACGGGCAAAGCAGAAGAATTTGCCGTCCAAGGACGCACACAGATTTGAAGCGACGGCAGCATACGCACGTTCCTGACAGCAGGACCTCTTTGTCCCTTTATTAATTCCAATACATTGAATTTTGTATAGACAATGGCATGTTTTGCATGTAACTCCGATTAAAATGCCGAACACGTGCCTTTCCATGCGCGGGCAATACAAAACTTAAAGCCTCAATAATTTAAAGCCTTTCATGTCCCAAACTATACCCTGTATTTATAAGAGCAAGGGATATACCTGACTGAGAGATTAAAGTCAAAGTAAATGTATCTTACAGATTCGATACTAATGGAGCTCTTCTATTCTCTATCCAACACTCACCAGCATTTAAAAGCCTTTAATTAAATGTATTTAAAAAGGTGCTAATTGCATTGCATAATTCATCAGGAAAATTTAATAGTCAATTATTTAATCGGTTAACTCGCTTTAATTGCTGTAATATATAAAGACTAAAGCCAATAAATTGAAAAGGGGCAGTAGTTCGGTTTTCGCAGTGATAACAATTTATGGAACACTAAACACAAATTTCGAGAGGTTCATTAACGTGTTTTCAATACGCTGCTGACTTTAGAATGCGACCGCGTTGATTATTATTATTTATGAGCTGGCAAATTGTGCGCCATCAAGAGATAATTCAAAGCAGGCTGACAATTAAACGCGCAAATTGTTGTTCTGATATTTTGTTGGATTCATTTAATAGGGTTGGGCAAACGCTATGTCAGGAATGTAAATCCGCTGTCAGAATTCGCGGAATTGTGAGAAGGGGAACATGCTTGGCATATTTCAAAGAGTGAAAATGAGAAATATGAGATTCGTAATTCTGCAATTTTGGGAGTGTTGAAAATTGGTCTAAGCGTTTCAAATTAATTATAATTATTCATGATATTCATCATTTAATTCAAGTACGTTCGATACTTTCTGTAGGTTCTGCTACGTGTTAAAGAATTTCGAATTTCTACAAAATATATTTCTATAAAAGTAGAATTCACAAAAAATATATAAACTTAAACTAAGTTTAAATCATCTGTCGCACTCGCAAACTCTTGTCAACTATTTGCTTGTAAAAGTTTTTTTTGGTAACTTTCGTTTAACTTTTTGTGGCATAGCAGCTGTGAAACTCCACACTCACGTCGACCTCCTCTAACATCATCAACATAATAAACCCTTTATGATGCACAAAATTCACAACTGACACTGGCAACAAGAGCTCGACTAAAAAGAGTGGGTTGCATGCAACATGCGCGAGATTCTCATAAATGCTAGAAATCAAAAGGACATCAGAACCTTCTATTCGTTGCACATTTTTCGGGAAGTGTCACAGTGAAGTGAACTATATGAAGATTGCAGCGTTAACTCGTTTAAAATTACAAAACATAGGGCGGAAATTGTTTGGCTGAACATTCTGCAGTTTTTCCGCTGATTCAGTTTAGAAATAAAGCAATTTAAATACAAGTGGCAGCACATTGCACATTGAGTTGGCAGTCTTTAGATTTGACATTATCAGTATCACACACACACACAAACACCTTCTCTCTCCCTCTCTCTCTCTCTCTCTCTGTCTGTCTCTCTGCCATACACAAATACGAGAACGTGCTGTGTGTGATATCCTGACTTTTTGTCATAATAATAAAAATGTCAATTTGTTTTATGGCTGTCAAGTCGAGCTTTGCTGCTGCTTTTGATGTTGATTTTTATATCGTTATATTGTTGTTATTCTCTCTGAGTAGGGATAACTTTCCAACCTATTTTTTCTGGTTTATTCCATGTGTTCTGGCTATATATGTAAGTTGTATCTGTTTCCCATGTGCCTGGCACCAGACACTGACGACAGACGCTGTCGTTTAGAATATATGTGTATTTAATTTAGTTTCAGAACATTTAAATGTATTTAAAAAATAAAAGATCAAACACAGTATTATTTAAATAATTGAACAATACTCCCAACTTGATCTATAAATCCACATTCACTCAAGTACTTTAATATTAAATGCAAAATTCAATTCAATTGTGCTTAAGTGCTTGGGACACACCTCTGAAGCACCTTATAATATAGAACCCATACTATTTATAGGAATGTCGAATGGAATTCCGAACAGGTTCGAGGTCCATTTTTCATTTCATAGGTTTTAACTGTGATTTATGGGCCGGGCTTAGAAATGACGAGGTGGGTGTTTATTTGTTCATTGTGGCTTTTCGAGTAGCTGCATAATTTATTGTTTGTTTATATTCCACATTTTGTCGTTTTGTTCACAGTTTGCTCTGTTAGCTCAAATTGTTACATTGTTTATAACTTTTCAATGCTAATGTTTGTGCTACTGTTTACAATAAAAAGTTTTGCGGCTTAGAGCATTGTTCATTTAAAATTAACATGAAATTTTCGGTTTCCTATGTTCCTTCGCATTTTCAATCGGCGAGAGGAAAGTTTTTCTTTGTTTCAAACAGGTCAAATTATGGTGGTCAGACCTGAGAAGAAAGCAATGTTGGATAAATAATGATACAACAAATAATATATGCAATTTTTAGAAGAGAAATTAATTTGGAAAATAAACAGGCAAATGAAAGTAAAAAGTAGTAGATGTTGCTTGCTTTTAAAAATAGAAAACAAAATTAAAATACAAGTACAAAGTTGTTGATGCAAAGTAAACATAAATATTGGCTTAAATATGTTCAGAGTGACAAGTTCAAGTTTATTGGGCTCTATATGCAAATGAATGCGTCTCCTTGTTTGGCGTTTATAAAAAATCCATCGTTCCCCGCTCGATCCCGACCACGACCTCGACGTGGGCGCTGAAACCAAACATAATTTGAATTATTGATTGGCAAGTCAACCAAGCATAGTGCGTTTCGAAAAAGCAGCCCAAACAATGTCTAAATTTGTGTCAAGCCACAAGGCTGCCACGCCCACCGAGCTGAGGTGCCACACCTATTTCAATGAACTTTATGCAAAAATTGCTTTTCAGCCAATTTCGTTTTATAAAATGTTCGCCTTGTCAAGAGCGAGAAAAAAAGTTGTATTCCACCCGGGAACAGCAGCGGGACCAGGTCCAGGACCAAGGGGAGGACATGGCCCAGGGACCGAGGCATTGTCTTTTGAGCTTTGTTGTTAGTATTTATTATTGTTGCTTTCGCTGTACTTCGCTTCCGGCTGTTATCAGCAATCGACACTCTCTGCTGCGCTTCCTACGCTCTCATTTGTATGTTCTGTGTTTCTGAAGTCACTTCCCCGTTCCCCGTTCCCCGTTCCCAGTTTCCTTTTTGCCCGATTCTCTGTGCTTTGTGTTTGATTCTCTTGCCTTCTCCCTTCCCGTATTAACTTGATGTCTTGGGTTCTCTGCGATTTACTTTGGGTGCGGTGTTAATGTAATTTGTGGAGGGCGCCAAAAATATTTTTCGCGCTCTGTTTGAACTTCAACTCAACTCAAACGCTTGGGGCCTTGGAGCCACTGAGCCACCCTAAATGCCACTCCCACCTGCCCATTGGCTTTATTGTATGTTGACTTTATTGAACCATTTCGCCAAACTTGATTGACTTATTGTTGTTGTCACATTTTACTTTTCCCTTTTCGCTTATTTTTTGCATTCTCTCCTTAGTTTACGTTCCTTTCAGATCGCCAACAGCAAACACTTAAATCCATCCAGGCCGCAGGATTCGCTCTCTTCGCGCCTGATGCGAGTATAAGTCAATTTCGAATGTCAATAAAATGTAAATTTTATAATTTTCGCATGAGATGCACACACACACACACACGCACACTGTCTACACTCGAATCCGCATTGAACCACACACTGCTGCAGCGTCTACAACTTAATGAGATTTTGTTTATTGGTTCTTGAGAGCAGCCGCATCGGCCAAAGTCAGGACAAGGATGTCTTCCAGCCGCTCTGAGTGTTTTATTAATGGTTTTTATGGGCGTTTAGGTAAATGTCACTGACGTCAGCAGATATTTATTCTCATAAAGATACCAATCTGACGTGCCCAAGTGGCCACGGTTAATAGATCGTTACCACAACACTCAATCAGCTCCAATACTCCACATCAACTGACTACACCAATTCAATTTAAACAATTTAAAGCTCATGCATTGATTATTCCTCTTAACTAGACAAAATATTTAAATTAGCTCATATCATATTGTTTTAATATTTTAATAGATAAAAATGTTAAGTTTATAACCATAACTTCTTTGGCGCTGGCAAAACAATCTCATATGTATATCTTATGTATTCTATAGCGCAATCTCTATACGATAAAAGACTTATGAGATTTAATTTTTTCGGTGGTACGCTGCATTGAAAGATGAATATTTTAGGAGGCAACTGAAAATACCGTATATTATGTAGTCTTAGACGTTATTTTAATTAAAACACATTTGTGGCGTGCACGGCTTTAAACCACGCGCTTACAAGTAATGACAGACACACTGACACACAGGCATAACAGACAGCACACAAAGCATACCGCAGCACACGTTGCGTATACGCTACTTTGTCGGCATGTGTGTGGCACGTGAGTTCCCTTGAAATTAAAACTACAACGCACATATACGCAAAACACACACTAACTCACACACAAATACGTAAACACACAAACAAATAAACAGGGAAATCATGCTGACAAAGCAAACGAAAGCACCTATAAGTTTACTTATCTGCCAGTGTAATAAAACCACATTCATAAGAAATTCTGAGAAATATTAAAATTATGCTCGGACTTCAAAGTGTTAGTTCGTGCGTAAGGTTATTATTATTTTTTCACTTAGTTGCTTGCACCTTTTTTCATTTTCCTGGTTGGATGCTTTTTGCTCCCTACACTGGGAAAATATGTCAAAGTCAAAACTAATCGATGCCAAAAGGTTTGGCCTCAAGCTGATAACCAAATGCGGAAAAGGCAGAATCATAAATAACCATCCATCAATTGAAGGCTGACAAAAGTTTTGACATCACTACCTCTATTTGCTGACAACTATGAAATTAAATAATAATGCATTTTGAGTAAACATTCCTGTGTTTTTTGTATGTCAAGTAAATATTGCTATGTTTGAAAAAGCTGCAAGTCTATTAATATATAAAAAAAATCTTTAAATTCTTTTTGTTATTGTTGAAACCCACGAGTTTTCAGGACTTAATTCTTATGGTGCTTTTGAACAAAGGTATTGTATGATTAAAGTATTTTTTTGTATCCCTCAACTTAAATGCAGTTTCACTCACTTATTGCTCAATTGAATGGAAACAATATCGCAATTTTTTGTGCACATTTTTTTAAACTCACTATCCACATGGAATATCAAATTCCACTCGGGTATTTTAATGGCTCATCGACGGCTGTTTGTTTTGCGTGCAGAGTATGGATGATTATCCCGCTCTTGTTATTTATACCCTGTAAAATAAACATAGAGGGAACAATGGCATATAAAATGTTCGTAATTTATAGAAGGCCGTACTCTATTAAATGCTTCGATGTTTAAAAATGTAAATCCTTACATAATTTAAATGTAAACTTTAATTACAAATCAAATGAAAATTTGATCGAATATGTTTAAACAATTAAATGCTACTCCCTACAGAGTATATTCCTCTTCAGCAAAAGGCAGCAAAAATCACATATTTTTTGTATATATTAATGATTCTCAGAGTTCCAACGCACAGCTGTGTATCTCTGAGTTATTTTATTTTTATTTTCAATTTGCTAAAAACACGTTCTCGGTCCGGTGTTTTTGTGTAATATCCTTTAAAACGCGCAAATTTTGGATTCAGCAAAAAGTCATTTTTTTGTTCCTGTAACTGTTATTGTAAGTGTAACTGTTGTCGTTACTGCAACTGTGAATAAAGTTTAATTGGGCAAAAACTGAAATTGCCACTTAAATGTTTTTTACACATATTCGAGGACAGATACTACACATACACAAACACATGAGATGTCTTTTGAATTATATTGCGGTATTCAACAAAATGTATCCGCTTAACCAAACTGAAACAATTATCTGGCATTTCTCCTTAAAGTCAATGAAACGACAATTGAAGGACTAATTTTCTAAAGCGCCCCAAAATGAGAGGCATTAAAAGTTTCGTCTCTGTGTTTTAAAAGTTTGCGAGTTAAGCTCAAATGGCCATTGAACATTTGTTTTTTTGCACTCTCAATTTGCAGTTAAATAAACAAACATTTTGATCAAATTAGCGTCGAGACATAAAAATAAAATTCTTAAGATTATAAAAGACAACGCAATGAGCAAACAAATTAATGAGCTCCTCAGATCGTCTAGTTTTTTTGGCTTTACCCGACCTCTTGACATACAGACATACAGAGTTCTCCGAGTCAGGTGTGAGTATCACACTTCCGACTCAGACGATAAATTTAATTTTATTATTTTACATTTTTCAGAAATCATAAAAAGTTGACATGAAGTATCTTGTTACTTGCACTGTAAATATGAGAGCTGACGACACTTTTCACGGTAAATGACTAACAAAAAGCAGCACTAATTATTTACGATCTCGGAGAAAGGTATTACATTGTTATCGTAAAAAGTAAATATGGCATTTACGTGCCTTGCCTCGAATCCGTATTTTTGCTTTGGCGTGTGAAATTTATGCCGTCTGGCAAACATACAAAATACATACACTTAGAGCCGCATAACATTTTATTATTTCCAACATTTTCCGGCGCCAACACTTTGCACCTAATTTCATCAGCTTCCGCCGGAAGAGCGAGCAGTGTCCGGGCGGAGACCCCCAAACAGGGAAGGGGACCTCATGTTCCCCATGGTCATGTCCTGCCATTGCCGACGCAATTACAGAAGCCGCTAGGGGCCTCTTCAAAAATTTATGGCCATTGATACATAGCACAAATCCCCTTCATGACCTGCAACAGTCACTTCAATGCTTTTGCGGACGTTCTTTGTGGCATCCTCTCGGGGTTTCAGGATTTCATGTTTTCAGGCTTTCTGGTATTCGGGCTGTCAGGCACCTCTCCCTCGAGTTAAGAAGCGTAGGCCGTAAATAGTGTGAATATAAACAGCTAAAAATTCCAGTAATTTTCAATTGACCTCGACTTTATTTATCGTAAGATTTGTGAAGATGATTTACGATAAATGTGGCCGACAATTATCAGTAATCGAAATTTCAATATTGTGTTCAGTTTCTGAACATTCAAATGAAAATTAGTTTCTTATATCGAATTATTAATTTTAGCTTTTAATTTAAAAAATGATTTCATAATAATACGAAATACATTAAATAGAATTAAATCCAAAGTTTCCCAAGGACAAGCAAATCTCACACTTGATAGTATAAGTGTGTAGGCCATTTGCATCCGCTTCCGTTTCCGCCTCCTGTTGCTGTTGTTGCCTTAACCATTTAGCACAGACTGGTCAGTGAACTGCATATCGGTGTTAGCATCGTTTTATGGCCAGACAGAGGCCGGAGAACGTGACTCTCGGCTTGTGGGTACTCTGTTGCATGTCGAGGGCTATTAAGTTAGCCAGGTGCTGTTGAGTTATGTTAACTGTCTGAAATCAGTGCACATGTTACCTTTAATTATTACTTGGCCAGCCGGTGCAGCAGCAACGAAAACAATGATTCAATTTCCGTTGCCGGAACTTGGACAAACAGCATTGTTAACGGGTTTGAGGTTCCATAAGATTTGCATATTGTTGCCTTACTCTGTGAAATTTGCATAGAACTGTTATATAAGTCCTTGAAACACGCTGCATCCTTTGTTTACTATCCATTTCATCTGGGCAGAGTCATAAAAAATGTGATAAAATACTAAATGCTGGCATTCAGCAAAGCTGCAATGCTGCAAAGCATTAAATCATTTCGATTTTCCACTGTGTAGCTGTACAAATACTAGTGTATTTACTTATGTTTGATGAGAGTATGTGTAAATGTGGTCGCATGTTAGACCAAGTAAAAAAAACTGCAGTAAACTAATAACATCATGAAAAATGCGGACATACAATAATAAAATGTCCAAGTTGGACAAAGAATTACAAATAAATTCAAATGTGAAGGTCAGCAGCAATAAATTAACAAATTCAAGTAATGTAAATTGTTAAAGCAGTCTTAAAATAAAATAAAATAGCAGAAAGTTAACTGAATAATGGAAACAGCCATATAAAAATATTGAACCTTTGGTTTAATTGAGTGGATATTTCTTAGTTATTTCTATTTTTCTTTCTTTAAGTAGCAATCAAAGTTACAAAGCCTGGAAAATTTACTAGATGGGCAATAAAGTAACCATTGTAGACCAATTTAAGAAAATCACATGCAATAAAGTCTAGTTAAAGGTGCTTGAGAAAAATAAAAGAAAACCGTAGATATTAACAAGAGCCCTTGGCAATCTGCGTGTTTTAGGCAACGGAAGTGCTTATGCTTCTTCTTTAGGAGCTTTTTAAGAGCTTATCTTCGATCTTTTATGTAGGAAAGACAAAGAAATATATTTAAACATTTGATTGCAATTTATTTGCTTCCGTTTTGGGGCTTCAAAAGTGGGGAAGATGTTGTCCAAAGTGTAAAGTTCTTATACTAAGACACTCCAGTGAGCTTGTGTAATGTGTGCGTATTTAGTATGATATTATTTAAATAAACGCATGTAAATACTGCAGGAGAGATAGATAAAATTAGATATTTATATTTATATAAAGGGGCACAAACACCTCATTTTGTTTTATGTAGTCATGTTAAAACTACTTTCAGTTTGCTACACACAAATCTCAAAACCTCAACAACCACATGTGATGTACTTAACTGTCAACTGTAGATACTGAAATATACATTTGTCACGCGACACTCGCACAAATAAATGTCAAATGTCAGCTCACTATAAACTAGACCAGCAAGTTGGCAACAAACTGCAAATCCAACCAACAGACACAACAGTCAATTCGGTGTAATGTTGTAACGTATGCTCACATCTATGCACATTTGATTTCATTTGATTTCCGAGCCAGAATGCCATAATGATTTGTCACACCAGCAGCCAAAGTGGCAAGAAACGAAGGCCAACTAGTTTTGGGGTTTGTTGTTAGCCACATACTTATACTGATACAGACTCTAATACTGATACATGTTCGAGTACATTTACACTAGCTAAGAGGGAATTGACGCCCACATCCAAACATAGCGAGTTTAGCACTTTGCTGGTTAGCTGCGGCAAGTGGCAAGTGGCAAGTAAACACGAAATAGATTATTTACAGCGCCATTCACAACGATTTGTGCAAACTGTGTATACCACAGTTGCCATTCAGACTTTGAGCCAACCACAGTGTCTGTGCCACTGTACCACCACTGTACACACACACACACATACGCTGCACAAAATCCAGCAAAAGCATAAAAAATGTGGAGTGTGAACGGAAACTGATAAGCGTGAGTAGCGGCTGTTTTCGCTTGTCAAAAGAAAAATTGCTTATAGCCTTACACGAATGCACAAATGAAATTGTGCAAACAGAATTGAAGGTGACTGACGGCTGTGATAGGTAGATGCTCATGTCAGTCATCTTCACCATTTTCCCCAGTCACCAGCTGGAGCGGTTCAAAAGCAGGTGGTATCAATTGATTGCCTTTACTGAAATGGCTCAATTTTAAATCGATTCTGACTTTGAGTGACCCTAAAACTGTTTGAAAAATTAAATCATTCAGAGAAGTGCGTAATTCTTTGAATGCAGGTAACAAATAATTGTTACATAAAGTTAATTTATTAATGGACAGTTTTCGTGTCGCATACGTAATACTAAAAATTAAATCTGATTGAATTTTTGTGCATGCAACAATATATTTGTGAATCACTTCTAAAATTCACAATGCAAGATTAAAATCTCAGTTAAATAATAGTCTTAAAACAATAGCAATATGAATATCATGTAACCAATTGCGAATAATACACATAGTAGGATATGAATTTATTTTTAAGACTATTCGCCACTGACCATAAGTACAACAAGAAGCAAAGATTTAATTAACTTGTCCTGCCAAAAGGAAAAGCAAACAATGAAGGAAGGGAAAAGAAATGATAATTACAACATTCTGCATTTGACCAACATTTAACCAACTTTGAATAAATACTCGCATTAGGCCGAGCAACTTAGGAATTCAATTAGCCAAATGGTTCCTGTTCCATTTCCATTTCCAAATGGAACAAATGCAAAAGTATGCTATGCAAAAATGCCAACTATTTGAAATGTTGCCCTTCTCAACATCTTGCCAAGTGAGAGCGCATAGCTGAGGACTCTGACCGCTGTCAGGGATCTCAATAATTTAGTATTCGTCTACGTGTGTGCAACACTCGATGTTGTTTGGATTATTTGGCCGCTTGTTAGGCGCGGTCAACCACACTGCCGGTCAGAACTGTGTGGCCAACACGTTTGTCTATTTTGGTCTCTTTAAGTGCCCAGGTTTTTTCAGGCACTTTGAGTTGTTGTTGCTGTTGTTACTGTTGCTATTGTTGAGCAAACAGTTGCCCAAATTGACGCGCCGAAAACTGGACAAATTGCACGCAAACATGGCAACAAAACGGTCCGCAAACAACTGAAGTAAAAGAAAAAGCAGTCGTCCTTTCGGACGGGGCCACAAAAATTAATTATGAAAATTTTCACTTTACGTCTGAGTTTATGGTTACTTGTAACGTTGTTAAGTTAATGCGTTTATTTAGCGTGCCAAATTTAATTATGAAAATGTCTCAAATTTCAACTAAGTAAAAAGTTGCAACTTGTTTATTTAAATATTTATTTATTTTTCTTTTTAATGTTTTATTACATTTTTCTTTAGCTACAAAGCGTTTTTGAATAATGTAAGTTGATTACTAGGAATTCTATCGAATGGAAAAACGAATAAGTCATTATTAATTTTTATATTATCATAAGTGTTCAAACAAGCAAAGAAAATAATATAATTAATAATATCGCTCAAGGCTTTGCGCAACTTTCAAATACTTTCTTCTTCTCTTTTCTCCATCTGGAGAGACACCTTGAAGACATTTATTGAAAAAGGATGTGGGAACAAAGTAAATATGTGAAGTGCGTGTTTTTAATTTGCACCGCAATGTTGACCAATCACTAGATGTCTGTGTATGCCACACTGCGCTACACGACATTTGATTGAGTTCAATGTGCCTGCAGCTGTCATGTGAAAGAAAACAATTTTCTGCTAAATTGCTACATGGCAGCGACTGTCGATTTCCTGTCATGTGCTTTACTTTTTCTCCAATTCTCACTCCTGTCCCAGGACCTGCTCTGTGCTTTGTGCTCTCCGACACGTGTCTATAAGTGTTAAACAAAGTATGTATGACGACTGTGTATGTATATTATATGTAGGTGTGTGAGTGGAATGTGTGTGTGTATGTGTGCATGCGAATGTATATAATGACTACACATGTCACTTCCGCAGCTGCACTTTGCCTGGATCTGATCTTGCGGCACTTTCTCATTCATTGTATTTGATTAATTCATTCATAAATTGCACTGATTGCTTTTTATTGTTTCACTTATTCCATCTGTTGTACTTCTGACATATTGCCAACAATTCATTTCCTGTCCGTGAGTTTAGTTATACTAAAATCAATTCTTGATTTGATGGATTAATGAATCTTTGTAATTTTGATGAGCACAGCACGAATCATTTATATTTCTATTAGGAAACTTAAATGAGATTTACTTCATATAATCGCCAGATTTGAGTTCAATTAAAATAATAATTACAGTCAATGGTTTTCGAAAGTTTCTTATCGTTTGCATTACTAAGTTTATTAAAATGCCATATAATTAAATAATTTCTTTGAAAGTTTCCTAACCAAAAGTTTTAGTTTCCCAAAAGTTCCGGTTCGCTCCACATGGAAAACTTTAACATTCACCCCAAATGCAAAGACCGGTTACTCGGAACTTTTGTGGAAACCCAATTCACATTTGCTTTCCCGTCAAATACACACAATGGCAGAACCTGTTGTTTGAGCTCCGTGCCTAGACGGGATTATTAGCCGCATTTTGTGGGCCAGAGCCAGAGGCGGAAAGCGTTAAACACACGAAACCAATTACAATCATCCTGTTTTGTATCTTAGGTAGCACATAACTTTCTGGGGTAGCTACTAGCTAGATTCGAGTCCAAGATGCTCGTTCTATTCTATAGTTTGTCTGGCTGCACACAAATCTCAGGTATTTTCCTAGCTAATAAAGTTAGCCTTAAAGTATTTGGTGCAGAAGTTTCCCTGGCTCTAGACTGGGCTCCAGCATATTTGTTTTAATATTGGCTACCCTCGGGCATGCATGAAATCCGAATGAATACGCACCATCTACGGGTTATTTGCTTAGTTCAGCTTCAACTCTCGGAAATGGAATCAAACACAGCTCCTGTTCCGGCTCTATCTACTCCGTCTGCTTCACGTCTCCATCTCCTCAGCGAGCTCATCGAGACACGTGCGTTGAGATACGCCCACATTGAGTAGCGAATTTTATGCACCCAATATCAATAATTTTGTAGGTTTTATTGTTATTTGCGCATATTTTTATGTATTTACTAGTACATTTCTCTTCGCCACAGTTGTAACTTGGCCAAATGGCAGAGGATGAGCCAAAGTTCGTTGGCAGGAAAAGTTTGTACATCGACTGGGACCGGAAAGGAAAGTGAAATTGTTTTTCCTAACATATTTATTATTGTTGACCTTTATTAAAATAGCTTTTATGGCCTCGCTGCGTATCATTGGCATGCATCTCATTAATATGGCTCGTTTAATGAAATCTACACTTATTTTCAATGCCCAAGGAGTGGTATTCTAAGTAATTAACTATAGGAATTTCGTTATTCAAATAGCGTAATGAGAAACAAATAGTTTCGTATCAGATTCCACAGAAAACGGGTTGAAGAGCTGAATCGAATCGAATCGAATACAAATAAATAAAAATGAGTGGATACCTTTAAAATGAAATTATAAAATTATTTTCTTTTCTATTTTATTAATATTATGTGTTGAACTTGCCTAAAGATTCTGTTTGTCAGAGCTAATCAAATTAGAACATGTTGTGCAACTGTCAAAATGATTTGAATTTGAAATGAACATGTCGCTGTCACAGACGCTGCTGTTGTTGCTTCTCTTGCTGATTACGTACATAGATATTTGAAGGCACTGTAGAACAAATGTTAGCTCTTTCCATTTCATTCCATTCCATTCCTCTTTCCAAACTCGCCTCCAGTTGTTTCTGCCTTC
The DNA here is from genome assembly GCA_018901795.1 of Drosophila sp. st01m. Classification (NCBI taxonomy): domain Eukaryota; kingdom Metazoa; phylum Arthropoda; class Insecta; order Diptera; family Drosophilidae; genus Drosophila; species Drosophila sp. st01m. The sequence goes on along the minus strand of JAEIFG010000403.1, from coordinate 11,153,928 downwards.
TGGCTCGACCCACGCTTAGTGTCAGCGAAATTTATCACACACTCAAAGACATTTGTTACTGACAGTGAAACACCCAGGTGAGGATGAGAATGGTGGATACGCATTAGCATGTCGGCCCGTATGTACTTTGTATATTGTACACCTGTCAAAGTTATTCATATTTTGGCATTGCACACTTTTTGTGCTCAGCATTTCGGCATTTTTACATGTGTTGCTATTCATTTTTTGCTCCGCCGCGTAGCAAATTGAAGACGTCGCATAATCTGCTGCCACGGATGCTGTCAAGCCATTAGCTGCAGGACGTTGACGTCGTTGCCCAGGTGTCGCCGTGTAATTGTGCGTGTGTGTGTGCGAGAGTGTGAGAGTGTGTGGCCCACACAAAAGTATGATTGAATGTTATTTGATGTGAATTTTTAAATTATTTTACGCCCGCTGTTTGGCTTGGCATTTCTGTAAATGTAACAATTTGTTGTGCATACTTTTCGGCTGTCAGTAAAATATGAACAGCGAGGAGATCCCCCCTCCCTCCTTCGACCACCCACTCAAAAGATGTGAAGTTTCAAGTGCCAAGTGCCACAAACAAAACTTTGTGATTGCCAAAGCTTAAATTTATATGGTATACAATCAAGCGGAGCTCGAGTTCGAATTTCAATTCGAAATCCCCTCAGCAATTATATCATGGTTGTCATCATAGAGAAAGTGAGTTTAATTGCGCATCATTTAAAATATTCGTATATTCGTTTGACGTACAATCAGTAAAAGCTACTTAAAAGTTATTGTCGCGTATATAGAATAAAATGCGAGTGTTCGGGTTGGAATTTGATGCCCCGTTGTGTCAGTGGCAAACAATCCACTTTGATTGTCCCTTGGGGCAAGAATGAAATGCATAAATTACAGACTTTGCACATATTTTATCAAAGCCTACTTATCAGCACACCGAGTGCTATTTTATAGCATTTGATATATTCGTATATTGTATATATATATAATACGATATTGGCTTTTAAGCGGCCATCACCTCGAGTGTTTGACCTTATGTCAGCTTAACGGCAACACTTCAAGTGCCAATTTATGCATCTTTGGATGCTATCAATGAAAATCAATTTGTGGAAATTGTGGCAAAAAAAAACACTTATATATATAGCCACAAAAAATAAAAGATAGCGTTGCCATGCGATACACAAACAAATTGGCCGCATTCAAAGTTGTCCTCGGCATACACAAATTATCTTTAAATCCCGGAGCTGGCATTCAGTATTCCGTATTCCGTATCATTTCAATTTGAATGCCAGTCTGGAAATTCAAATAAGCACAAAGAGGGACAAGGCGAGTGAGTGAACTGCTCAATCAAATCAAAGTCCCCGCACAACAAAATGGAAAACAAGACAAAGAATGAGGGAGGGAGAATGAAGAGGGGTGGATGCAGAGAAGATGGCGAGGACAAATGGGAATGTCGAGTCTGGGCTAGTGTCAGCAACATTCCCGTCATTATGCAGAAGACATGAGAACCGTAAACTAAGCATAAGCCCAGATAAGACATCGAATGCACACATACACTGTAATTTGTGTATGGATCTTTTATGTCAGCGTCTTTCCAGCTGAGCAATAAGTCGGTCTTCATAAATCATTGGTATGCGAACTTCAGTTATACTGACGGTTTAATTTATCATAGTTATGAGTAGAAGATTGGATTAATTTTATGAATGGATCAATTCGTTGAGACAATAACTATTTTGAGTTTCAGCAAATACCTTGCTCAAACTTAAATGCCCAATTCAAATCAAGGGATACAGACAGAGAGAGAGAGGGAGCGACAAATGTAATCAAAATAAATAACGAGCGTGTAAGCAGCCTCCGGTGTCTATTAAGGGCAATAAAAGGAGAGCACCATTTGTTTAACGCAATCTCATTACTAGATGCGACCCACAGCCGTCGGCACAGCTGCTGGTGCAAGTTCGTCTCCCGGGCAGTGACAAGCACTGAGGTCAGAGCCGCCTCCCCTCCACTCTCTCTCTCTTTCTCTCTCACCTTCAGTTCTCTCCCTCTCCCTCCCCTCTCTCTCTGACTTCACAGCTTTAGCTTGATAATGTTGCTGATTATGCTGATGATAAGTAATTTTGTAAACTCGAACCGACGATGCCTCCAAAGCGGCGTTAATGCGCCCGTTGATTAGACAGAGTTTTAGTTGGAGACATTCTGATTCAGTCCTCTCTCTCTCTCTCTCTCCCCTTACTCCTTGTCGTGTCCTGACGAGCCGACAAGCTTATTATGCCACCAACAATTTGATTAATTACCGCTGTCAGCCTGGTTGTATGCTACACTTTTATAATAACGCTGTCCTGCGGCGTCTGTTCGCTGCAAAGGATTTCTGCACTTCCGTTTTGTGTTTTTCTTTCGCGCATAAATTTTATGCAAAATTTAATTTACCTCTGGGCAAATACTGGACAATAATTTTTTTGGTAAACTTGCCAATTGCCATTGGGGTCTTTATGCGTTTGACATTCATAAGCCCGACAAGGAACTTCGGCTCAAATAATACTGGTATTAAATTAGAGTTCGGTTCAAATGGTCAACAGCACCACAACAATAAACAATAGTCATTATACCAAATAGAAATAAAAATAGAACAAATGAATTCGTAAACATTATTCAAATTTAATTAAAACACTGAACGCAATCAGCAAATTCAAGTGAAATTAAGCAGAAGACTCTATATATACTATAAATATATATATGTGAAATTATTTTCGATTCAAGTGTTTGTATAACTGAGTGAACGAACCGTGGCAAATATGTGTGCAAATGACAAACAAGCCAATTGTGAGTTTTATTTGAAAACTGATCAAATTAAGCCAAAGCATTGCATATCCAATAATATTAAATAAACTCGACAAGTCCAAAAAGATAATTCAACGAACGACGAACAACCGAATCACAAACATTTCAATTAAAAGTTGATGCAACAATGAAATTAGCATGTTCCACTCCGTTGTCTGTGCATATTTGTGTTCCGCTTCTCGTCGTCGTTGTGGTGCTTCTGGTCTCTGGCCAATCGAGAGCTGCCAGTGTGGAGAATGCGGTAATTGGTGATATTCGCGACAAGTGGACCAATGACAACGACGAGCAGCAGTTGCAGCAACAGCAACAGCAACAGCAGCAGCAGCGGTTGCAGTCGCCTGTGGCAAATGACGAGTCGAAGACGGAGCAGAAGGAAGCGGAGCAGTTGCTGCTGTTTCCGGTTAACCAGTATGACAACTCAATAGTCCCGAGACATCGTCATCATCAGCATCAGCGCCAGCATCACAATCGACAGCATCATCATCATCATCTACATCATCGCCGTGCTCGAACTCACAGACAAAGCCAATACAAGGCGTTGGAACTGGAACAGCGACAACAGCAGCTGGGCAAACATTCGCATTGGATGCACTGGTCCACAGCCACGCCCATTCCCATTCCTATTTCCACGCCCTCGCCTGATTATGTCAACGATGAGGAGCCGCAACAAGTGGAAGGCTTCGACTTCAATAGCAACAATAACTTTGATTTGGAAAGTTATCAACGCTATGCCAACATCGATTTACCCCCTGGAGCCTCGCCGAGATCGGGACGACATCGAGGACGTCATGTAATTCCGCACATCCTCAATAACAAGCACAACAACAATAACAACTTGCACAATGTGATGATGCCGCTGATCTCAGAGCTAGGTGGCAAGTATCTGCGTTCGCTGCCGGACTCCGTAGACTTTCCACAGGATCGACTGTATGCCACGCTGCCCCAGCGTCACTGGCCTGTCAAGCGGGAGGCCATTGTCGAGGGCAATGTAATCCTCGGCGGCCTGATGATGGTGCACTCGCGGGAGGACAGCATCACCTGCGGCCCCATCATGCCACAGGGAGGCATTCAGGCCCTGGAAGCCATGCTCTTCACCATCGATCGCATCAATGAGATGAATCTGCTGCCGAACATTACACTCGGTGCACACATTCTCGATGACTGCGACAAGGACTCTTATGGCCTGGAAATGGCCGTTGATTTCATTAAAGGTAAGTCTGTTGCAGACACCACACCCCATCTGTGCACCATATGTTGCATTTGTGTAAGTTCATTGTGTAACTTGCTAAAAAATTGCGCGGAAAATCTCTGCAGTTGCATCATTCTTTAGCTCGGTGTTTGCAGTTGACATTTACATAAGTAATAAGTGTTCAGAAATATGTTTGGGATTTAACAAGGTGGATGCCTTTAATTAAATTAAAGGTGAAGTTGTATCAAATTAACTACAATTAAATCTGAAACAAATTGGCACAAACAACTTGGATTTAACAATTTTCTGTGAAATGTTTTTAAAATTAAACTAACGCAATTTTTAATCGGTTTAACGGCTTCATTGATTGAACGGTTAATGGTATTTAACAATACATATATATATATTATAAAATTCATATTGAAATGAAGTACAAAAACTCTTTTGTATTAAGAAAAACAGATAATTTAGGGATTTAAATTAAAGCTGCCTGCAGAAGAACAAAGCTACGTTAAATGTCTCTTCTGTTGCGATTAATAAACGAAATTAATAAATAAACTATGCGAGTTCTCAGAGGGGAACTCTGCAGTTTACTGAGATCCCTAAGCTCTATTTCGGTAAGCTTAACTCATGTGCCAAAACTAATATACATAATTCCCTAAAGACAATACGCCATTTATTGAATTTGCAAGGCGACAGAGAATATAAGAAGGAATAAAAGGAGGCGTCGCTAAATTGTGTGTTGTTAAAGTCCCTCGTGTGTCGCCAGAGTTCACTGCGGGCGGAAGTAGAGAAAGTGAGTGGCGGATGTAAAAGTGTTGCCACATGGCCACATTTAGTAAGTCAGCAACGCGTGTGGCACTTTGCCAGAGCACATAAACAAGGCGCTTATTACATTTATCTAACAATAAAGAGGTGCAGGAGCAACGGCAATGAGACAGCGGCAACGATCTATAATCAATTGAGCCAGAGCGAAAGGGACAACGGCATCGTTGTCCTCGTCCTTGTCCGTGTCCGTGTCCGTGTCCTTGTGATTGGCCTGAACATTTTCTAATCTCCATAATTTCATTATTTATGTGCGACGCAAGGATTTATTTGAGCGACGCATCGCAACGACGAGCGCACTAGGTTTCTCACATCTGACGTATGAAAAATATAATTTTCCAAGTCACTGAATTATATTGACAGGATTAGACATGCCGCAAACTATGAGCCGCGTCGACTCTCCTCTGTCTATTTATTCGGGCCAACAGGCAGCAGTCAGCAGCCAGCAGCCTGAAACCGAAACCCAAGTCATCATCACCGTCATTATCATCAACATGGAGGCAACAATTGAGTAGCCCGGAGCTGCCAACAGCGCCGATAGAGTTAATTAATTTGTATTTAAGTGCAGCTGCCAAAATGTGGGCGGTCTTCATGTTTGTGTTCTGTGTAGGAGGCAGGACATGGGTGTAATATTATTAAGCCCAACGTTTTTAATCTCTCAGCAGCCTGGGTGTTTACGTCTAATTTGTTTGAATTAAATCGGGAAAGTTTACTTTAACTCAATCAAAGAAACAGACGCAGATATTCTACGTACATTGAATTTATTCTCTTGTGAAATACGCTCTATATATATATGCACACAAAAGATTTATATACTGAAATAAATAAATTGAATGTAAGGAGTTGCCATCAAATAATCACTTTCTTTACTTTATCGCATGTAAACCAAGACAAAGACAACCAACAGAAAAAATGTTCATAATTTGAAACAAAGTATGCAGAAAATTGTTTATTTGATTTGCAAAACTAAACAATGCGAAAACTACAACCAAGCAAATTGAATAATGAGTTACTATAATTATCAAAGAAAAAGCGTTAGGGTGGAATGCTTACATCTCGGTGGTGTTGGGCAGCCTGAATGAACCCACTGAACTAATTATTGCAATTGAACGCAAAATGCAGAAAGCATAAAAAGTTTTATAATTACAAAAATGTAGAAAACAACATTTCCAAGCGGCAACTAAAATATGCAAGTGTCGACGTTACATTGGGGGTAGTTGTATTACTAAAATACATATATGAAAATAAATAACTACCCTGAACGAGTTGTGCATTACTTTTTGTTCTGTTTTTCTTATTTCAGTAGCCGCAATGAGTTTTCCAACTTTCAACGGATGCTGACGAAGTTTAGACTGTTAAGTTTTAAGTTAAACACTCTCTCAAATCATTTAAGGTTATTTTTAATTACTTTAGGATAAGTACAAAGCCTAAACCGAAAAACCTACAAATGATGATAACGTAACTTTACATATCAATATATAATTTAATTCTGAATATCCATTTGTGTTAATTTGCAATTAATACGACCTTCCATTTCTCTCTTACAGGATCAATTAGCAACATAGACGATGCCGAATATCATTGCAACAAGACTCAGGTGCGCAAGGTCATTTCTGGAGTGGTTGGTGCCGCCTCCTCGGTGACATCTATACAGGTGGCCAACTTACTGAGATTGTTTCGGATACCACAGGTAGGATGCCATAACGTATACGCAACTTTGCACATTGCACACTGTTTCGACAGTTTATGTTGCTCTCATTTCCGGCAACTATTTGCGGCAGAGGCGTAGTAAAGAATTTGAAGTTTAGTAGTGCAAACTTTTTACTGCTGTAATTAAAAAGCCCGCAAAACTTGTCGCATGACGCTCAACGGGAAATTAGTTTTAGGAACAAAATGTGGCATTAAATTAGTTGGTCCTTAAGAGGCAACAAATCAAGCAGAGTGCAACAGCTGCACACAAAGAAAAACCCCACAAACAAACATTGTCAAGGGCACTTGGAAGTTTCCCCATTCACTACAAATTCCAGTTCCATTTCATGCTGGTTACATTTCTGCTTTATTCTCGACAGCCCCAAAGTCACGTTACTGGAGCAGATTGAGTAGCCACTACGTGAGTAACTGCCAAAAGCCAATATACGACAGTATGTTGGAACAACGCAGCAGTTGAGGAGGCAAAAGTGCCGTAAAATGCACACGTCCACAATCACAAATACACACACAAGCACACAAACACCAACACCAACAGACACACACATTTGTCATTCATTCACTCACTGCAACTTGAAAACAGCAGCTTAAAAGCGGCAATAAATGAAAAGTGAGCATTTGATTGCAATTTCAGTTGAACATTTGATGGTTTGTAAGCAAGAAAAACAAAGCGACAAAATTTGCGCTGGTCACAGAATAAATAAAATCGCGAATCTTGCGGAAAATACAAAGAACATTTTAAGGTGTCCCATTGAAAACGTCGCCTTAACTTTTAACTGCTTTTTCATTGATCTGTTTAATGTGGTTTAAAGCCAAAAGGAAAGAGTTAACTTTAATGGGAACAGTAAGCAATCGAAATGCTCTTAGAATTAAAGGAAATGAAGAGAACCTAATTTGAAAGGTAGAAGCTTATAAGATTTACTTGCTTCATATGTCGCCAATTTCCTCGAAATGTCATCTTTGATTTTCCGCTCATACAAAACAAAGCACAATAGTCCCAAAGAGACATTTAGTCGCATTTGTACACCGCATTTAAATGCATGATTAACTTTGATCAAAGCGAAGATAGTTTGGGAATTTCATTATCTGTCTCTAAGACTGCACAAACACTTGGCTGTAAAATTGTTGTAGCATAAGAAAGAGAAGGGGAAGGGGAAGGAAGTGTGCGGAGTACGCAGGAGCAAAGTGCGCTCCAATGATAATGACACTTAATTAGAAATCAAGTACTTAGCTAAACACTTATAACTGCCAAAGCATCGCATTCGAGTACCACAAGACATCGTCTCAAAGCATTGTCTGCATCTCTTTTTCTATATTTTCTTCATTTCGACTGCAATTGCAATTGATTAATTGCCACGCCCCATAATCTTTGCTCCACCTCTATATAAAGTAGTTGTGTCGGCGACTTGGCAAATGCCACGGCGTTAATTTGTGCGTAAAATTCAATTTTAGTGGCATTTGCCGTTGCCTTCACTTTTCGCACCCGGAAAACTTTCAAAGCAGTGCCGACAAACAGAAGTGAGCCGGAAAATAGAAGAGGGAAAATTGGTGGTGTCGGGATTTGATTTTGACTTGCCTGCATTGTCTGAGGATTCCACGGCTTCTGCGGTTCGTTGCCTTCCCGCCTCTTGCAAAATGAAGCGAATAACTATATCTGAGATGACAGCTGTTGAGCGGAAAGCCAGAAATGCTGTTGAAAATGCTTTTGAAACGTTGAACAACACAGCTAGAAAAGACAGTAAGAAGAGATTCAAATGTGAATCGTGTGTGCACACATGCATGCAATATTTAAAGCTGGATTTCGAAAGATATTCACAATGTCTGTGCTACCAAATTGCTAACTTAATAGTCCAATTTAGTTAAATATGAAATCATAACTATTTTTATCTTATTTACTATGTTGACTTTGCAATGAAATACGTTTCTTAAAAATTGCTTACTTGTGCATTTATTTTGCAGGTCTCCTACTTCTCCACCAGCCCCGAGTTGAGCAACAAGCAACGCTTTGAGTACTTCTCCCGCACCATTCCCTCCGACCACTACCAGGTGAAGGCCATGGTCGAGATTGTGAAGACCATGGGTTGGACCTACGTTTCGATTATCTACGAGGAGAGCAACTATGGCATCAAAGTAAGTGCTGTGAATACAACTATTTCTCTTTAACTTTTCACCACATCAGCAATTTTATTAAGTAACTTTTCACTAAACTCAACAAATTGAGTTGAAATCAGATTGAGGACACAGAGAAAATATATTAAAAAACTTGCACTCCTCAGATAGATTCTCAAATAAGGATAACAGCTTTTTTTAAGAGCAGCAATTTTGAAAATAATTTAATTAAGATGTATGAAATTGAGGCAGGGATTAAACCAAATACGTTTCTGACCATTTGAATTCTAGGGACCTAAGCTGCGGTATGTTGCATATTTGTTGACTGTTTCAGTTGTACAGCTTAAATTTTTTGTTCTCAATGTTGCATATTTGCTTTGTAGAAAGCTCTCTGTTTTTATAGTGTTACAGGGAGTTCGTTACTTTTAACTGGAATGTGAGCCACGTTTTCCTTTAGCTATCTTTATGCCATAGCATTTTTCTTATACCAATTTTCGTGCTCTGTTTCGTTTTCGATTTCGATTTCGTTTTCTTTTTGAACGTGCGTTGCAGGCATTTGAGGAACTGGAGGTGTTGCTGGGACGCCATAACATTTGTATTGCCAACAAGGAGAAACTCGTCAAGGATTCGGGAGTGGCTGAGGATATTGCATACGATAGTATTGTGCAGAAGCTGCTGTTGAAACCGCTTGCTCGAGGTAAGTGCCACCCAATGCAACAATAACAACTTGAAGTGATTGCAGAAAATACGCTTTTTTCGAAATTAAATGTCAGCGGAAATTGTTCAAAAGTTGCAGCTTCCCCGCTACACCAGAGGCGTATCCCGGAAACTGCTCAAATTAAATGGAAATTTTCAAAACAACACTGCTGCTAGTTTATTTTGCCTTTCTCCCCTTTTTTATTTTTTGTCATTGCCCAGCTTTAGTTTGACATGTTTTTTTATGTTATCGCAACTTTCCCGCGCAGGAAATTAAAATGTTATATCTGGCGACTTTGCAAATGACAAAATAAACTACTAAAGGACCGTGGCAAATTGCTGAACTGGAGTCTTCCTTTTATAAATATTGCATATACCATACATATAAGAAAAAGCAAAGGATGAAAACCAGTGGAATAACTTGACACAAACGATAAAAATTAGCCTACTAATTATGATTTGTGCATTTGAGAGAAACTTGTGTCTGAGTTCTTTTTTTCGGGTTTGACAAATCTAATTAGGGCAGTTAGTTCTGTATGCATGGACATAATAACATATATGAGTTATTCTATGAAGCAAGCATTAAACGGGACTTAATAGTACTTAGTCAAGGACTTTAATTAATCCTGAACAAAATCAATTATGAGAACGTCATTAAAGTTCGAAATAAAAGAATCGAACATTGCAAACGACAAACAATTAAATAAAAAACAAAGTCAAATCTCTTACGGTTCTTAATTACATAATAAAAGAAAGAGTCAGAAGTGAAGCGAGAAAGTGAAAGTCAGCTCCTTAAAAGATACTTTGTGAGGTCTTTGGTCAAGTTGTTCTTCTGACAGAAAAGTGTTGGCCACAACTTATCAAAATGCAAACAATAAGTAAGATATTCTCAGTCCAGTCACTTAACGGTACAAATTTTGGTCTTCATCTCTATCACCTTCTCTGTCTACAACTCAGTTTCTTTTCAGTTGTTTTCATTTTGTTTGGTCCTCGGGCTGCTAATGACGGACCAGACAAGACCAGGGCAGAGACAGAGACAAATAGATGAAGAGGAAGAAGGAGAGGGGCAGAGACAGAGACAGGCAAAACTGTTCGTTTTATTGACGCCTGACTCTCGATGGTCAGCCAGGACACACAAAATAGGGACACAATATACAGAGGATATTACTGAGCCGTCGACTCTCCTGGTTATATTTCTTTCATTGTTATAACTTTCATTGTTATGGACAGACAAACTGGTGTTGACACCCTTCAATCCCACCTCTTTCTCAGTGTCCTCAGTTGTCACATCTTATCAGCAAAGAAAGCTTCGGCTTGCTCCATGCTTATCCACATCCACATCCTCAGCCAAGCTCTCATCCTCGCTGCAATGCTGCTTTTGTTTCGTGTCATAATTTTGCCTCACTTTCTGGCTCTCTGGATTCTTTGTCTTACTCTTGTACTGCTCCAGCTTTTCCCATGGCAAACTTATCGATTTGCTTTTGTGTCCAGCTGAAAGTTAAGCGAAACTTAATCAGGCGCAGCAGAAACAGCTGCACAAGGCAAAACTTAACTTGACGACGCCTTTGTGCCTTAATGCTTCAACGTTTTCCATTGGATTTACACTCAAGCACTCGCTTTTGTTCTATATGACTGACCAGCTGAGTGTTCTCGATAGTGAACAACTTCTACAGACATGTCCACATATACATATATGTGTATATATATGTATATACTCGCTTAACTTAGCCAATGGCTGAAAGTATTTGTGCCTGGACACACTTAATCTAAGTAAACCTCAGTTAACCCAAAACTCTGGTTTACCATTGCCTGCGGATTATATTTAATCTTATGGATTTCTTATCAACACAACTTGTACTGAGATACGTTATATACCTGTTCCCTGTTCTCAATTGCTTTGCACCGTGAACCACACAATCAAAGATTAATCAGAAGCAGCATATTTTGTGGGAAAGTTCTTGGCAAGGAAATCTGAGATCACTTGTTAGAACAATGCCTGATTGTGGATTAAACTGAGTACCAACAATTCATTATATAGTGTTACCAATATTTGTAATGGATGCTATAATTGTTCATCAGTTGACCAATTTATACTAACTGTGGCCTTAAAGATTAAACAATACTTTCAAGTCTAGAGAAATTACTGCCAAATTTTTGAAGATGCTACTGTTTTTGTACAATGTAAATCTCTGTAGAATGAGCACTTAAATCTCACATATATATCGCATGTGTTGCACTGCTGAGTGTAAATTCTGATTCTTCTAAAATGATTCTTTTTTACTAAATTTAACTAAGCCAAATCGCAGCAATAAATTCAAGTGAACAGTAAGAGAGTCAATTTGACGAAATGCGATAAAGAGCAAAAACATGTTAGAACCGCAATCACACACACACACACACGCAGAGGGAGCATTAAAGGGGAAAGTTACCCTCGTTGGCAGTTAGCAGCCACAGTTACTTTTTGGAGCATAATTTTTTCAGGCAATGACATCACACACACACACACATGTATGCAAAATTCGGAGGGAAAATACTTTGTCAGTTTGATTAATCATCGGGTGAGACGAGCTAAGGATCAAGGGGGGAGGAAACAGTTAACAGAGGGGGATTGTCGGTAAATGGCGTCAAATCACAAATCGCAAATCACAATAAATAATGGTTGCGTGGATGAACCCTTCTGCAATGTTTGTCGGGTTTGTCGGCGACTTTCGATACTCAGTGAATGTTTCAAACGACTTCTGATGGCGTTTTTATGTAAATCAATAGACGCCACACACGATTCGGTGCCATTGGCCCGAATGGCTTGGCCAACTGCTGTGCCATGTGCTTTTCATTGGCAGTCGACGCTGATTAATGACATGCATAAAAAGCCGAGACGGTAATTATTTTTAATATATTTGCAGGGAGTCTGTAACTGGCATTTGATTAATACTTGCAAGCAAATATACCAAACTGTAGATTTGGACTCAGAGATACCCTGTACTTGTAACTATCCAACTCACTGGATACAAGTGTAGATTAAAGGGAATACTGATCGAAATAAAACTCAATTAGGTTGAGTTTATCATGATATGCATAAATATAATCATACCCCTTTCAAGATTTGCATGTCTACGGGGCATTAAAGCGAATTGAATGGTATTTGAAATATAATGGTGTACCACAGGGCGTATGATTGACGCCGTTTGCGCTTGCCATGATTTGAATTTGGTTTTGAAAAATGATTTGCATTGACGGTTTTATTTTATTTATGATTATTTATTTCGGTTTTTTTTATGGTTTGTCATGTAAAATGTCAAAAAGTTTTAGCAATAAACCATTGAAGTTGTAGATGGGCGAGTTTCGTGTTTGAAAAGTCGTCTTTCACACTTTGGCATTGCCAAGTGCTTGGGAAGTCAAGAAGTTAAAGAAGTATATAAATCAAATAAATTAAATTCCCTCTCAGCAGCGTATTTTAATACAATTCTCATATTTTTTTCCAATTAAATACAGTTTAATAACATATTTGAAGAATGCTCCTTGCAGTTAAAATTAAACAAACAGTTTTTTTCTTTGCATACTTATTGTAAACCAGAATTTTCAATGAACTTTGTCAGCTCCTGTGACACGTTAAGAAGTTATGTCAATGAGATCACATTGCATCGGGAAAAGACATCGACAGGGACTTAAATTTTAATTAACATAAGAAGTCATCGGAAATGAAATAAAATGTGTGTAACACATAATTGAAAAGTATCTGAGCTGCGATGCATGACTTGGGTCATGGCTTGTTGAGTGTTTAATACAATTAAAACTCGAGTTTTCATTTGTATCCTGCTTTTCTCATTTTCCTCTGCGACACTAATGAATATTGGAAACGGAAATGGACATGAAAATGGAACAGGTGCCATAATTTTCGGATCGGATCAGGAAGTGCGACAAGTGATGCGGGCTGTGCGGCGGGCAAATGCAACAGGCGCCTTCTCGTGGATTGGCTCCGATGGCTGGAGTGCACGGAATCTCGTTTCGGATGACTATGAACCAGAGGCAAGTAGCAGAGATTACTGTGTGGCGGCTGTGCTGCACTAAATTGTGTGCTTAAATGTGCGGGAAAGTGTGATTAATGAATCGCATGTCGTATGTCGTCGTGTGTAGTGTGTCGTGTGTCGAGTTGTTGATGTGCCACGCCCAAGAGATGAGTGACAAGGGCGTGCGGCGACATGACACCAACTACAAATTTATAAATGATGTGCAACAGACAAAAGAGCGTAGCCCAGCCGAGTTGCCGAGCTGCGACGAACGGAGCAGACAAAATGGAGCCCATGATGAATTATGGTTTAATTGAAATAAATTGTGTGTGTTCTTGGCATGGGCGTGGCAATGGAAAATTTATATAGCCCATTAACCATTATCCACTACTCAGTTAAAACGCACCCAACACTTTAGTGGCCACAGCGACTGAACATAAATTAATTACGCATACGCAACGTGCGCGTACGTTTTTATTTCTCTACTTTGTAGGTGGAGGGCACGCTGTCCGTGCAGCCTCAGGCCAATCCGGTTCATGGCTTCGAGGAATATTTTCTTAACCTAACCGTGGAGAATAACCAACGCAATCCGTGGTTTGTAGGTACGCGTAAATGACAATGTCTTTTGAAAGCCAGTGGCATTCCCTATTAATTACCTGCATGTGAACCACATTTTTTAGAATTCTGGGAGGACCACTTTCAATGCCGCTATCCGGGCAGCACCAGCACACCCTATAACAACTACACCCGCAGCTGTACCACAAAGGAGCGCTTATCCCGGCAAAATACGGACTTTGAGGATCAGCTGCAGTTCGTTAGCGATGCGGTAATGGCATTTGCATATGCCTTGAGGTAAGCTAACCACAAACAAAACATCAGATCAATGATTCCGATTGCTTGAGCCAACGTTTCCCCTTCAATTGGTCCAATTCTCACAGGGACATGCATCGAGATTTGTGCGGCGGTCGTCCTTCGCTCTGTGACGCCATGAAGCCAACCAAGGGAGCCGATTTGCTCAAATATTTGCGTAAAGTTGAGTTTAAGGGTAAGTCGACTAATTGCGAGTTTGCACTCCTAACACCGTGTGCACTATGGCAATTAATATCAGTGTTGACAGCAAACAGATTAAATCTACAATCGATTAAATATTCCTCGTTACACAACAATTTAGCTTGTAGTCCAGGTGATTATAATAAGATAAACATAAAACATTGCTTTGCAAATTCAACGAATCAGAATATCAGATAAGCGAACTCTGAGAATTTCGGATTTAATGGCAACACTTGAGAGTTAAGAGAAGCTTAGTGGGTTAGTTTAAGAAAGCCAGTTCGGCTCGAGAAGAGCTGTGCACATATTTCATGTGGCCATAACCGAGAAGTGTCTTAGTCGCAGTCCTACTCATAGCTCTGCACACAACGCTCTCGAGTGGAAAATTGACTTGCTTGTCATCGTCATTGAACTCAATTTGAAATTCAATAAATTATACAAGGCGAGTTAGGCCAACTGGCAGCCTGGAAGTCTGACAGCCTGGTGCAAAACGCGCAAATTGTCAATTTTCTGATAAGAAGAAGTTTAGGAGAAGCCTTAGGACTTGGGCCAAGTTCCTGGGCGTCAAGCCGTAAACGCATTTTAACCCCAAGCATTTATTATTTCTGCAGGCCTCAGTGGCGATGATTTTCGCTTCGATGAAAATGGCGATGGACCCTCCCGCTACAATATCATTCACTTCAAGCAGTCCGTGGCGGGTCAGTATCGCTGGGTCAAGGTGGGCGAGTACTACGGAGGAGAGCTTCGCCTAAACATGTCCGGTGAGTACGTTAGACACTTCAGACGCTACAACAACACACAAACACACCACACACCACACACTACACACTTGACTGTTAAGTGTGCAACAGATAAAGCTGATACATTCGCGTTATTGACATTCCAGAGGTAAAGTTCAAGCTGTTGCATCCGAAGCCACCGGAATCCGTTTGCAGTCTGCCCTGCGAGCGTGGACAGGCGAAGAGCTACCTTGCGGAGGGGAGCTGCTGTTGGCACTGCTTCAATTGTACAACTTATCAAGTAAGTAAAACTACTACTACTTATCTACTTTTCACTATTCACCATTGCGAATGAGCACAACAAGGATATCTACTTGAATGCAATGCGTTCAGCTGGTCGCCTGATTTCAGCTTACGACTGGAGGTCGAATAGGGGGTGTAAGGGGTGTAACGGGTGTAAGGGCGGATTCGCCAAGTTAAGAAGTTGGCGCAAGTTTCGTAATTTATTTGCAAGGCTTTTGTCGTGATTGAAATGTAATGTAGTGAATTATTGTGAGAACTAGAGACTGAATAGGTTCAATGCTCAATGTCCAGGACCATAAAAAAACCAATGCGAGAAATGTGTGCACTTGTAGCAAGGACTCCAAGGAAACAGCGTGAAATGAGCAAAAGAAAATGGAATTGAAAAACGAGCTGCATCATTCATTTAAAGCGATTGCTATTAACAGCACTCAAAGCGCTTTACTTGAATGAAAATTCGACCAATAATATTTCAATAATTTAATCAATTGAATGTAATATATCTCAAGACTCTTGAGTGTAGTTAATTTCAGAGTGGAAACACAGTGTCTGTCATCTAAAGTAGTTATTTTTTACAGATAAACTTAAGATTCTTATGACGAACTGTGTAGTTTCCTTTCATGATTCTGTTCGTCGTTGATTACCAACTGCTTGTCATTCAATATTTGTTCATTTGCAGATCCGCCATCCGGATGATGAGACCCATTGCCTTGTCTGCCAGCTGGGCACCCTGCCCGATGCCCACAAGCAATACTGTCGTCCCATTCCCGAGGTGTACCTGAGACCCGAGTCCGCTTGGGCAATTGGAGCCATGGCGTTCAGTGCAACAGGCATATTGATAACGCTCTTTGTTGTGGGCGTGTTTGTCAGGTAACTAATGGAAGGTTCTCCCTCTCCTTTTCTCTCCCTCTCCTCTTCGATCTGTCTCTCACTCTCTGTGCAACATATAAAGTTTTCGGCGAGTGTGTGGCAATTAAAAAGTTTTATGTCATTGCAGGACTGTTGTAAGATAAGTTTATTTAATTGGTGCTGCAGTGCAGTGGCTTATTTTACATATTTCTAGCAGTGGCAAAAGCTATTTTAGTTGCTTCAGAAATAATCTAACTAATAGTTTTAAAGGACAACATATTCCTTAACAGCTGTTGTCAAACTTAAAGTATATTGAATTAAATTCATTTAGCTCTTAACTAAAATAAAATGGCATAATGTTAGTTTCTGTTGAACTCACTGAAAGTATAAAGTACACCAATAATGTAAATAATTTAGATTTTGTAAAGCTTTATTACAATGAACAATTTTTATTATAGCAAATACAAACTGAATATTTTCAGTTCACTTTTTCATGTTTAATAGACATTATGCTACTCAATGATTATTTAATAAAATCCATTTTTCAATAGCAATAAACTCATGTAAATGCAAAGATTAAAGTTAATTTCATTTCAAAAATAGAGTTAACATATAAATTTCCACATTCATGGAATAGAATTAAAGGAGTATTATACAAAAAGTTCAGGCTAATTCTATCTCTGTCTTACTCACTCTTTCTCCTTCTCTCTCAATCTCCATCTCAGGCATAATGAGACGCCCATAGTGCGTGCGACTGGTCGAGAGTTGAGTTACATTTTGCTGGCTGGGATTTTCATGTGCTATGGCGTGACCTTTGCCCTTGTGCTTAAGCCAACAAACATTGTCTGTGCCATTCAGCGGTAAGTGTGCTCAGCTTGCTATAAATATGCACTTAAGATACTTAAGGATACTCTTATATTTACCTGCTCTCTCCTCTTTGCAGCTTCGGTGTGGGATTCTGTTTTACTGTCGTCTATGCCGCATTGTTGACTAAAACGAATCGCATCGCTCGCATCTTCAAGGCGGGAAAACAGTCGGCCAAACGACCCTCATTCATTAGCCCGAAGTCGCAGTTAGTAATTTGCACGTGTCTGGTCTTTGTGCAGGTAAGCAACGATATTGGAGATGCGATTCATGCCCTTTGATTGAACTATGTATGATGCGGACTCATTCACTCCCTCCTCTCTCTCTCTCTCTCTTTGTCTCTCTCTGTGTCTGTCTTGCATTGCAGATACTCATTAACGGAGTTTGGATGGTGATTGCTCCATCACATGCGATGCATCATTATCCGACACGCGAGGATAATATGCTTGTGTGCGACTCCTACATAGATGCCTCCTATATGATTGCGTTCTTCTATCCCATTGTCCTGATTGTGGTATGCACCGTTTATGCGGTACTCACCCGTAAGATACCAGAAGCTTTTAATGAATCCAAGCATATCGGTGAGTTTACTTGCAGCATAATAAATGTAATGCTCCCTATAAACTGGGACTATAACATTAGTTCAGCTTAACGGATTGTGGATTTCGATTTAAGGAGCGAGATTGAATGATATTCTTATTCGGAACATTCTCTTTACAACAAACTTATAAAATGTCAGAGATTTGTTTATTTATCGAACAATCACTCACTCGCAATATTTCAATATTCAAGCAAATTATATAATATTTTATTCAATGTTGAAAAAGCTTTGTGCTATTTGTAAGCAATAGAAAACAGAACTTTTTGCAATTATTCAATTTAATATTGATGGACGTCTTAAATAAAATCTATGCACTTATTCATACTTGATATATCGAACTTGTCTGAGAATTAAATCAGCTTGAACTTAGCATCTTGAATACTGAAAGCTTGAATAATTGAGAGAATTAATGTGTAATCCATCAATGTGATTATTGCAGGCTTTACCATGTACACCACCTGTGTTATTTGGCTAGCCTTTGTCCCATTGTACTTTGGAACAGCCAATCACGTGCCGTTGAGAATTACGAGCATGTCGGTGACTATTAGTCTGTCGGCCAGTGTGACGATTGCGTGTCTGTTTTCGCCAAAGGTAAGAGATATCATCATTAACTGTTTCATTTATAATATTTCTTCGAATGAGTTCGCGAATTGTCAGTTTCGGTTAATTGCTTTCATAATAATTGAGCAACTAATTGTGTCATGCAATTATTTAATTACATTTACGCAAATATCTGTTCCTGTTTTAAGGTTGTAACCGTCTGAAGCACAAGTTAAACAATAGCAATTTTAATTTAATATTGTTAAGAAATTATTTAAAATAGTGTTGTTCTCAAGCAACCAAGATAAAGCTCTCTGTTTTTGCGCAATGCTTCCTGCAAACTTTGCTTCACTTTCAAGTATCCAATCGAAGCAGCAATTAAGAAACTTTAAACATCAGAAGGCGCTGAGACTGCCACAATTTCTGGGTTGTGGCATGTGAAGCAACATTTTTAATAATGCTTCATTATTGGTGATTAAGCTGTAGCAAACTGTAAGTCAAGCTTTATATCTGTAGTAGTTTATGGACACAGTATGTGTCTGCGCTATTATCCCCACTGCTTATCAGGGTGAGGATTAACTGGGAATTAACTGGGGATTGACTGGACCTCCTCCCTGCAACTGCACTGTGTGCATTAAAGTTTAAGAGCACTTTATTTAAACTGCTTCAGAATTAACAACATACAACAACATAGTAAAGGGAAAACTTGAAAAGGACAAGACTACGGAGCTGTTATTCATTTGCCGTTCACATTTTATGAAGTTAACAATAAGCCTTAAGAATATAGAAGGTTCAGGTGATTGCCCACCAAGGTATAACCGAATGAGCTGTAATTAACGAAGGAAATTACTAAAGTAGAAAATGTTCCTCTGTCCTGCGATTACTTAGAACTATAATTGAAATAGTTTGTTTTCCGTGCAGCGAGTTCCCTGTAGCTATTACGAAATGTAAGATGTGCATTAAATACTAAACGGCGGTGTAAGACAACCTTCCTTCGTGCTGAGAATGGCTCGAGGGTCACATGTTGCTATTAGATGTCACATAATGCACACTTTGCTCCAGACACCCACACACACACGACACACGCACACCTGCCTAGCTGGCTGCCATAAACACCTCAAGCCGTAAAAATGAAATTTAGTACTTGCTGTTTTATCAACTGCAAAAACGGGGAAATGCTACAACAAATAGTCGAGCAGAGCAGAGAACAACAGGGATCACTGAACCATGGCAAGCAAACTATATTCAGACTTTTCCCTTTGCCATCGCCACTGCCACTGCCACGCCCACAACGCCCTAGTCCTTAGAAGGGTTGGCCCAACTAGAAAGCTACTTCCGAGCATTCATTCTCAGCAAGTTGGTGCTGCCTTTTATGTACATATTTCTCTAACTGCCGCCTTGTCCGTGCCCAAGTCAAAGTCTGTATCCGTGTCGATTGTCGACTGTCCGACTGTTCTGTTTCCTGTATGAAGTTCCGTTGTTTGTTTGTTTATGAGAAGCAACAATAAATGGCGGCAAATGGCAGCCAAACAATGTCACGTCAAGACGGAAATGGCCGGCTGTTACGTAACGCACGCGTTCCACGTTTACGTTACATTCCGTTACGTAACGCGAAAACTTTCTGAGCGCGTAAGGAGCGTTGACAGTTTAATGGTGTCAGTGGCCTTTGATGATAATTACCAGGCATAAGAAAAAGGGAATTACTAATGGCAATTTTGGGTGGGAAACCATAGCTATACATACCACTGACTTCGCGTAATATGCGTACAATGGGGCTTATGATTAATGAATCGCCAAGGCGAGAGTAGGCCAAATTTGGCCGGGTAATTTAAGTTGAAACAGCTGCAAGCGGAAACCGAAACCTAAATCTCGTGCTCGCCATTTCTTTCCCTTCCCCGCAGCTCTACATAATCCTCGTGCGGCCGGAGCGAAATGTGCGGCAGAGCATGATGCCTCCGCGTTATGGAAACATGCATCGCACAGCGGGCACAGGTCCGTCCTCGATGATGGCGGCGGCGGTTGTCACGGCTGCCACGTGCGCCCAGGAAGAGAATTTGCAGAAACATATCACGCCCACGGATACAGGTAGGTTTTGTTCTTCTTTTTGGCTTCGAATGACTGGCCAACAATAAAGTGTATGACTTGTGCGAATCTCTCTTGCAGAGCATTCGATGAAGGCCAAAAAACTATGCGAAATGGCCACACAGACAATTGCGCTGTCGAGCATATTCACGTCATTGGACAGCAATGCGTACAACCAAATACCCTATGCCGATCAATTTGTGCCAAATAATACAACGAGCGTCACGCCCACTGCCCTCAATGCCACAGAGGTCAGTCAGGATGAGCATGTGGTGTCCAATAACAACAGAATCAATCAACAGCAACATGGCCAGTCGAGTATTGTTGCTGCCGTTACAACAGCTGGTAATCGTATTGCCAGCAGCAATCCGACAGCAGCAGCAACAACGGCACCAGCAGCAGCAGCAACAACAACAACAGTGAGTGTAATGGATGCAGTTGCAGCTCCATCGGAAGTAACAACAAATGGAGGGAGAAGAGCTCCTGTGTTGCAGACAAATTTATAGCTAAACGCACAGCAATTGCAGCAGCAGCTGCTGAGGGAGCAGCAACGTCAGCAACAGCAGCAACAACTACAGTTGGACACACAGGAGCAACCAATTGAAGGTGCAGCCAACAACAGCAATAACAATGGCAGCGATGTTGCAAGCAACGGCAGTGGCAGCGGAAGTGCAACAACGATCGGCAACGGAAGCAGCAAGAAGCGATCCGCCATTCCAGTTTAAGGAACACATATAAATGTTGAGAGAAACTGAAGGTATCTATCTATCTAGTTAGACATATATATAAATACTTAAGTAAATGCATAGCAAGCGAGACTAAGCAACGGGTCTGGCGGTTGAACTCAAAACACAAATAGTGATTCAAGAATTAAATCAAATCAAATTCACATTTGCTTAACAACTTGATTCTGCCAACAATGCTTATTTCGAATTTTAATATTCAATTGTGCTTCCTGCCTCCCCGTCAGCTAATATTGATTGTAAAAATATATATATTTTACAATAAAACCCAACGAAGAAGTCAAAATACAAATAACAAAAATCAAATACTCAATGTCAGCCAGATTTAATTGAATCATTTTGAGATTCGCATTGCGAATTGCAAAAACTGTTTTAAATGTTTCATCTAACGATTAAGCTAAACTAGTCATAGCTAAAACGTGGTTTGGTTGCAATCGCGGCAAAAGGTAACCAACAAAAAACAAAAACCAGAAAAAATGTGATATAATTTCAAAAATGTGTGTTTTCTGAAACCAAAACTAATCTCCTACTTATTGTAATTGTAAGCATAAGTTGAAGTACTTTTAGCATTAAGACACTTGTACACACACAAACGCGCACACACACGCACACACCTAAGTCTACTTGTAGTCACACTGTTTCAAAGGGGTTGCATTGTGCAACTGCTGCAACCCTTTTGGCAACGGCAACGGCAACGGCAACGGCAACGTCGGCGTCTTTGACAATTTCATTTACTTTGTTGTTTGAGCCCAGCAACATTGTAGATTTAATTGTAATGTGTGCATCCCACTGGCGTCAAAGGAAGGCATTATAGTTATAAGTTGTATATACAGCGGAAACACTTAGTTAGATGTTCTCTTTTTTTTTACTCTATACTCTATACAATATTACAATATTAAGTATACGTACCGCAATTCTGCATTTCCAGAGGTACGACAAACTTATCTCCGATGGTAAGAAACGTTGTAAGATTAGGTGATAATACAACAACAACAACAAGTAAATAATGTTCATTGATAATATTAATATATACATACATTAAAGTCTAGCCAAATTATAAGAGTTTAATTGTTAGTGAAATGCATGTGTATTCCCTTATCTGTGTGTGAATTTAATGTAAATAAGTTACAGTTTGCATATGAGAATACAAACCATATTCATATATGATAACTGATTGTCTCTATAATTAAATAATAAATGTATTTCTAAAGAAATACTAATTTACAAATAAAACAAAGATCAAACCAAATCATGCTAAATGTTGTTAGGTGGAATATATTTACGAGAACAAACAGCTATCAATAAAAAACACAAACTAATTCCAAATTGGTTTTCTTTACTGTTCCGTGGTGAATATCAAGGCCTCTCCAGATTCCACTTCTAGTTTTCCACTGACATATTTGAGACTTTTAAAAAGAAGAGAGTTTCAAAAGAGAAATAATACCATGATGTATAGTTTCTTACCCCTCTGTTTTCTTCGAGTCCAAGCTGCGTATGAGTAATGCCATTGAAGCTGGCAATGTTTTGTCGAACTCCGTCAAATCAACTGTGACAGTTGCTGCTCCAAAGTTAGAGACGTAGATGATGCTGGCAGCACCAGATAGCGATCTGAAGACACACTAAGAAGTAAGTAACTGAATTTGGAGAATGAATATCCATTGAACCCACCGCTTAACCACAAACACATCATCGCCGAGCACACTGTATTTTGTATTGCCATTCTGCAGCGTCTTTGAGCCTCTTCGCAGTGCAGTCAGCGACTTGTAGATCTTGAGATGAGAATGAACTGCTGCAGATTCGGTCTCCACATTGACCGTCTTGTAATCCGCAGCCAGGGGCAGCCAGGTGGTTGGACCTTGTGTGAAACCGGCATTGGTGCCACCTGTCCAATGGAAGGGAGTGCGTTCGGGATCTCTGGTGAATTGCTCGAATATGTTGGGGTTCGAATTGCAGCCCCAGGGATCCACGGTGTCCTCCCAACTGATTTGACCATCAGTCATGCCCAGTTCCTCGCCCTGGTAGGTCACACTGGCACCTGGCAGTATCATCACCAGCATATTCATGGCATCAATATGCTTCAGTCCATATCGACTGGCTGCCCTGCGTCTATCGTGATTGCCCAGCTGAGATGAGGATAAATACATCAGTTTGCAACAAGGTTAACTCCACTACCTACTACTTACCACCCAGTTGGCTGTGCGTCCTGCTGGCATGTTCTGTAACCACAGATCTATGGCGTACTGTACAGTCTTCGCACTCAGTCCGCTCTTCTCAATGACACTAATGAAATTGAAGTTGAACGGCAAGTGAGCTCCATTCGTCGTCCGATTGCCGTAAAACTGCATCGTATACTTCGCGGGGGAATAGGTCTCAATCAGCAGGACACTCGAGCTACCTCCGTGAATGCGCTGATAGTCATCGAGCACTGTGCGCCACTGGTAAACCATGTCAATGGTCTCCGGCTGATCCTGAACGTATTTCGTAGTCAAATAATCGCGATCATCGACATCCTCTGTGATTCCACTGATCGCCTCATCCGGATACTGACCCTCCGCATTCGGCTGCACCTCAAACAAAGTAGGCACTGTATCACATCTGAATCCCGCAACTCCCTCATTCAGCCAATAACGCAGCACACGCTTCATCTGAGCCACAACATCAGGACTACGGTAATTTAGATCGGGCTGCTGCACCGCAAACTGATGAAGATAATACTGCTGACGATCCTCATTCCATTGCCAGGCGCTGCCTCTGAAGTATTGCAGCCAGTTGGAAGGCGGTTCCCGTTTCCCCGTCGTGGCATTCACCTTGCCATCGTGCCACACATAGTAGTCCTCGTATCCCCTCTCCCTCTTCACGGACTTCTTGAACCAAATGTTCTCATCACTCGAATGATTGGGCACAAAGTCTAGAATGATCTTCAGTCCCAGTTCGTTGGCTTTCTTGATGAGATTGCGGAAGTCCTCGAGAGTTCCATACTCCGGCTGAATGTCGTAAAAGTCAGAGATGTCGTAGCCAAAGTCCACCATGGGAGACGTGAAAATGGGAGAGAGCCAAGCAGCTGTTACTCCCAAATCCTTGAGATACTCCAGCTCGCTGGTGATGCCGTTGAGATCTCCGATGCCATCGCCATCGGAGTCCTTAAAGGAACGCGGATATATCTGATAGAACTGCGCAGTTTCCCACCAATCCTTGAAAGCGCTGGCCGTTGTAGTTGTCTCCTGAAGAGCCTGGCCGAGGGCAACCAGCAAGAGAACACTGAACAGCGCGGTAAACGCTTTATTTCCAAGCAAAGTCAGTGTCATTCTGTTTACCTGTCACACAGTCAGCTGGCCATTTATAGCTACTTATGAGCGAGTTAGATAGATAAGACTGATTAGATTTGATAAGCGAGTAAGTGACGTGACTCCAATCAATTACAAGAGCAATTGGACAACAATTATATAAGATAAAAGACTTTTAAAAGTGCATTCGTCTTCATGTTGGCATCTCAATTGCTTGACAAATTTGTCAGCTACTTGAGGTGAGCTTATCATTTACGCCCTATCCCCAAGCTGGCTGGCTTTAACTCGCAACTGAACCCGTCTGGCATCTATAAAAGCCCAGACGATGGCCTCCGATGCATAAGTGATTAAAATGCAACCTTTGCAACTGTCTATCTTAGCCTTCTGCCTTGTTGCACTTGGCCAAACTTGCCGGGACACGACTAGCAGCGCCGCCCCGAAGGACTGGTGGGAAACTGCGCAGTTCTATTAGATATATCCGCGTTCCTTTAAGGACTCCGATGGCGATGGCATCGGTGATCTTAATGGCATCACCAGCAAGCTGGAGTATCTCAAGGATTTGGGAGTAACAGGTGCTTGGCTCTCTCCCATATTCACGTCACCCATGGTGGACTTTGGCTACGACATCTCTAACTAATCCTGCATTTTATCCCTTACAGTTCGCTGTCCAGCTCCCCCAGCATCATTTATATGGCTAATCTGGGCAGTAGTTCTGTCACCGTCGATCTCCGTGAATTCGACAAGACTTTGACATCTCCCTTGATCCTGGAGCTAAGCAGTCTGAGTTCCACGAAGGCTGTGGGGTGAGTTCTCTCCATATCATTGTAATTTTCCAACCTGTCTTAACTGCATTTATCCACATTTTGTGCAGCACTTCGTTTGAATCTGGGTACCTTGAGTTGCTTGCAGGTGAAGCTCTGATTTTCACAACGAATTAAAAGTACTTATTTTATTTGGAAAACATTACGCAACTTAGGCATTTGGCATCTTTCTTTGGCTCAAAGCAAAGGCACCGCCGCTTCTTTAAATAAATAAATAAACAAACAAACCAATCGAGAAACAAACCACTCAGCCTACACTCAGTGCACACACACAAACACACACAAATACTCACTCCACTGCTTTTTCTCTGTGTGTATTCATGTACTCGAAAAGGTAGAAGTGTATCCGTATATGTTCTCAGATAGGCTCAAGTGCCCAATATGCCCTGTGAGAGAGTAAGAGGATGAGAGGGAGAGTCTCAGGGAGAGAGTGAGACAGAGTGAGAGAGAGTCTCAGGGAGAGACGTAGCGGGTTGCAGCGCGGTCGACATTTAAAGTGTTTACACACAAATTAAAGTCAAATGCTCGCACTCTTTTTATTTTTATTTATATTTCGTATTTTGTATTTTTTATTTGGAAATAGCAACAAAAACCGTAAGGCAAATCTCTCGTATCCTTAATACAAAGTAAACACAGATAAAAGTTTGGGTTCTAGATCCGTAAAAGAGCCTATCATACCTGAAGTCCTCCTCGCCTTTGAAGTCGACAGCTACAAGGGCTGTTTAACTACTTTGTGTTGGCTTACGAAATTATTTTTATTATGAATACCATTTGATATAAGCAAACAATATATATAAATGATAATTTCCCAACCTTCAACTATTTTGGTAATTTATTTATCAGAATGAAAATAATACAAATATATTATTTTGCTCATTCCTGGCAACACACAATATTATGGAGTTGTCGAGAAGCCCTCGCGGCAATATATCTTGTATTAGTTTAGCTTTTGAAAGTGAAACTTCAATTACACGTACGCATAAACGTTGGAAATTAAATTGGGCCTAATACGTTGTATGGCAAATTACTCATACGCCACGTAGTGATTACATGCATGAAGTGATTTACCATCCGTTTAATGGCTAAGCCACTGTTAGCCATCAAATCATACACTTTGCGCAGACCGTGAAAAGTTACATCATATAAAATAAAGTTAAGAATAAACATTTGTTTAATTGATATGTTTTTGCTGAGTAGAGAAGAGAAGAACTTTATTTTTATGTATACTCTGTTCCTGGTTGCAAATATTCCAGGAAGTTTGATGATTGGAATAGGTAATAAATTTAAAGACGCACAAATTTCGTAGTTATAAGAAATGTATTGTAAATACAGAAATGAAAGCCGTCTCGGCTTCTTGAATTTCATTGCCACATTATGCGGACATTGGAAAATTAGCAATCTGTGGCAAAGCAGCTTACAAAATATAAAAAAGAACGTGTAAATGGCGGCGTGACCTGTGAGCCCATTAAAAGGGTCGCAGACACAATCAGAGCCCGAGTCTGAGGCACTTTACCCCCTACGCACGTGACCTGAAATCACAAAAATATATGATAAACTGGTTATACTTTTACTTACACAAAGGAAACCGCAAGGCAAAGAGTCGCCTGGCGGTGGCAGATGAAACTGACGCCCCTTTTGAACATTTCATTTTGTACAGATAATGAAGTTAATTTCCCGAAGAGCGGCTGCTTAAAAAATCAACGCTTTACGCATTATATTTAAGATGGTTTTCAAAGATTTACGGTAAAGTAAGCCGACAAACTTTTACCTCGAACACGGGGGAAAACTTTGAAATGCATTAAGTTTTGTAATCTGTAGTAATTCAACTAGCAGGAAGGAAGCATCAGCACATTTGCTAAATGTATTTGGGCAACAACAACGTTTGCATATTAATTTTGTTTGCACATACAACGTATGCGTAATATTTGAGTAAGGCTCGTCGTAATTTTACTTTTCTAATTTTACGGCTATCTCTAGATATCCCTCTAGTTATTGTTAAGTTGTTAACGAGTCTTGGTGTTTGCTTTTTGATCTTCCCCTATGCCAGGCACGTACAGGCTGGCCAGGTGAATTATAAAATATCATTAACCCTTAAATGCATCGAACAAATGGACTTCGATTATACAAAAATATATATCTCATATATATTTTTCACATATCATATATTTGACAAGATTACTCACTTATACTTTGTTTAGTTGCTATAATTACAACTAGAATTATATGACTTGTCATCAACTTAGGGTTAATCCCTGTCCAGTCGAGCAGAGCAGTTACTCAACTTTAAACTTTTAGATAGCCTGACATTAATTGCACCTCAACCCTTGCTTATAGCCATCCACCATCTGCGGCAGAGGGGCAAGGGTTGAGCATTGCTCTCCCCACATCGCAGAGCTGCTAATTTAAACGTCTCGCACGTAACTGTCGCCAAAGGAATGTCAGTTAATGCCACGGCAAAAGGCAGCGATGAAATAGCAATTGTCGTTGACTGTTTTGGCAGTGTGGGTCTTGGCTCAGACTGAAAGGTTTACGACCATTTAAAGTGCAACAGCTAAGACTGAGTGCACTGCCAATTCTATGTGGCAATTGGCAATTATTGGGTTCCTTTACTTTTATTTGTAATGTTCAAAAATAAATAAAGTAAATAATACATAGTTTTATTTAATTTTTCTTAGATGAAATTCATAAAAGATAGATAGATAGAAAGCAGAAGATACAGTAATACAAATATATTCTTGATCGTTTATTATCTTAATCTTATGAAAACACAAACTCATCATAAACTTGTTGATTTTTAGAAATTTAAATACAATTTACTAAGTTATTATGATTTTGTGTTGGGATAGTCCAAAGAACCTCTCGAAGCTTAATATGTTGACTACGAATAAAATACTTTTTACTCAAATTTTACGCAATTTATTCGATTTCGCGATAGGAATGAGTTACAGTTCGCAAATCATGCTGTAGATGTATGTTTTTGTTTGAGAGAACTGCACATAAATTTGGAGTACATCATGAGAATCGCCCGAAGGCGAGAACTCATAATAATTTCACTTCATTTTTTATGAGTAAATTAAAAAAGCTAACCCCAGTCGTTGCTCGTTGTCGTTTGCAATTCTGGTCGTGTCTGCCCACGTAGCTATCATACTCGTTATGCGGCTGGCGGTGGGGTGAGATGGGGGAAGGGAGGCAGCTGCCAGTGGCAGCTACAAGGCAGGTGGAAAGTAGAAAGTGGCAGTTGCCAGTTGCCAGTTGCGAGTTGGCAGTAAGAATCACCGTCAACATTAACGATGTTGCGGGGTACTTTAGAATCTCGGCGAGACGGAGGTGTTTTGTGGTGCGTTGCAACACTGCGTATGCGTGATTTGTGTGTCTTATCAATCACGTCTAATGGAATTTCTTTTTGTTGCCATACTCGAGGCAGACAAAGTTCCCTAATAATTTATAATAAGTTACTGGGCTTGCGACCTCAAATTGAAAAGTTTTCCAATGTCGTTTGGCAATGACTTTTATATAAATGCACATACATATATTTCGAAATATATATATCTTTATTCTTGATAACTTATGAACACAATTTCGTAGGTCACCTAAGCAGATTCCAAAATCAATGCCGCATATGGTTCCAGAGCGAGACTGTTTAATGTGACGCTGCTCCTGTGTAATGACAGAATGTTAGAAAGTCAGAAAGTCAGAAAGTACAATAAAAGTCGATGATAAATTAAGCTATTGCGGCCCACTCGCCGCTGATCGTGGTTGCCCATCTGGGAAAGAAATGCAAGACTTGAGAGCTGCGTTTCTCTTCTCTATCTGAATAGTATCAAAAACTACATTTTTAACCTTTCAGATCTCTTCATTTACTTTGGGATCTCTTTCAAAATATACTATAAGTTTGGCTCTCTTAATTAAGCTTGACGTGTGGTTATAAGTGCATAAATGACGTGGGATCAATAGTAAGAGTTCAAATTTATTGTTGAACACTGTCTTGCAACTCTAATTTCCAATCTCTGATACAGAGTCCTCACTTACCACCCAATTGGCAGTCTGTCCCGGTGGCATCTGTCCCAACCAGCTGTTGATGATCTTCACGAATCCCACAGCATTCAGTTGAGTGTCGCCGACTATGAATTGGAAATTGAAGGGAATTCGCAAAACATAACTGAATAGTATATAAGGTGATCTCAGAGCAGCTTATATACTCAGACTCAGACTCGAACTCATACTCGTAATGAAAAGGAACTGTAAGTGTATTTTTATTTGGTCACATAGCTATATTCACATATATATTCATAATGACTACCGCCGATAACTCAGATAGAGCACCACTTGAGCCAGCAACAGATAAACGCCCTCTATCGACAACTGACGATGTTCGCCATTCGTGTAGTACGTATAATAAGTGGAAGTGGTTCTCAGAATCAGAGACTCCTTAGGAAGCAATTGCAGCGACTTGACATTGATGTAATCCCTAAGAGTTCACAATTGATTATATAAAATGCTGATAGTGTTTCTCGTTCATTTAAGTCGCTCACCCCGCCTTCCGTTGAGACTTCTCTGATACCAGCACCACCTGCATGTCGGCCGTCAAGTTGTCAAAAGTGTCCTTCAGATTGACAGTCTCAGTGCCGTCGAAGAGATTCATTACCGTCAGATAGGTGAAGTCATGCTGAAGGAAGCTGTTAAAGTTGGAGAAACGATGAGTAAACAGATTGATAAGTTGGCAATTGACCCACCGTTTAACTCCCAGCACAGCACCACTCAAAGCCTTCACCTCAGTTTCACCCAGTTGCAGTGTCTTCGTTTCTCTTCGAAGTTGCAATAGCTTCTTGTAGATGTTCAGGTGACTGAGTGATGCCTTCTGTTCCTGGTCCACGTTGACCAGCTTGAAGTCCTCGGCAATGGGCAACCAGGTTTTGCTGGCATTACTAAATCCCGCATCGACATCGCTGTTCCATTGGAAAGGTGTTCTTTCTGGATCTCGTGAGAAGTGCTCGTAGATAGTGGAGTTGGAATTGCAGGCAGCGGGATCGACTGTGTCCTTCCATGAGATCCAGACATCGGACATACCCAGCTCCTCGCCCTGATAGGTGACACTGGCACCAGGTAGCGTGGTAATCAGCATGTTCAGCATATCCACTCGATCGCTGCCCAGACGAGAGCCCACACGGCTCTTGTCGTGGTTGCCCAACTGTGAATGAGATGCAGAAATATGTACAGTGAGTCTATCGAGGAATATCGATAAAGAACATCGCAAACTGACCACCCAATTGGCTGTGCGACCCTTCGGCATGTGCTGCATCCACTTCTGTATACTCTGCACGTAATTCTCCGCATTGGAACTGTTTGATATCTCGCTTATCAGCAGAAAGTTGAACGGCAGCTGAGCTCCCTCGACTGTGGCATTGCCATAGTACTGCATCACAATGTCGATGGGTGAATAGGTCTCGGCGAGCAAGATGCGTTCCTCAGTGTCACGGAACTCATCGAGAACCGCACGCCATTCGTAAACAAGGCTTATTGTCTCCGGCTGATCGACCGTGTAGATGTGCTGCAGATAACCATAGTCATCGGGATCATTGATCCAGTCATTGCGCGGTTCATCGCGGTACTGACCCGACTCGTCCGGCGCTATCTCGAACACATGTGGCACCGCATCGATCCGAAAGCCGAACACTCCCTTGGCCAGCCAGAAGCGTAGAACATTCTGCAATAAATGCAAACTTAGAGTCGTGATTAAACCACCTTAGACCTTGAACCTTAAACCACTCACTTTCATGGCCTCTCGCACTTTGGGATTGCGATAGTTGAGATCGGGCTGCTTCTTGACAAACTGATGCAGATAATACTGCTGACGCTCCTCATTCCATTCCCAGGCGGATCCTCGGAAGACGCTCACCCAATTGTTTGGCGGATGACGAGATCCATTCACCATCCTCCCGGGATGCCACACATAAAAGTCCTTGTACTCTGGATCGCCAGCCGCCGATCGCTTGAACCATTCACACTCATCACTCGAATGATTTGGCACAAAGTCCAATATGATCTTAATATCCAGCTGCTTGGCGACTGCCAAGAGTCTCTCGAAGTCCGACATGGTGCCAAAGATGGACGCAATCTCGGTGAAGTTGGCAATATCATAGCCAAAGTCGGCCATCGGTGAGGTGAAGATTGGCGACAGCCAAGTGGCTGTGATGCCCAAGTCCTTGAGATAATGCAGCTTTTCCGTAATGCCTGATAGATTGTTATAATTTCCGAGTCTTCTTCATTTGTCTCTCACTCACCGTTCAAATCGCCGACGCCATCGCCATTGCTGTCCTTAAATGACCTTGGATAAATCTGATAGAAGGCGCCAGTCTGCCACCACTTGAGCTCATTCTTCTGGTGATCGATGCCAACGAAGTCCGCATGGTAGTTGGGAAATGGCTGACTCTGCACCGATCCGAGCCACTGCAGCATCAGCAGAAGCAGCAAACGCGCCCCAAGACTTGGCATTATGATTAATGCTTCTCGATCTGAACTATGTATGTGGATGCGGACAATGTTGAAGCTGCCAGCAGTCGAACAGAGCGAACTAACAAAGACGACTGGCGAGCGAATGCAAATCACATTTGCTTATCAAATTCCACGATGATTCTCTTCCACTTTAATCTCCCTCTCAGTTGCTGGGAGCATTATTTAATGCTTGCACTTTATTTTTAGTATGACTGCTCAATACGAAATGGACCATAACAGTGTGGAAGAAGGAGAGAGAAAGAGAGAGAGACAGAGAGAGGGTGCGCGATTTGTTTGAGAGAGTTGTTGCTCTCGTTTAATGCGACACCGCATGAAAAACAGAAAAAAGGCTTGAAATTATAATACACAAAGAAAAAATGTAATTACACACCTGCAAATATTCTTTTTACTATTGCATTTTCTATTATATTCATTTTAATTTTGTCGATTTAATTTTTATACATTTTTAAATGTACATTTTAACTGAATATTAATTACGCTGTTGAATACTTTATATGTGAACTTCAATAACTTAATCTATAATTTCATTTAGCAGTTTTATCGTATATTTAGCGCTCACACTGTATTTGCAAATTTAAAACTTGCTCTCGATTTTACAGCAAATCTTTTTTGGCGTGCTCTATTTGTTACTCTCTCTGGTTTTACTCTCTCTTCGTCTATCTCTTTCCTCTCTCCCTCTCCCTCTCTGCCTGTCTGTCTACCTTAAACAGCTTTATCAGCAAAAATCATTAGCCGGTTATTCGTCAATCTTTCATTTGCTTTTGTGCCTGTATTTCTAAACACTGATGAGAAACCGCAAGCGATGCCAAATATAGAAAGTAAACTATTTATGTTGGTTTAAATAAAATATTTCTCATGCAGAACAAAATGTGTAGCAACCACAAATTTATTTGAATATCTGAAAATATAGTTTATTGTTTTAGCATATGTATTTATCTTGCTTGTTTAAATTCCACAGCGTAGTTGCTGCTCAATTGCTGATAAAGGAAACAGTAATATAAATTCAACCGAATCGTATTTATTATATGTACATATGTATTTTATTTATTCTTACAATTCCCCATGGATGACTAAGTTGTGGTTGTCGAACGGAGGACAACGGCCTCGTAGGGCATCAGGGTGACACTGCTGGCAGAAACCTGATCGCCCAAGTGCTTGATGGATTTGCCAGTCACGAGAGCATACTGGAACTGGGATGGGAGTCCACTAAACACATCGTTCAGATTAACATTCTCAATGTAGCCGAAAATGTTAAAGAGTGAAATGTAGACATAGTTGCCACTCAGATATCTAGCAGGTGGGAATAGCACTGATTAAAGAGAGCATTACCTAGGGGAATCTATGGGAATCACTCACCGCTTCACTGCCAAGACGTAGCCACTGACGGCCTTGATCTCGGCCAGACCGTGCTCCATGGTTGGCTCCTGTCGGAGTTGCTGCAGGCGCTTGAAGACATTCAGATGGCTGAGGGCGACACCTCGTTCGGTTTGCACATTACGCTGCTTGTAGTCTTGGGCAACTGGGAGCCAGGTGGATTTGCCGGTGGTGAAGCCACTGAACTTTCCATCTGTCCAGTGCATGGGCGTCCTGGCAGGATCACGTGACATGGCCATGTAGTTGTCCTCATGTCCATTGCACGCCTGGGGATCAACAGTATCCTTCCACGAGATGTAGCCATCCAACATGCCCAGCTCCTCGCCCTGGTAGGTGATACTGCAGCCGGGAAGTGTGAGCAGCAGGATGTTGAAGAGATCCACGCGATCGGCACCAAAGCGGGAGCCAACACGATTCTTATCGTGATTGCCAATCTGAGATGGGTAAAGTCGGTAAAGTGATCAGTCACGTGGCTGACACGAGGGACACAGTGCGTTGTCCACTTATCCACTTACCACCCAGTTGGCACTCTTGCCACTTGGCATTAGCGATAGCCAGTTGTTGATCAGGTACTCGTAGTGATAGGCATCGGAATCGTAATGCAGATTGCTTATCAGCTGGAAGTTGAAGGGTATCTGTGCTCCCTCGGCCGTTTCGTTGCCATAATAGTGCATCACAATCTCAATTGGGGACCAGGTCTCAACCATCAGTATACTATGTTAAATGTAGGTTATCATATTGTAATCTCCAATTTGCAATCTCCAATTTGCAATCTCCAATCTATGGTAATAAATGCGCTCACTCACCGCTCGTCGCCACCATTGTTCTGCTGAAACTGATCCAAGATCTCACGCCACTCGTAGACCAAGTGCGGAGTCTCGGGCTGATCGACAGTGTAGATTTTGTGAGTGTATCCATACTCATCGGGATCATTGGTCCAATCGTTGCGCGGCTCGTCGGGGTAGTTGCCATTCTTATCGGCCTCAACCTCGAAAGCGTGATAGATGGCATCCACACGGAAGCCATCGACACCTTTGTCCAGCCAAAATCTCAGCACATCGTTCATTTCCTCGCGCACAACGGGATTGCGGAAGTTAAAGTCCGGCTGCTTCTTGTGGAACTGATGCAGATAGTACTCCTGTCGGCCCTCATGCCACTCCCAGGCCGAGCCACGGAACACGCTCACCCAATTCGTGGGAGGTCGTCGTACGCCGTTCTCAACGAATCCCGGATGCCAGATGTAGTAATCCTTGTACTTCTCTTCGCCGGCAGCGGAGCGTATGAACCAATCGCATTCATCACTTGAGTGATTGGGCACAAAGTCCAAAATGATCTTCACATTCAGCTGCTTGGCGCGTTCCACCATATTCTCAAAGTCTTCCATGGTGCCAAAGAGAGGATCAACATCCTTAAAGTCCGATATATCGTATCCAAAGTCAGCCATTGGTGAGCGCAGAAAAGGCGACAACCATGTGGCTGTCACTCCAATTTCCTTAAGGTATTCCAGTTTCTCGGTAACGCCATTCAAGTCCCCGACACCATTCCCATCGCTGTCCTTAAAGGAACGCGGATAGATCTGGTAAAAGGAAGCCGTTTGCCACCAGGGAGCAGCTGCATCTGCGGCCAAGAGGCCCAAGCCAAGCAGTAACACAATACTAGACCAAGTGGTCATTGTTAACTGAAAGCGAGCCGAATCCATCGAACTCTTATATGCCGCTAGAGCCATCGATAATGTCAGAATCTACATAATAAAACCCATAGTATTACTTCTTATCTTTGTTATTCCATAAAAACTGATTCCAGTTGTATTTGCGTAATTTATGGTATAATTGATTTGATTGAAATAGCTTAATAATAGCAATCAATAAGTATAAATTGAGGAGTTTAATAGCTAATTAAAGCAATTTCGTTTATTTCGAAGAGAATTTTTAGTTTTTTATTGTGTACAACTATTGAAATTATAGAGTATCTAAATAGGGAACGTATCTATCTATAAATTGATTTGGTATCAGTTAGATAACTCTGATTTCCAATTAAATAGTTAAGTATCTGGTGGAACTAATTTATTTATGCCTCAAATGTCCGTAGTTTCCGTAATGATTCGAATTAAATAATATCCGAATAGGTACTCGTATTTAATGAAATTATACTCGAAATACACAAAGGAAAAGCTTACTCGTACTCGTAAATAATCGATAGCTGCTCTTGCACCGATTAGATATAGGTTGGGTCATAATTTTTATGCAACTACGAAATCCATTTGCTGCTAATCTGTCCCATGATCCCCAATCACGAAATGCGAACAGTAATCAGCTAGATTGAGTTTCTGTAAAAACCAAAAAAAGGCACAGCGATTCTCGGGTAATACACGCTTTGATCATAAACAATTCAGTCACATACACCCAGATCTAATCAGTCAGGCAATACGAGTAGTAGTTGTTGTGGGTTTATCACGACTCCAGCTTATCGCCATTCAACGTTGCTCGGCAATTGGCCAATGCAGGGCATAAATAGGGGCCCCAACTAATCCAGTGCCGCAATCGGTGCTGAGACAACATGTTGGCCAAAACTCTGACTGTCTGCTGCCTGCTGGCACTCACTGTGCCCTCTCTGGCCGAGGTCGGCTGGTGGCGAACGGCACAGTTCTACCAGATCTATCCACGGTCCTTCAAGGACAGCACCGGCAACGGCATTGGCGACTTGAATGGTGAGTGTGGAGAGCGTAAATTTCAGATGCACACATCGACAATAACTGACTGGATTTTCGCATTTATGTTATGCAGGTATTACGCAACAATTGGCCTATTTGAAAGAGATTGGCATCACAGCCACTTGGCTGTCGCCGATCTTCACCTCACCAATGGTCGACTTTGGCTATGATGTGGCGAACTTCTATGAAATCGATCCCCTCTTTGGCTCCATGGCGGACTTTGAGAACTTGCTGGCACGTGCCAAGCAGCTGGATATTAAGATCATATTGGACTTTGTGCCGAATCATTCGAGTGATGAATGTGATTGGTTCAAGCGATCGGCGGCTGGCGAGCCGGAGTACAAGGACTTCTATGTGTGGCACACGGGCAAGGTGGTCAATGGCATTAGACAGCCACCAACGAACTGGATAAGTGTGTTCCGCGGATCGCAGTGGACGTGGCACGAGGGTCGCCAGGCCTACTATCTGCATCAGTTCCTTGCCAAGCAGCCGGATCTCAACTATCGCAATCCCAAGGTTGTGGAGGCCATGAAGGATGTGCTCCGCTTCTGGCTGCGCAAGGGCGTCTATGGCTTCCGCATCGATGCTGTGCCACATATCTTCGAAGTCGCAGCCGATAAGAATGGAAATTGGCCCGATGAACCACGCAATATATATGTCAGCGATCCCGAGGATTACTCCTTCTTGGATCATATCTATACCACACATCAGCCCGAAACTATTGATCTTGTCTACCAATTCCGCACTGTTCTCGACGACATGAATCGAGAGCTTGGTGGAGATGATCGTGTTCTCCTAACCGAGGCCTATGCTCCGTTGAATGTCCTCATGCAATACTACGGCAATAGCACCCACAATGGATCCCAGATTCCATTCAACTTTGAGCTGCTCTCCAACATCAACTCCAACTCGGATGCGTATCATTACTCGGAGCTGTTGCACAACTGGCTCGACAATATGCCCGCTGGACAGGTGGCCAACTGGGTGCTGGGCAATCATGATTCCAGT
This sequence comes from Drosophila sp. st01m, assembly GCA_018901795.1. NCBI lineage: Eukaryota > Metazoa > Arthropoda > Insecta > Diptera > Drosophilidae > Drosophila > Drosophila sp. st01m. The sequence goes on along the minus strand of JAEIFG010000403.1, from coordinate 11,117,102 downwards.
CGCATTGGATCTCGTTTGGGCGCCGATCGCATCGATGCCACCAACATGTTGCTCCTGACGCTGCCCGGCATCAGTGTGAACTATCAGGGAGAGGAGATCGGCATGACGGACGTCTGGATCAGTTGGAAGGACACCGTCGATCCTCAGGCTTGTCAATCCAACCAGCAAGAGTTCGAGCGTCTCACACGCGATCCCGTTCGCACTCCATTCCAATGGAGCGACGAGAAACAGGCGGGCTTCACCGCCGGCAAAACCACCTGGCTGCCCCTCTCCGACAACTACAAGTTGGTCAATGTGAAGAGAGAGCGTGGCATTGCTCTCAGCCATCTGAACATCTACAAGCAGCTCCGTGCTCTCCGCGATGAGCCCACTTTGAAGCTGGGCGATGTTACTGTGAATGCTCTCGGTCCCAATGTCCTCGCCTTTAAGCGGTTAGTAGCAGATCTCTCTCTCTCTCTCACTATCTCTATCTCTCTTTTTAATCCACTCCAATCTTATCTGTACCCCATGCACAGTTCTCTGGCTGGTCACAAGTCGTACATAACCGTACTGAATATCAACGACGATGTTGAATCTGTTAACTTGGACTCCGTATTCACCGAACTCACCACACAGCTCCGTTACGTTGTGGTGAATGACAAGAGCGTGCGTCGCAAGAAGTAAGAAAAATCTGCGATAAATTCTATTTTCACATTTCTAAATATATATTTATATTTTTACTTGTATTTTAGTGATTTGACCTATGCCAATTCGATGTTGTTGATGCCCAAAGAAGCCGTTGTCTTGAGCACTCTATAATTCTGTGTATTCCTAATACGAGTAGCTTAAAAATAGAAATATTATGGCAAAAGAATTCTTTTTATTATTATTGTTGTTTATTATATCCTAGGCTTATCGCCACAATCTCCAATGCAAATACAAATAACAATTTCCGAAATACAAATATGAAATCTATACATAATCTCGCATTCTTTTGTAATAGTTTTACGATCTTGCCTTATCGGTCGATTTAGTGTGGGACTCGATCAAAAGGTATAGATGATTAGTTATATCTTGAAGTGTGTTGAATTTACAATTCACTTAAGTAATTGAACTTTGCCGTGTTCCATGTGGCAGGCGGATGATCGAATACTGAGTCACATGGTTATAGACCCCAAATTAAGGTATATATCTTTATGTAGATCATAACAACACTCAAGTGAATCACGCAAGCCAACGTAGAACGATTGCCTCATAAGGCATCATCACCAGAAATTGACTTAAATCAATGGTTTCCCTGCAAGAAGCGACTTAAGTAAAGGGAGGGAATATTATTAAGATTAGAGTGTCAAACTTACCCGATTCTGTGAACAGAGTAGGCGGTGGCCAGCACAAATTCGTAGACCTTATTCGAAAGACCTTCGAGCATCTCAATCTTGTTGCCCATGTTAACGAGAATTCGGTACTCCTCATTCCTTTGGTTTGTGCTGTAGAAGAAGGTATCCATCAGTCTATCTGTATATTTAATCCGGACGTCTTCTTACCGTATAATCTGAAGTACCTGCTCCGTGACTGCCTCGTAGGAGAAGCCTCCCTTCTGCTTGAAGGCCAGAAAGGCAGAGCTGCTTTTCAGTTGCTGCAGACCCTTGAATACTTGCAACGTGGAACGTGCCACGCCCCGTTCCGTGCGTACATTATATCGCTCAAAGTCGGAACTAAGGGGCAACCAAGGTCTCTCAGCGGTTGAGAAGTCTCCGTTCTTGACTGGAGCCCATTGCATTGGTGTCCGCTCACCGTCGCGAGCATCGCAGGAGATCTCAGTGCACTCAGTCTCCACATTGGCCATGCCAATCTCCTCACCGTAGTAGGTCACAGATGCACCTGGCAAGGCATTCACAATAACATTGATTAGATCCACTTTGTGGGCGCCCATGCGGCTGGCAACTCGTGGAGAGTCGTGGTTACCCGCCACCCAGTTGGCGGTCTGATGCTTCTCCCACATTGTGTTCATCCAGTAGTCAATGGATCCGACCACATCCCGGGCCGTCGAGAAGCCGTTGAGATAAATAAGTTGAAAGTTCATGGGTAGCTGGGTGCCAAGTCTCGTCCCATTCCCAAAATAGGCGCTCAGCATCTCCACAGGACTAAAGGCTTCGGCTAGAAGAACACGTGTCTCTCCGCCATGTTCTGCCTGATAGTTCAAGATGTAATCGCGCCATTCATACATCAGCTCGACTGTATCTGGCTGATCCTTGGTGTGAATATGATTGTGATAGTCGTAGGCATCTGGATCGCTGCCCCAGCCGCTGATAGGCTCATCGGGATAGCTGCCATCGGAGTTGCGACGCTCGTACATGTGAGGAACGGCATCGATGCGAAAACCATCCACACCAAGGTCCAACCAAAAGCCCAGCACGTCCAGCATATGCTCACGCACCATGGGATTACTAAAGTTAAGATCCGGCTGCTTCACCTGAAACTGGTGCAAGTAATATTGTTGCCGCGTCTCGTGCCATGTCCACTGAGAGCCACGGAACACGCTCACCCAATTGCTCGGTGGTTGACGTTCACCCGTCTCGGCATTCACTTTGCCATCGTGCCAAACGTAGAAGTCATCATAGCCATCCTCTCGATTCACAGACTTTTTGAACCACTCGCATTCATCGCTCGAATGATTGGGCACAAAGTCGAGTATTATCTTGAGTCCCAGCGACTTAGCCTGCACCATCAAGGCCTTAAAGTCATCCATAGTGCCGAAGATTGGATCGATTTCTGTAAAGTTCGATATGTCGTAGCCAAAATCGGACATGGGAGAGCTGAATATCGGCGATAGCCAAGTGGCTGTAATGCCAATCTCTTTCAGATAGGCCAGGCGCTTTGTTATGCCCTGCAAATCTCCCACGCCATCGCCGTTGCTGTCCTGAAAGGAACGCGGATAGATCTGATACAGGGCTGCATTCTCCCACCAATCGATGTCTGTTGCAGCGACCGTAAGCTTTGAGTTCCCTACAAACAACACCACGAGCAGAAGGAGAAGTAATCGCGTCAACATGTCGCCTACGTTTGAGAGTGTCGCAAAATCAATTTGCTAATAACAATGGCTTTTGCCATGTTGCGATAGCGATTGAGACGATAAGACCAATTGAATGTCGACACCGGCTTCTTCTATGCCCCACAAAACTCATGGGTAATCTGCCCAATTTTATGACCTTCTTGTTAGATTACACAAGTTGCGCTCGTACTTTATAGAGCAAGTTCAGTTGAAGTTTCTAATAAGATTTATCTCAACCAGAGTGGAGTTAATTCTGCGAGAGAAAACTTGATTAAGCTTCTTATTGAAAACATTTATAATATTTATTTATTTTATTTTATTATACTCGTAATAATTCAAAGACTTAACAACAATTCGAACATAAACTGAGAACATTTTCAGAGATCAATTATCTTTTATCTTTGCCCAACAGAAATAAATTTAATTTCAACCAATTGGAACACATATACCATATAAGATTGAAATTTACCATGAGTATTATAGGGTATTTCCCTCTCGACTACGACTATTATTTTGTCTGCGTTGATGTCACTGTCGATACATTGGTCACATGTTGGATCTCCGTCGGCATCACAAAACCGACATAAAATGATTTTATGGGAAACAAGCACAGCGTTTAGATACGAGTATCCAGAGCTTTGTGGTTTTGACAGACTACGACGGTTGATTGATAAGTATTTATAAGCAATTCAATGCTGAATATCTTATATGTATTTTTAGGATTACATTATATTAAAATTATTATATGAACATTCTTAAGAGACACTGATATTGTAAAGTAAATATAAATTTATAATCAGAAAATATATTTATTTTCTCTATTGTTAATATGCTACTAAATGACCCTCGAAATCTCAAAATTACCACCCGGACATAAAGAACCTTAGGTGCTTTGTCCTTGACGCAATAAAATCCAAAACTCCAAAGGTTGTGTACGTGTCCAGCTGGCGACTTGACAGCTGTCAACTGTGACCGTCTGTTTTTTTGACGTTTTAAAATATGCTCGCATTTTCACAATTTTCTTTGCTTGCCCACGACCAATAATAATTTGATGGGTTTTTAAATAAATTACACAACTTTTCATTTATTTGCACTTAGTTAATTAATGATGGCATTGAGAATCCAATATATAGAGTGACCACATTCCTTTAAGAACAATTAAATATGTACTACAAATTAAGTGCATCACATTTACGTTTCAATTGCAATGGCAAATCTACATTAAGAACTCTTTGGTTTGTGGATTCAGTTGTTTAAAATAAGATCTGATTTAAGATCCTATTTAAATCGATTTAAATATTTATTAAGGCGAAGTTCTGTAAATTTACGAGAATCTGAAATAAAAAAACCGTTAGAATTCCCCATATATATTTTCAGTAATTTTTTAACTACTAATTAAGTTTGTTGACATTTAATGTCTTATATGCTAATTAAATCGCAAATAAATAATTTAACTGTTGCAAATTTGTTTTTCTTAAAACTGTACGTTTGCCTGCATCTGAAAACAACCGTAATGACAAATAAAAAATTTTTAGCTATAATTAGGAACTTATATATTGTTCAAATATGTATTTGAAATTATATACATGCAGTTTGCAATTTGGTCGATAGCAGCAGACTTGATTGGCCGGATTGGAGGAGGCTTGTGACAACGATGATGAGCTGTTGTTTTGATATGCGAACGGGTTTCTGACAATTCAACACGTTTAAGCGGCCCGTTTTCGATGCATTAATTTGAAGATTATAACCGTATCTTGTTGTTATCATCGCACTGTTCCTAAGCGAGTATTTTAGAAGTGGGCTCGCCGGCTAATCCCATAACTCAGAGCAATAATTGTGCGGTGAGATCAAGCCATAAACTGAACAACACCAATCAGATCAGGAGTTGTATAAAAGACACCGCTTCATCAGAGGAAAGCATCAGTTCGTTCTCTTCGTTCTACAACTGCAATACATTCCAATCAAAATGTTCAAGGCTGTAAGTAACAAGATCGAAGTAATCCAGGACTCATCCCAATGATCTAACTAATTTGAACTCCTTTCAGCTGATGATCTGCGCTATCTTCGGTCTGGCCGCTGCTGCCGTCCACCAACCACAACCCGCTCCTCATGTCGAGCATCATGCAGGTGGACACAGTGATGATGTGCACGCCGAGGTTATTAACCGCAGCGATGATGTCCGTGCCGATGGCTCCGATTCCGTCCTGGAGACCAGCAACCACATCACACGATCTGATCACACCGATGAGCATGGCAACCATCACGGCAGCTATGGCTGGATCTCTCCCGAGGGTGTGCACGTTGATATCAAATACACTGCCGATGAGCATGGTTACCATCCCGTTGGAGACGTCATTCCCGCTGTCCCCGAATATGTTGAACGCGCTCTTGCCTGGAATGCGGCGCACAATCACGAAGATGCCCATAACGCTCACCACTAAGCACTGCCACTTCTTCAAAATGAACCTGGATCGCACAATTGACCAATCTCGGACATATTTCCATAGCGTTTAAGCTCTACACTTCAAAAATACAGTTTTTGACAAGCATAATAAATACGTATTTGCAAAAAATGATATTCCGATCGTGTAAATTTATTACAAATGCATTTAAGTAAATGTGGAAATATCAGAAATCTCCTGATATTGAACTACAACTTGATTGACATTTATAAGGTCACCCAAAAGCGAAATATGTTGACCAAAGTATTTAATAGTAGTGACGAATTGTCGATAACAGCTGCTTGTTTTATCTCTTAATGGGATTCTTATATGAATATTTTTATAGAGTTTTGAGTATGAGTAACATAAGTAAAGCCGCTGCACTTCAGTTGCAGAAACACTAGTAAACAATAAACCAGAAGTACCAATATTCCACAATCGACTTTAATCGGCATTGAATAACCTACAGAATGGCTTTATCTGATTTCCCAGAGTTGAGTGCTAGGATGAACAATGACATTCTAGTTAGGCATTAGTTTCGGAGAGAACTAAATGTACTACGTGTTTGTCAAGCAATTGAAATGACCACTCCAAGTGAGAACCGCCCCGATAGGTAGGGCCTTATCGGAGCCCATAAAAGCCAAGTGTCAACTGAGAGCCCGAAGCATATTCAATCAAAATGCGTTTGACGGCAGTCATTGCAATCCTGTCAGTGGTGCTGGGCATCGGCAGTGGCACTCAGTGGTGGGAGAGTGGCAATTATTATCAGATTTATCCACGATCGTTTCGCGATTCGAATGGAGACGGCATTGGAGATCTCAATGGTGTCACCGAAAAGTTGCAGTACCTGAAGGACATTGGCTTCACGGCCGCTTGGCTATCACCCATTTTCAAATCGCCGATGGTGGACTTTGGCTATGACATTGCAGACTTCTATCAAGTGCATCCAGAGTATGGAACTATGGAGGACTTTGAACGCATGATTGCACGCGCCAAGGAGGTTGGCATTCGCATAATTCTGGACTTTGTTCCCAATCATTCAAGCGATCAAAGTGAGTGGTTCCTCAAGTCAGTCGATAGCGATCCCGCTTACAAGGACTTTTATATCTGGCACGATGGAAAGATCAACGAGGAAACTGGTGATCGTGAGCCTCCAAGCAATTGGATCTCGGAATTCCGGTACAGTGCCTGGGAATGGAACGAGGTCAGACAACAGTACTATTTGCATCAGTTTGCCACAGCTCAGCCCGATCTGAACTATCGCAATCCTGCCGTGGTGCAGGAAATGAAGAATGTCCTCAGGTTTTGGCTGGCTAAAGGAGTTGCTGGATTCCGCATTGATGCAATACCTTATCTGTTCGAAGTTGACTTAGATCGCTACAATGAGTACCCTGACGAGCCGCTCTCCAATGACGCCAGTTGCCCGGATCCCAATGATCATTGCTATACACAGCACATTTACACGCAGGATCAACCCGAGACCATCGACATGATCTACCAATGGCGTGAATTGGTCGATGAGTTCCACACCCAACACGGAGGAGATCCACGTGTACTGATGACAGAGGCCTACACCAGCTTTGAGAATATTATGAAATACTACGGAGATGGCATTCGCAATGGTTCGCACATCCCATTCAACTTTGACTTCCTCTCGAGCATCAACAATGCCTCGAAGGCTACGGAATATGTGGAGCACATTGAGAAGTGGATGAACGCCATGCCGAACGGTGTCTATGCCAACTGGGTACTGGGTAATCATGACAACAAGCGAGTGGCATCCCGGTTCGGAGTGCAGCGCATTGATTTAATCAACATCCTCCTGCAAACTCTGCCCGGACATGCCGTCACATACAATGGAGAGGAACTGGGCATGACGGATGTGTACATTAGCTGGGAGGATACAGTCGACCCATCGGCCTGTAACTCCGATCCAGAGCATTACTATGAACGATCCCGTGATCCAGCGCGTACGCCATATCAATGGGACGCCTCTTCCATGGCGGGTAAACAGAACTCGAACAATTTGTTAACAATTCTCTACAATAGTTGACCTCGACTTCGATTTAGGTTTCACCAGCGGAGACTACACCTGGCTGCCCGTATCTGATGAATACAGGTCGAACAATGCTCTGCAACAGCTTCGTGCCCCACAGTCGCATCTGCAAATCTTTAAGACTCTGGTTCGTACGAGGCAGGAACCTTCGTTCCGTACTGGCGAGCTCAAGATTAAGGCATTGGATGAGGATGTCCTTGTCTACTCACGGTAATTTGTTAACGATACTACGAGCGTAAGGTCTTCATTCACAAATCTCTCTCTCCCTCTCTCTCCATATCTCTGCTGTGTAGCCATAAGCAAGGCAGTGATATCTATGTCATTGTGCTCAATTTGGGTGACACCGAGAAGGATATTGACCTCACCAAACACTTTCCATTGGGAGCTGAGGCTGAGATAATTACTAGCTCATTGCAATCGCAATACATCAATGGAGACACTGTGAAGACCTCGTCATTTGTTGCCAAGGGCAATGTGGGCACAGTTTTGGTGGGCATCAATTAAATTTCTTAAGAGACACATTGTAAAAAAACATATTTCAATAATAATGAAGAGTGTATTCTAAATATAAAACTTATAAAGTAATGCCATCTATTTCCTTTCCCGTAAACGCAGATATAGCCCATTTTCTGATTTTAAAGTCAGAACCGCCGACAAAATGGGATCGTATTTGTGTCCACGCTTTTCTTTTTCCTTTTTCTCGGCCGTGGGCAGGCCGATATATGTATTTATATATCCGTCCTTGGAGACGAGTTCATCCATTGCAGGAAGCACCTCAAAGCAGCGTACTATTTTGGAGATCACAGTCTTAATCTCGAGCAGGGCAAACTTCTGTCCAATACAGTTGCGTGGCCCAGCACTGAAGGGCAAGTATTCGAAGGGACCTGGCTTGCTGTGCTCAAACCGCTCTGGATCAAAGCGAAGGGGGTCCTTGAAGTTGCGCTCGTCGTATCCCAGCATTATGAGTGCCAGATTGAGAGTGGTTCCCTTGGGAACTATAGTTCCATCTATAAGAAATTATAATGTGTGGTTTAAAGTGAGTTATTTCTCTGCTTTCCTATCATATCTCACGTATGTCATAGTCCTTTTCGGTGTAGCGCCCAATGAACGGCACACTAGGATAGAGCCTTTGGGCCTCCTTGATGAACAGGTCCAAGTATTTCATTTCAGAGATTTCCTGGAATGTCGCATCCCGATTCAGATCATTGCCCATAATCGAGCGCTGCTCCTCATACAATTTTTGCTTTGATGGAAGACAACTTGTAAGCATACTTTTAGGCAGTTCATATAATTGCAACCCACCTGTTGTTCTGGAAATCTGGATAGTAAATAACCAGCAAAGGCCACACCTGATGTTGTCGTATCGTGTCCCTCAAACATAAATGTGGAAACCTCCTCGTATATCTCCTGCTTATTCAAAGGACGTCCATCAACGGTGGAAGAGAGCAGTGTATCCATAAAAACCATCTTCTTCCGTGAGAACTCATTACCCTCGATTCCTTTTGCGGTGCCTGCCCGATGAGCCTCTATTCTCTTCTCGATGATTTCATTGGTAAAGTCCTGCAGTATTTTCAGAGTCTTTGCATTGTCAGAGTAGTCGGAGGCAAAGCGATAAAGGAAGTCCGATCGCTTTAGAGGATTAAAGGCTCTCATATTTATGCTGTAGCACATGCTATAATGATTTGAATTTCAATTTATAGTTATAGTATGAATGATATGCATATGAAATACACTACTCACTCCTTAAAGGCCTTCACAATGCTTGAGTCATGTTGCCCCATTGCATTTATGGCGACTCCCATAGCAGTTTCACAAATCACATCTAGGGTCAAATAGTGACTTTCATTCTGAAAATCAAAAATATTATCGCCAGCTGACACTTTCTTTAGCTGATTAATGAACTTGGTCGAGTTCTCATTCATCACTTGGTGAAAGTCCTGAAGAATATTGAAGTGAAATGATGGCGTTATCATCTTGCGGTGCTTGTGCCATTTGCTGCCCCAGCTTGTGAGTAGTCCTAGACCCAGCCAAGGATGCAGCATATCATAAATATCAGATTTTTTAATCAAAGTATTGCTACTCAGTATATACTGAAACAATAAATACATATTTTTATTATCTGGACTAAGAGAATTGATGTGTTCAGACTTACCTCCATATGTTTGGTATTGCAAATAAGTATGTTGGAATAGTATCCAACCCAAAATCGAAAGTTATCCTTGTCATAAGTATGCCACCAGTCAAAAAATGTGTTTATTATTTCTGTATCAATTAGCGAGATTGTCAAATGTTTATTGTTTAGTTTTAATAAACAACGGTTTGCTAATTATCTCATAATTTCCCATTAAATATTAATAATTAAACAAGTTTCTCTGGTAGCACTAAAGTTTTTTTCCATAATGTCTAGTTGTGTAATTTATTGCTGATCTAATCTAAAAATATATTAAATTTCGTATTATCTCTGTACTAATCTGTTGCTAAATGAAAGTATTTAAGAGTCTAGAGTCCATTCGAACTAAATAGCTGAACATTTATAAATTAGCACAAAGCTGCCCACTTACATTTTTCGAATAGATATACATTCGATTCGCAATGCAATGCAAATAGCATCATTAGCTATAATGCAGTGCGATAAACTGCAACCATTTATTGTTTATTTATAATGTAGGTTTATTTGTTGCTACAAATTCCACTTACCGGTCGGATTTTTTCCCACCTGATGCGCATTCCCGAGGATCGGGACCGTGGGCGGTCCTCTTACTTTATTTAACAGCCGTCTCTTTCGAACGATACTCAGTTCCAAGTAGGCAAAAAACAACACTGGCAATGCCAGTATCACATATAAAATTAACCACATTCCAGGCACGATTTTCCGAACACGCACAAGACCAAAAACGCTAAAAACTAAAACCCGTTTAGTCCGCACAGAGCTGAGAGTCGACTCTGAATGCGACAAGTTTTAGACGTCGCATATCTTAAGTATAACAACATCGGCAGCAAATGCACAGAGATTCGGCTAATCACAATGACTCAGCTGGTATTCAGGAAAAAGAGAAAAACTTGACGGTTACAAAATACATTGTGAAAATTCACGAAAATTTCTCTAAATGTAAATTCCTTTTTTTATATTAAGAGAGTAGATTTAGTTCAATACAGAGTATAAACCCCTGATACTTCTGCTATAAGCGAGATATCAGATAAATTATTATTGACATCATGTTTTTTGATGCATATAAAAAACTATGTTAATAAGTAATATTCAATTAGAATAGATCGATACGTTTCAACTTTATTTTTTTAATTTTCGTTAAAATATATTTATAATTAATTAAACTATTATGTACAAGAATAGTTATTGAATTAAGATTATTCAATAATTTTAAATTATCGAAAAAATTCTAGTATTATAGTTTACCATTATTTACTTTGCACTTTTAATAAATATTTAAGAATATTACTTTTTATTTATTCTGAATATACAATGCAAGTAATTTCTTTCAATGAACTGTTGTTTGCATTTAAGTGCAGTAAATAATGTGTGAAGTGTAAAAAGGTAACCGCAATTTTTAGTTCAGAGAATGTTCGTCGCGACGCATCGGCTGAGACACAGTGAAAACGGGAAAGTGATAACTTTAAAGCAACGGCCAAATAATCAAATAATAGTCTGCTCTCTTCAGAGCAAACAGAGTGTTCTCTTCAAACTCTTAAGAGAGCGTTCAGTCGTTTTATAAATTAGCCAACATATTTCTTAGTTGTACATTTAAGATCAAGTTTTGTGATTAATTGTGTAATTGATCTTAAACTGCGTATTACTGAATGGGCAATGTGTATAAAAGTTGTAGAAAAGCTAATAAAAATGAAAATTAGTTGAACTTTAGACTGTAAATCTCGTTTTTTGTTATATGTTGTAGTGTTTGCTACTTCATTATCTTCAAGTTCGTGTAAGAAGTCACTTATTACTTACAGCAAAACATTTGCAGATGACAATTAAATTGAAAGCAGTCAAAGAAATAAAGAATCGGTTTAGCTTGAGAAACCACTCTTTTAATTAATTATTAGGTAATTTTTCTTTAATGGCCAAAATCGAGCTAAAAACAAACCAGATTTTTTAATGGATACTCTATTAATGCAAAAAGAGATTTTTAGAACAGCCTAAAAGTATGCAATGTCTATATAATTCAGTAGTATGGTTCTGATCCAGAATAAGTAAAGTATTAATATTGTAATACTTTGTAGAATATTATTACTAAACTACAATCCATATCTAGAAACCTATTTATATATTACTCGTACACTTTTAGTTACTTATGCTTTTATAATAATTCACGCCACATTATTAAAGGTACTTGATATTATTTGACTCATATTATTGCCAAGTTTCGCAGCCAACTGATTAGAAATATCAAGCCGTTTATTATTTTGTAGTGCACTTTAAACTCACACGTCATAATCTCAATTCAAGTGTGAGTCAATTGAGCTGATAATTAGGCAATTAGTATTGAGAACTATCTTATTGCCAGCAACATTCAGCTGTCGTAATTGAACATGCAATTAAATACTGCTGTAATTACAAACAACGATAATCGCATTGAAGTGTTCCCAGTTTACAGGCTAATATTATAGTCATATATTATTATTATATACATATTTTATGTGTTGTATTCTTGTAGAATAGTAGCTATAGCTAATATAGATAAGTTATCGAGTATGTTATCGCTAACATCAGCAGCAAATTTGGCAAATACTGAGGACATTTCATTTGGTTTGAAACAGTTGTCAAACCATTCGCAAATTGATCGGAACTACAATTTATTTGAAATCGAAGAATACTTCTAACAATTACGTAGATCGAAAATTATATTGCTATAATAATGTTTCTACTGGCAGCAGCCATTATTTTGGCCACCCTTTTGGTGTTTAAGGGCGTGAGGATATTCAATTATCTGGACCACATGGCCGGAATTATGGAAATGATACCGGGCCCGACGCCATATCCATTTGTGGGTAACCTCTTTCAGTTTGGACTCACGGCAGCTGGTAAGCAGATAACAGACTGCCTATATTTATGAACTATTTGTCGAAGTGTAAAAAAGTGACATAAACTTGCATTGACATTGAACTTACAGTGATAATTCAGAATTCAGTACACAGTTATTACAATTCCACAGGACTTAATATAATCTCAAATGTATGATATTTATCCTAGTGTATCATTTAAACGGTATTCAGTTTATTATTATGTCAAATTTGCAATTTTTTCTTGCAATCTTCGTCTTTCCTCCAAGCAATCGCCATGTCCCCAATCCCAATTTGTTGAATAATTTGAGTGTTGTTTGCCCTTCTCGGGTCTGCAAAGTAATCATTCCAAACGCACAATAGTTTGAATGCAATACGCAGCATAACAATTGATAGTTTTAACATGCTTGGAATGCCATTGGCTGTCTCTTTAGATGATTCCGGATGAGCATGGATAGCACAATGAGTCTGAGTCTGAGTCTGTTGTTGTGATTTGCATTGTCCTTCTTTTGATTTACTCTTATTGTGCGGTAATAGATACTTGTAGTCGTCATGGTTTGATTGCAGACGTTGCTCATTCCTTTGGCGTGTATTCCAATATTATTTATATTAAATTTAACTTGTATTCATTTCTTTGAAATTCAATTAATTATTTCTTATTGAGAGAAAATGTAAGAACTAATATGTATATATGTAATACAATGAGTTTTTAATGTAAAATTGAATTCAGTATCAATGCATATTATATTATGAATCTCTCTCCCTCTCCCTTCACAGAATATCCCAAAAAGATATTACAGTATTGTCGAAAATATGAGTTTCAAGGATTCCGTTCGCTGGTGTTTCTGCAGTATCACATGATTCTCAGCGATCCAGCTGAAATTCAGGTAAGTTACCTGAATGCAATGCGCTTGTGGAAGTTGAAGAAACTTAATCGAATGTTATTGCCGCATGTTGTTATAGAACATGTTGTCGAGCTCTTCACTGCTGTACAAGGAGCACTTATACTCATTTCTTCGACCCTGGCTGGGCGATGGGCTGCTCACCAGCTCCGGTGCCCGTTGGCTCAAGCACCAGAAGCTTTATATGCCCGCCTTCGAGAGGTCCGCCATCGAGGGTTATTTGCGTGTGGTGCATCGAACTGGCGAGAGGTTTGTACAGAAGCTCACCCAGCAGGCGGATACATTGCAGCCCTTTGATGCCCAGGAGTTGGCTGCCAAGTGTACCCTGGATATTGTGTGTGGTAGGTGGGGCGGCTTGTTTCAAAACTTTCAACATTTGTCATGGGCATTTTGCCCTTTTCCCTGCTCCAATTTGGTTGGGACTCAGTACGCGGTTTGCTTGCCGTTGCACTCGTTTATTTTTGTAATTTATTATGGCCATTTTATAAATAAGATTTATTGCCTAGTATATTGCTACAAGTGCCAAAGATTGTGTGGTAACAGCGCCCAAAATGTAAGCAGCTTTAAGAATAACATTCCATATTAGTTATATGTAAAATTACCTTAAAATTTTTACATGTTTTAAAGGAGTCGTAATCTCTTGAACATGGGGAAGATAAGTAATGCGTTAAACATATTGTATTTATTGTGCTTTTATCTCGTTGTTGCCACAGAGAATGCAACGGGAATGGTCAGCAACTCGCTGAATGATGAACCCTCAAACTTACACAGCGCCATTAAAGAGTAAGTTAAACTTTGTTTAAACTTCAGCAATCAATTTTTATATTCATAATTGTGCGCTTAGCCTCTGTGATGTCGTCCAGGAGCGTACATTTAGCATTGTGAAGCGTTTCGATGCACTTTTCCGATTGACTCCGTACTATATGAAGCAGAGAAGAGCTCTAAGATTACTAAGAAGTGAAGTTAAGAGAGTGAGTGTTGCATGGATGGTTGCCAACTCTTAAGACTAACTCCACTATACTTCTTTTAGATTATTTCGCAACGCAGTCAACAACTGGCTAAGATCAATGAGAGGCCAAGTGATAAAGAGATGACTAATAAACCCTTCCTCGATGTTTTACTAGGCGCTAAGCTCGATGGATGTGCTCTTAAAGAGCGGGAGATTATCGAAGAGTTGTCTACGTTTATATTTGCAGTGAGTAGCACATATATTATTGATTGAAATGATATACACATGTAACTAATCATTTAATTTTAATGTAGGGTCATGACACGGTAGCCTCGGCGATCTCCTTTACCATCTACAGTCTTTCTCGCCATCCCCTTATACAGCAGAAGGTATTCGAGGAGCAAATTCGTATATTTGGCAAGGATTCCTCAAACGAATCAGACATTGAACGTCTGCATCAAATGCACTACCTGGAACTGGTTATCCGAGAGACTCTGCGTCTGTTTCCATCAGTGCCGCTGATAGCGCGGACCAATCGCAAATCTATTGACATCAGTGAGTACTAGGAATAATTCATTGAATGCTAGACATCTAATATAATGTGAAATTCAAACAGATGGCACCAAGGTGGCAAAGCGCACAACAGTCATCATGTGTCTCATGGCCATGGGCTATAACGAGCGATACTTTGAGGATCCCTGCGTCTTTCGGCCAGAGCGCTTCGAGGGAGCCGACAAATCTAGCGGACTCGATGCCTTTAAGAGTGTTCCGTTTAGCGCCGGACCAAGACGCTGCATTGGTAAGTAAAACCTGGCTAACTACTGAATTATTTATGATAAACTAATAAACTAATTGCTTGCACCCGATAGCTGAGAAGTACGCTATGTATGAGCTGAAGGCGATTCTCTCTCTTCTCGTTCGCCATTTTGAAATACTGCCCCCCATTGACAACCTGCCCCCTGGCATCAATGATTACTCCCGCGAAGATTGTGTGCCCCAGAGTGAATACGATCCGGTGTTCAATATTCGCGTAACGCTTAAATCCGAGAATGGCATTCAAATTAGGCTGAAACGACGATAATAAAATGCAAGGAAACGAGATCTATTTCAATTTTCTTGATATTTATTTACGTTTTTGAAAATGACAATATATATGAATATGAATTAAGTAAAAATAAAATGAATTCTAATGTATCTGCGAGTTATATCTATTAAGATAATGCCCAACCCGCTCAGATTGTATGTTATTCACAATTAAATAAGTTCTCTTTGAAAAGTACAGAATAACTAAAGAAATTCGTATTACAATCGTGTTTGCAGCCGCACTGGGACTCCACTCATGGACTTTAGTGTAATGGGCACATGAAGCGTCAGATCTTGGGGGCCAGGTCTGTAGTGATGGTCAAATACTTGGGCAATGGTTTGTTTGGCCAGTGGAGCGGAATGGATTTGGAATTTACGTATCAACATTGACAGCGTAACCTTTAGTTCAAGCATCGCAAACTTCTGACCTAAATGCGATAATTGAAGGTAGATATTTAACTTAATGTTTTAATATAAGAATATGTTACTCCGCACCTATGCAATTCCTGGGACCCGCACTGAAGGGCACAAAGTTAAAGGCATTGGATTGGACTCGTTCATCAGCCTCAAAGCGTTCGGGTCGAAACTCTAAAGGATCCTCAAAGTTGTGTGGACTATGGCCGATGGCCAAGATGGGAAGCACAATGGTTGTGCCCTTTGGTAGGAACTTGTCCACTGCCAAACAAATAGTTTTCTTTTGAGTAAGAGTAATAGTAGGAGAACTGGCTGTTCATTAACTTACAAATGACTGTGTCCTCAGGAACTGTGCGAAAAATGAATGGCACACTGGGAAACAGACGTAATGTCTCTTTGATGACCAAGTCCAGGTACTTCATCTCTTGCAATTCCTCGTATGTTGGATACCGAGTCTTTGCATCTCCATAGATCTCTAGCTGCTCCTTATAAGCCTTTTCTTGCACCTCTGGCATTAAGGCCATGCAGTAGATGACAAAGGTTATTGCCGAGGCGGTTGTATCATGACCCTATTGAGCACAACTATTTGTGAATGCATAATCGTCTCATTAAAATAATGCAAACCTCAAACATAAATGTGGAAACTTCCTCAAAAATGTCCTCGAATGTCATGGGTTTATCATCCACCTTTGCGGTCAGGAGATTGTCTAGAAATGCCATTTTGGGTCGTGTCGCGTCCATAATCTCATCATCGACCTGCGAAGCTTGATAGTTGGAAGTTTGAAGCATGCGACGTCTCTGTTCAATGATCTACAAATTGTAAGAGAAGAAAGAAAGTCAGACATCCGAGATGTTATTCTGACTGACTGTTAACCTGTGCCAGCTCGACCCGCAACGTTCTCAGGGCCTCTTGCTGTCGTTTGTAATAGGAGGTCAATTTAAAGAAGACATCTACACGTTTCAGAACAGATAAAAGCCGCTCAGGAATGATATTGCAGAGGGTCTCGATAGCTTCTACAATCGGTGATGGTTGTCCATCGATGCTATTGACTCGAGTACCCATTGCAGTCTCTAAATAGAAATAGTACATATTTTAAGGATTTCAATAGCAGTTACATTTACACTGCCTACCACAAATAACATCAATGGTATTCCTCATAACCAGTCGCTGAATGTCCAACACTTGACTTTGGGCCATTGCCGATTCCTGTTCCAGCAGCGTCATGAAACGGCCACTAGTCTCGTTCATGACTTGCAAAAAGTCCTTGAGAATTCGAAAGTGGAATGAGGGAGTAATAAGCTTACGACGCACCATCCATTGATGTCCATTGGCAGTGAGTAGTCCTCTTCCCAGCCAGGGATACATCATATTGTACGGATCGTACTTATATATCAGGGTTGTGCTGCTCAGCACGTGCTATAACCCAATCCAATAGTTCAGTGATCGATGCAACAGAGTATTAAAAACCCAATTGGCTTACCTCCACATATGGAGTCTCCATGAACAGCACATATGGCAGAGGCCCCGCCCAGATGCGGATGTTTCTGTAGTCGTACTGATCGAACCACTTCAAAATGTTCCTCACATAGGCTGCGGTTAATAAATATGGTAAATATGAAATATTAATAAAATAGACTTGAAGTTTGCTAAACATCTGCGAACGATTGTCAATAATTTATATAAATAAATATTAATTTATATGTCTTTTTTGAATCTATTTTTAATTCATTAATGCTGTTCTTGAATTATTTACAAATTATGTAATTACGTTATTAGATAGTAATGTTTTGTAAAATATATACTTAATTTAATAGAACGCTTTCGTAATCTCATTCCATGTTAGAAAGGCAAGTTAACAAAAATTCAAATAAAATACACTTAGTAATTTAGTCAAATTTTTGTCTCACACCATTTTAACTGCGCTCTGAAAATAAGCATTGTTTATGGGTAAAAATTGGTATGATATCATTCCATGTGTCACATCATTTTAGTGTCTAATAATAGCGGTTCTTCCATAAATAATTCTTGACAGTTCCAATTTGATTTCTTTGTGATTTTAAATATAACAAAGCAATTAAACTTGAGCATCTTCAAGGCGATTAAGATAATGCAAATAAATTTACTAAAATGATTTCAAGAGTTGCAGTTTGAGTTTATTGTATTCGAAGACTTAAAAGCTATAGTTCATCAACAGGATTCCAAAGACAAGTCCATTGCACAATTTAATCTAGTATTAGATCAACAGGTTGTTTCCCTTAATGATGTCCGTGGTGTTCGGGTGCTGGAGGATGAGCAGCGATGTATTCAAGGGCCCTCTGGATGGCCGCTGGAATTGGAGGTGGGGTTGGCAGATGGGCACCCTGGGGATGGTAACCGTTCTCATCGGCCACATAGGTGATCGTGATGTGTTCGCCTTCGGGCGAGATATAGGAGTAGCTGCCGTGGATATCGCCGTGCTCATTGCCATCTCTGTCCTCGTTTATATGGTTGCTGGTCTCCACGACATATTTGAATCCATCAGCGCGCACATCATCCGAGCGGACAGTCTCTGCGGCGTGAACATCATCGCCACTTACATGCGCCACTGGCTGTGGCACGTGATGTGGCACCACTGGCTGTGGCACGTGATGTGGCTTCACTGGCTGTGGCACGTGATGTGGCTTCACTGGCTGTGGCACGTGTTTTGGCGTCGGACGAGGAGGACGACGCACTGGCGAAAGCGGAGAGCCAACGGCAATGCCAACAACGGCGCAGATCATCAACTGTAATAATTACTGCATTATCCATTGGAAAATCCTTTGGTTTGATCTTAATACTTACGGCTTTGAACATTTTAATTGGATATTTGTGCAGTTGGAGAACGTTGAGAACGAACGGTGACTGATGCCCAACTCTGGCCAACCGATGTCTTTTATACACCTATCCCTGGTAGTCCACACACAATATATGGTCTATACTCTCAGACCTGTTCAGGAGCATCCAACAATTATTATGGCCATGAGTTATGGGTTTAACCGGCGCGCCCACAAATTGTCGCAAAATTATTGAATTACTGCCATAATTTTCAAATAAATGCTCGAGTGCATCAATGCAAACTGGTCACAAAAACCGCACCCATCTATCACAACAGTTATTTGCTTAGCCAAATCAAGTTATCGAACGGTTAAAAATTTGTTTTAAATTAATGACGTCACAAGTTAATATGAATTTTTTATTATTTGAGTTCAAGTTTCACTCCGTCACTTGAGTTTTATTTTCAAATTTAGATAATAAGTAAGATATCTACTGATAAAACTATCTATTGATGAAAAGTATGCAATAGTAAACACTTTTTATTCAGTTAAAATCTGACCAGTCTTTTGAACAAGAAACAGTAACTTTAAAGTCTTAAAATAATATTTTAATTGCGGTATTATTTTAATCTTTGTATTTTAAATGTTTGCATATACCAATTTTCTTTTCTTACTTAAACTATAGCAAATTAAAGTTAATACGTAACTTTTATTTTAAATATCAAATAATTAAAGAATTTCAGGTTTTGAAATGAAATGTTAGTCGGTATTCAGCACAGTGTTTTTGGAAAATGATAGCAAGTTGTTATAATCTGAATGTTTTAATCTTGCTCATCATATTCGATATTAAGCAGTCCTAAAATTCATTCAATTTGTCGTCAAGCTAATATAAGTATTTCAGTCTATTAGCAATTGTTTAAAATGCAAACGAGTTTCATATAACTTGACTTGAATACACTAAACCTGCGCTTTGTTAATTTCAATATAAAGTATAGTCGAAAAGGTCTCAAACTCTATTTGAGTATCTGAGAAAAAGTATAAAAGCCGACGGCTGTGCATTGTGGATCATCAGTAAACGTTCGTTCTTCGATCCTCATCTGCACAACAGTCAAAATGTTCAAAATCGTAAGTATTCGACGCAAACCCGAGAATATCTAGAGACTGATTACTACATTAAATGGGTTTCCAGCTTATGATCTGCGCTGTTATTGGCCTGGCTGCCGCCTTCCCTGGTGGTGACGCTCATATCGAAGCCCTCGAGCTGAAGAATGATGTGCGTGCTGATGGCGCCACAGCATACTACAAGCTCGACAACGGCGTCGAGGAGAAGAGAGACATCGATGAGCATGGCAACTTCCACGGCAGCTGGGAATATGTCTCCCCCGAAGGTGAGCACGTTGCTCTGACCTACGTGGCTGATGAGAACGGATACCAGCCCCAGAGCGCCCTTCTGCCCGTCGGACCCGCAATTCCAGAGGCAATTGTGAAGGCTTTGGCCTACATCGAGGCTCATCCTTCAAAGGACAGTCACTAAATCAATTGTGATTTTTCGTATGAAACTGTATAAACTCCCGACACTGGAATACTCCTCGATAATGATACTAATTAAGTTTTTGAATCTTAAGCATAATTTTTAAAGAAATATAAAAATATATGCAGAACATTGAATACGGCCAAAAATGATAAAGAGCGTTTACTATTTAAAAGAGACTATTGTAGATTAACAATCAATTATAGGTCATGGTTAAGACGATTGAAGTTAAAGGCTTAAAGTTCAACATTTATTTCAGGACATTTTTAGCAGATATTTTAAAGATTAGATATTTAAGGATTTATACATGGTTTGGGTAGAAAATATTCAATGGAGTTAAATAATAGAAATAATATGTATCTTCTACATATTGCGATAACTGAGAAAACTATAGTTATAAAAAACGGCAAAATGACTACGATAATCAGATAATCACTCATTCTTGGGTTTACAACCGCACAATTATCAGAATTTTCAAAATCTTGAGTGCTCTAGTTAAAATATAACTATTTTGAGTGTCTGAGCAACCAAGTCATTGATTTAGTAATTAAAGTATCAACTTTGAAACAGCCGCTGCAATGAATTGTAGTTGGAATATTGTTAGTATTATTGCACATGGTATATTTTCTAATATTTATCTCTAGATACTCTGATTGAGATGACTCGTGAGAAACAAGTAGAGATATAAAGAGGACGTTTAATAATATACCCCTCTTATGACATAACCAATAAAATTGAAAGCCTGTGCAATCCTTACTCCAAAGAAAGGTCTGGAAACACAATTGGCAACTCTGACGGAACTTATCGGCAACATATAGATAGGATTATTTGCTGGAATCCCGTAATTCAACAATACCAATTTTTTTTCAAAGGGAACCGCCATCTTTTCGACACACTGAAATTGTTGCTGTGTGCATCGCAAGTTCGACAATACTTGACTGGACATTGTATAACTATCCAAAGCTAAAAAATTAAAGAAAATATGCACTGTTTTTTGGCTTTATCTTATTTTAAAATTTTCACAAAGGCAGTAAGACAACTATTGATATTAGAAACTATGCAATAATAAAATTATTTGACTCAGATAAAATCTGACGTGTCTGCTAGAAACCTTTCAAAAGTTTTTAAATATAATATTTAATATAACCATTATTTTAAAATTTTATTTTTATTATCTATTATTATTTTTTATTTGTTCAGTGCAAATATAGGCATATTAATCAACATAGCCATATCCGTTTGTCTGTCTGTCCATTAGTTTGAGCGCCTAGATCTCAGAATCTATAAGAGCTAGAGCAACCAAACTTGGCAGACAAACTTATGTGTTCAGCATTTTTTTAAATTTCGAACACCGCAAATCTCGATATACAGTTTTAGGGAAGTTTCGCTAATTGTGATCTAATTCTATCTATTATCAATCTATCGGTTAAGTAGATCGGGAGAATGACAGTTAAAAGTGTTAATTTGAAGCTTGAATAAGTTTTTTCGACTAGTTTACATATTTTCAACTAAGAGTTATTCTGAAAAGTAGCTTTAATTTTTATTGGTCAAATGTGCATTGTGTTCTAATAGATTGCGCTTGAAGACTCTAAGCTGATAAGCAACATTCTAAATAGATATAGCTGGCCCATCTTAGAACATTTAACCTGAATTTAGTGCAATTTTAATTCAACATTATATTTCCATTCTCCTATGTTTCAGATTATGCAGACTTTCAATTCATTCAAGTTGTCGTCAGGCTAATACAAGTATTTCAGTTTATTAGCAATTGTTAAAAATGCAAACGAGTTTTAGGATAACTTGACTAGAATACACTAAACCTGTACTTTGATAATTTCAATATAAAGTATCGTCGAAAAGGTCTCAAAATCTATTTGGGTATCTGAGAAAAAGTATAAAAGCCGACGGCTGTGTATAGTGGATCATCAGTAAACGTTCGTTCTTCGATCCTCATCTGCACAACAATCAAAATGTTCAAAATCGTAAGTATTCGACGCAAACCCGAGAATATCTAGAGATTGGTTACTGCATGAAACCTATTCCAGCTTATGATCTGCGCTGTTATTGGCCTGGCTGCCGCCTTCCCAGATGTCGAGGTCGTCGATCTGAAGAGTGATGTGCGTGCTGATGGCGCCACAGCATACTACAAGCTCGACAACGGCGTCGAGGAGAAGAGAGACATCGATGAGCATGGCAACATCCACGGCAGCTGGGAATATGTCTCCCCCGAAGGTGAGCACGTTGCTCTGACCTACGTGGCTGATGAGAACGGATACCAGCCCCAGAGCGCCCTTCTGCCCGTCGGACCCGCAATTCCAGAGGCAATTGTGAAGGCTTTGGCCTACATCGAGGCTCATCCTTCAAAGGACAGTCACTAAATCAATTGTGATCTTTCTTATGAAACTGTATAAACTCCCGACACTGGAATACTCCTCGATAATGATGCTATTTAAGTTTGAATCTTAAGCATAATATTTAATGAAATATATAAATATATGCAGAACATTGAAGAACAAAAAATGATATGGAGCGTTTATTTTAAATAAAAAAGACAATCAATTATTGGTCATGGCTTTAACGATTGAAATAAAAGGTATTAAGCTTAACATTGCATTATTTCAGGAGATTTTTACCAGATATTTGAAGGATTAGCTAGTTTATGAATGGGCTGACTAGAAAATATTTAATTTGAATAAAAAATGGAGAAAATATGTATTTTATAAATTTTTTTGATAACTGAGAAAGCTATAGTTATAAAAAGCGGCTAAGTACGATATTCAGATAATAAGTCATTCTGTGACTTACAACTGGACAATCATCAAATTTTTCAGATAAAATATAAATATTTTTGGGGTCTAAGTAATCATGTCACTGATTTGGTAATTAAAGTATCAATCAAAGTTGATACAGCCGCTGCAATGAATTGTAGTTGAAATATATTTAGTGTATTGTATATTTTCTAATATCTATCTCTGGATATTCCGATTGAGATGACTCATGCGAAACAAGTAGAGAAATAAAGCTGACGTTTAATAATGAACTCCTCATAGAAAGGTCTAAAAACACAATTGGCAACCCTGGCGGGACTTATCTACAACATATAGGTAGAACAATTAGCTGCAATCCCGTAATTGTCAACAATACCGATTTTTCTTAGAGAACCGCCATCTTTTCGACAGACTGAAATTGTTGCTGACTGGACATTGTATAACTATCCAAAGCTAAAAAATTAAAGAAAATATGCACTGTTTTTGGCTTTATCTTATTTTAAAATTTACACAAAGGCAGTAAGACAACTATTGATATTAGAAACTATGCAATAATAAAATTATTTGACTCCAATAAAATCTGACGTGTCTTTTAATAAGGAACACTAGTAGCCTTCCAAAAGTCTTAAAATAAATATTTTAATATGATCATTATTTTTAAATTTTTAATTTTTTTGCTAGAAAATTTTTGATTTGTTCAGTGCAAATATAGCCACATTTTTCAATATAGCCATATCCGTCTGTCTGTCTGTCAATTTGAGCGCCTCGATCTACAGTTTTTAGGAAATTTCGCTCATAGAAAGCTAATGTTATCTACAATTACTATTTATCTTCCTGCTTACTCGAAGTAAGATCGATTAAGCAGAACGGCAGTATAGCAGTTATAAGTATTAATTTACAAGGCAATCAAGCTCCTAAATGTACTTATTTTCCAACGTATTTAAAAATTTTCAAATAACTTTCTGAGGACTTTGCTATAGCTGGCCCATCTTAGAACACTTAAACCTAATTGAGTGCATTCTTAATTCAAAATTATATTTCCATTCTCCTATGTTCCAGATTAAGCAGATTTCCAATTCATTTAAATTGTGGTCAAGCTACAAGTATTTCAATTTATTAGCAATTGTTAAAATGCAAACGAGTTTTAGGATAACTTGACTAGAATACACTAAACCTGTACTTTGATAATTTCAATATAAAGTATCGTCGAAAAGGTCTCAAAATCTATTTGGGTATCTGAGAAAAAGTATAAAAGCCGACGGCTGTGTATAGTGGATCATCAGTAAACGTTCGTTCTTCGATCCTCATCTGCACAACAATCAAAATGTTCAAAATCGTAAGTATTCGACGCAAACCCGAGAATATCTAGAGATTGGTTACTGCATGAAACCTATTCCAGCTTATGATCTGCGCTGTTATTGGCCTGGCTGCCGCCTTCCCAGATGTCGAGGTCGTCGATCTGAAGAGTGATGTGCGTGCTGATGGCGCCACAGCATACTACAAGCTCGACAACGGCGTCGAGGAGAAGAGAGACATCGATGAGCATGGCAACTTCCACGGCAGCTGGGAATATGTCTCCCCCGAAGGTGAGCACGTTGCTCTGACCTACGTGGCTGATGAGAACGGATACCAGCCCCAGAGCGCCCTTCTGCCCGTCGGACCCGCAATTCCAGAGGCAATTGTGAAGGCTTTGGCCTACATCGCAGCTCATCCTTCAAAGGACAGTCACTAAATCAATTTGGATCTTGCTAATTGGACTGTATTAACTCCCGACACTGGAATACCCCTCGATGATGATATTATTTAAGTTTTCCGAATCTTAAGCATAATTTTTATACAAATATAAAAATATATGCAGAACATTGCATAAAAAATATATAACAAAGCGTTTATTTATTTATAGAGATATCCATTTAACTATCGATCAAAGTAAAACATTTTAATATTTACGCTCAATTCTTTTTTTTGGCTAATCAGGCAGGTTTCCAGTTATCGGGATCTATTCAGACAACCCTATTTTAATCTAAAATAAATATTAGATATTAATTTAAATTATACCCCGTTTAGATAAAAAGATGTTGAATTTAATCTTTTTTGTATGCACAAATCCTAAAGTTTCAAATTTTAAAAAGTGCAGATATAACACAAATTATTTTTATATAACGTTATGTTTAGATCGAAATAATATTGATATAAATACTTTATCCCACCTATTATTTAGGCAGTCAATCTTGGAACATGCATCATCATTAAGCATTCAAGAACAGAATTAACGGTATTTTGTTTTTACGTTTCTCGACCGGTTCCAAGTTAAGAATATTCATTTCGCTTTCAGTTGTCATATGATGCGCTAAATTTAAAACAACTAAATTAATTTCATCTGCTAGAAGTAAAACATGACATTGAAAGCCAGTTTGAATAAATTTGGTTGACCCTGATCTTGTGATCGTATTAGCCGGCCGATTATCGGATTATGTGTTTTATTATTCAATTCTGATGGCATTAACTGGGCTAAGCCATAATTATTAACATTATACTTGAGAGGTTAATGTTTGTTTTGTAATTGCCAATTTTTTTCTTTATATATAGAAAATAGTCAGTTGATCTCCGAGAGCAATGCATTACTCCTAAATATCTTCCGTCGATTCAATAATCTAAAAGAATGGCAGAACATTTTCGAATACATATGCATTATTTCCAGTTTCGAAATAGTTTTATTCAGGCATTATTATTTTAATATTTAAGATGAAAGCTTATCTCATGTAGATTTAATTGGTTATTGCCACCGAATAACAGGAACACGACAGTATATATAACTATGCATGTGTTCTGTGCTAAAATATAATATCTACATTGAGTGCACATTTAGATAAACACTTAACGTTTGTTAAATTCATCGAAGAAACTTGTCTTGAACTGGTTAAACGATTCTTCATAACTTGCGTAAGCTGTCGAAATACAATAAAATGCAGATCACAAATTAAATGCCAAAGGGCGTTTATGAGAATCAAATGAATTTCACTACACAGTTGGCAACCAACAAACTTGATTTTTGTTAGCAAAAAATAAAACGTGTATAAACAAAATTATACAACCAAATATCACATGAATCTCAACAAAACATAATTGAGATTTATATTTACACTCACCGTCTGGTGTAAAACCCAATTGCATTATATTGCCGACGATGGGCCAGGACCTGGGACCCGGAAACTGCCCGTCGATGTGCCTGAGGACTCGTTTATACCGAAGTCCATACAGAACACAACAAATCAAAACAAATAACACTAATCCAATAGGAAACATATTTTCACGATCAGCGATTCGAAATAACTGAATGCATCTTTCCCCAAGCGTATTTATTTTACAGATTTATTAACTCGAATCAATACACAAATGGAAACAAATGGAGCTTTCAAGTAGAACGAGAACGATTTGTGTTACAATGCTAGATATTCAGAGAGAAAAGGGGGCAATTAGTGGAAATAGAACTTGACGAGATTAAAAGCAACTTATCAATTGCGTGTGAGCTGTGCTGATATGAGCAGCTACAGTGACTACTCGACAATGAAGACATTTATTTTTCTTGTATTATTCTAGATAGTATAATCTCTTCACATTCTCATCTTCGAGCGATCACTGTACACCTTATACATGCCATTCATATGTAACAACAGCAATGCATCTATTGTCTATATACAATTTTAATTTGGAACAATCAACTATAGATCGCATGTATACATGCAAAACAACCTGTTCCGTAAAGTTAGTCTTTAATATCAAATAAACTTTCTCTTTTACGAAGTATTCATGAAGAAAGTCCTTCTGTTCAATTCGTTTGCCTGTGGGATTATTAAGTGTATTAACTCCTTTGCGTAGATGATTAGATGATTAGAATGCAAATGTTTCGGTGAATATTTTTTTTGGGCATTGAAAAACTCAATTAAGTAATTGGCAGGTTAGGTTTGACAGAAAGTCTTTTTTTCCACTGAGCCCACACAATGCTCCATTGTATATAAGAATAAGTCTGTGTCTGCGCAGTTCTGATTCGTGTTGCGTTGAATTTAAATTAAATCACACTCTCCACATAATTAACACGATTTGCTGATGGAATATTTGCAAACCGGCCAAATTCAAGCTTCTCATTAACATCAACTCTATATATGGCATAATGTCGAAAGCATGTCACGACTGGTTTTTGCTCCGATGTATTTTCTGAAATTGTAGTTTTAACGTTGAATTTTTCCCGCTTTAGCCTCTGCTTTCTTATGCAGCTGATACACTTTAATAAAAATATTCGTCATATTGTCAAGTTCTTAAAAGAAAGAGAATGAAGAAATAGTTAAAAAAATAAAGGTATTTTTATTTTATACTGCTGGCAATTCCCTTACAACTTCTTAATGGAAAAATACTTTACCAACCAGCTGCTAACCAAGTTATCAATACGAAAGCATTTATTAATCTTTAATCTTTAGATGATTTGTTATTAATCACCAGAAAGTAAAATTTGATAGTTCTCGTTGTCTGCTCTGCAAGATTGCCACTAGTTATTGATGCATGCCACATTATGCGGTCGACACAAACACACGCACACTCCTACTTTCACATGTATTTATGTGTCCTTTTGTGATTTACTACTTATTGTTGGAGTATAATTAAGCGCTATGCTGTAGGCCCAGACACGAGAACAAATAATGCAATTACACTGCGTATTTATCAAAACGAAATGATTCATAATGTTTTATGATAATTCATGAAGTTTTCTCTTTTATTTGTTGGTATTACAGATGACTAATGGAAACAGTTGTGATAAGTATTTAAATGAGTTTCATTTTGGTTTGCTGAACCTGCCGAATGTACCAATTGTTGCCAGTTTGAGGAGTTTCTCAGCTGCCTCGGGGGGTTGCATTGGACTTGTTTGGCACTCGGCCGGCCTGCACTCACTTGCTGAACTTAAGACCAACTTGAAAAATATAGAATGAGGTTCATTAACAATTGCATGTTTTGGTTTAGTCTATTTCTCAACTACCTGCACCGCTGCGTGGATTTTTCATTTTGGTTGGCTTCTTGCGCACCTCCGGTTGGTTCATGCCGCCACTGCCGCTTGGTCCTGGTCCATGTGTATCTATTTGCATGCTCTCATCACTGTCCGACGCCTGGCTCTTTAGCACCTTCTTCAGATTGATGAGCTAAGCAAGTGTTACAATCATCATTTCATTATTCAGAACTAATTGGCTCGTTATTTGATCTTTCACTTACCTCCTGCTCGATTCGCTCTTTGTTATAATGACGCTTTGCCTTCTCAGTGTTAGCATACTTAATCTGCATGTCAATGCAGTTGGAGACACCGTCACAGGAGTTGACCCACGCCTGCAATGTCTCCACAATCTTGCCCGTGTAGCCTGGTGGAATGTCACGCCCCTGTGCATAGTCGACTTCCAGAATGCGTGTGTTCTGAAACAGTTTGCCATGTATGATGTCTGTAGAAGAGAGTTTTAGACATATTTAATATTTAATTGGGCATACAGAAATCTGTCTACCTAGTTATATTATCCCAGTCACGTGTATATATGTATATATTATAAGTGTATATAAATTAAATTTAGTAAATTGACTACAACTGGAAAAATAAAAATCAATGTGAATGAAAAGGAAAATACGTTTGCCAGTAACCATTGATAATTAGACCCAGTGCTTATTTTCAAGTGGTACTGATGAAACACAAAAACTTTTTCAAATTCAACTCAATTGATAAAAATAATGAAAATCCATCGACCGTTGTACGTTTCGATTCTGTTATATATATATTTTACGGCTACGACGAGCATGGCCAAAAGCTTATGTGATTAGCTTTGTATGTCAATTACCAAAAGCCAATTGAAAGTTAAAGCCATCAAATGCAATACGCATCAGAGCAAAATCTGGGTTGAGTTTCACAACTGTTGTTGTTGCTAGTAATTAGTTTGAAATCGTTTGGGCAGTTTGTGCTTAAACTGGATAACGATAGATTAGTTGAAATTTTCAATTGGACACTTTGATAAAGTGTGCCATAAGCCAGGCTGCCAGGCTGCTAGGCTGTCAGTTAACCAGTCAGCAGTCTAGTTATCTAGTTTGAGGGTGATAGGACAGTGTCAGGTCCAGCCATAACAGTATAACGAATGCGCCAAAATGATAGCCAATGTTACAAACTTTTGGCCACGACGAACTGATGTCATTAAACGTCTAGGGCATTTGCCCCTTTTTGCCATGCCTAAGCACAAGTTAAGACCTTAAGCGCATTTTGGCATTGACTTAACGGCCACTTGGCCTTGAACGTGCCACATAGTCCAGGACCAAGTTTAGCCATAAATACAACCTCCTTCGTACACAATTACTTGCACATACATATGTAAGACAGCCTGGTCTGTTCAAGAGATTCAATTACTGACTGCCAAGTCTCCATCAGTTGAATGTGCCTCGGGAATTTGCCTTAATTAGCTTAAGAGCAGGCATTTTGATTGAATTTGACGCCTGGAAGCATGCAACAAATAATTGAAAAGCATGCTGTAAAAAATAAGTTAACCACCACCGAGAAGGCTCCTTTATCAACGCCAGGCCCTTCGAATGTGGGCGTGCCACATGTTGCCACAGATATTGTACAATTCTGCGGCTTTTTTGGCGTTGACATGTGTCTCAGTTGTCACCCATAAAATGCGGGTGTCTGCTTGAAGTGTGCCTGCAAACTCGACGGCAAAACAATCAATCATGCTTTTTTCTGCCCTCCGCTTCTCCATTCCACCACCAGAGTGTGCCACAAATTGTGCCAAAAATGGTGGGAATCCACAGTTGAATTCTGACTGGAATTGTCTGAGGCATGGGATCTGAGTGATGCGTCCGGTCTTTGGTTGTTTATGCCCTCCCAAAGTTTGTTCCAATGTGTGTTTAAATGTTAAATGTTTTTCTACAAAAATAATACAATATACATTTAAAATTCAAAACACATTTAAGATTCTGAACAAAACCAGAACCAGATATTTATTTTGACCAAAGTGTGGAAAATATATTTGACGATGGTGAAAGCAAATAATATTTTTTTTAATATGTAAAATATAAATGCAGAATAATGGTCAAAATGACATTCCGCCTGAAAATCGATTGAGTTTTCATGAAGTTTTTAAAAGTTGAAAGTTGTTGAAAAATGTAAAGGTTTAAAAGGTACTTAAAATATGTGTTAGTTTTATTTTTGGTGTTTTTAGAACTCATAAATAAAACAAATACAGCACTTAACTTGTCTTTGAGTTGCGAGTTATTGCGACACGGAGCTTAAAATTGAAGAGAAAGTTTTTAAATGCTATACGCATTGTGCACAAATACATTTCAAAGAAAAGTACAACATCTGAGCTAAATTGTAACAGAATTTCTATTTAGAAATGATAATTAAAAAAAGGAACGTTGTAAATATATCTTTCA
The DNA here is from genome assembly GCA_018901795.1 of Drosophila sp. st01m. NCBI lineage: Eukaryota > Metazoa > Arthropoda > Insecta > Diptera > Drosophilidae > Drosophila > Drosophila sp. st01m. The sequence continues at coordinate 11,086,669 of JAEIFG010000403.1, read as the reverse complement.
TTAAGTTATTCCATATTTAAAATTCAATTTCGACTTTGAGAGAGCGCTCAACGAAGCGACCCATGTAAATAGCAGCAGTCAGCGAAATATAAGACCCAAACATTATGGAAACTTTACACACACCTGTCGCTGACAGCTTTAGCTGAAGCTGTCTACCATTTTTATATTTTGCTTAACGAAAATAAAATGAAAACTTATTAATTGAAAATTCCGAATAGCGTCATGAGGCGACAGATACGGGAGATAGGTAAAAACAAGCGCCAAAGCAACTTGTGCCATCAATATTAAGTCAGTGCCCAGCAACTATAGTATTGGAAACTTTTCACCTAAAACTGACAAAGTGCTGGGGCAGGTTTTTAGAAAACTTTCACCGTCCAGGCTACAAAAATGAACTGTAGTCACCTGACGGTATGCAATGTACGCACAATGTAATCAAAACCAGCTGCACATTTAGCGCTTAAACGTTATACAATCTCTATGCGTCTGCAACGACAACAACTGAACAACTGACTTCCAAGCATTGCATATCCAAAAACGCAACACACGGATGGAAAAAAACTAAACGGCTCAAAAACGTATCGTATTATGCGCAATTTTGCTTTGAGATTCAGGCAAAACGAAAACTAAATACCTCGTCTGGTGTCAGCAGCTTTACCAACACAAAAGTGAAAAGAAAAAAAAACCATGCTGCAAATGAAGTTATCCTGTAGTATTTTATGCTTGACAAATGATAACTAAATTTATATTATTTATAATTTGATTATAGTTTAATATAAGTACGAATATTAGTTAATGTAAGAGCTGAATTCAATATACCCTTCTTAGCCATATCTAAAGGGTAACTGAAAGCAAAAAAAAAAATAATAAAAATGTTCTACATGTTGTGATACACAGAGATTTACACCACAAACAGATTTTAGGAGCATGTTGCGCTTATTTTAAGCGCTCTTACCTTATCGCAGTTGTTTCAATTGTTGCGGCTTTACTTGAATATGCAATTTTATTATGGACATGGTGAAAGCGAAAGCAACAAAAGCAATATACAAAATGTAACACAGGGTATAGAAACACTGACAACACCGAGCTTAGTTAAATTGTTGATGCAACTGACAACGGATACAAATACTTAAACTGTGTTGATGAGGGTTTAAAACTGGTAACCCAGTATGCCAAGCACAAAGACATAAAATTAAAGGCTGTGATTTCAGGCAAGAGTGCTTCGAGAAAGATAAACTTGGGCTATTACATTTTGGGGTAGTTTTCGATTATTCGAGTGATAAGAGAGGTAAAATTTATTCAAGAATTGTTTAATACTAACTATATATTATCAACATTTAGGTTCAGTATTGAGGGGGGATTGAGAAATGTGCGCGAAATCAATCTCGGCACACAGATTAAGCTTGTTTTCACTAAAATTACTGAGTTTCAATTATAAAACGCATTTAATTACAGCTCCCATCTTGTGACGCAGCCCAATTCCCCGACTTGCTCTCCCTTTCTCCCCCTCAAAACAAATGATGCTCTAATGGGGCAATGAAACGTGAGGCAGACCAAGGAGCAAACATTAACGGCATGGAGAGCGTCTAAAAAGCCTACAACAAACAACAGGAGTCGTGTCCTGTGGCGCCCTGAAGCTGCCTAATGGCAGCTTATGGCACCAACACACTCAGCCCAACCACCACGGAACCAGCACTCATCAAAATCTGAATCGCGATTACAGCGACTGATAGTATGCAATGTTTTTAAGGCGCTGAGATTGTCCTCCCTCTTGATGGCTCAATGATGTCTGTTATAACATAAATCTTGGGCATTGCTACAGGCTTGAGACTCACTTTGGATTTGAAAAGCAATTAAACAGGTAGTTCGACTGGACATCATAGACAGTCCGGTCGCAAAGTGCATGTTATTTATGAGAGCTCGCAGCTTAGGCTTGTCACTTTGTTTGCTCTGTTGATTACTTGGATAATGGATGCCAAGAATCCATTAAAAAACTTGTGTTCTATTTGCTGAAAGTCTTCGTAATGCTGCAATTTGGAATTGGAGAATTGGATGACACACAACATGAAGAGAAGGAGATTCCGGATGAAAAATTCTTGTTGTACTCACTTAAAGTCCAATAGAATTCAGAGGAATTTTACTCCAACAATGTATAACAATCCATTGGTTGAACTGACCAATAGTACAACTGCAGTCAAATTCCAGTCTTTGTTTTGGCTCAAGGCCGAAAAGTCAACCCCAAAAGCCAAAATTCCATGCGAGTTTTCTAATCAATGCTGCACTTTTTGTTGTTTTTTTTCGGTACTTTGCGTTGGTTGCGTTTAACTTGTGGCATGTGAGAGCAGAACGCATCAGAATATTGCTGCATGAGAAAAAGTTAGTTAGAATACTGCACGGGCTCAACATTTAATTAAAAATGGTGTGAGATTACAGGGGAGAAAAAAAGGAGATCAAAAAACGAATTTCGTGTAAACCACCAGAGACTACACAATGTGAAGCTATATTTCCATATAGTTGCTGTTATTTAGTTTGTGTTTTACTTTAAAATCACGTTCGTATGTAGTAAGTAACGAAAATTAACTACATAACTCATGAATATGAGAGCTTTAACCTTTTAAACTTAATAGAAATTAGATCACATTGATCTTATTGACATAAGCCGCATTTTACATTCGCTGTTATTACTGCCATAAGTATTTAAAAAGGGGAGATTTATAATAATCTGTTCCCTTGCTCTCTTTTTTATAGATAAATTGACAGATGTAAATATTAAGTGGAAACTTAATCAAAATTTATCCAACAAAACTGGTCTTCCTTCGTTTTAAGAAAATAAATCATTAGGACAAAGTGTTTGGGCAGCTGTCGACACAGCACTTAAGGCGCAACTGGTGAGAGGCATAGTCGGACGTCAGATTGACTGTTGGTTCGACAGCGACCCACGTCACTTAATGAATCCGGCAAAACACGCGCCATGGCCGGCACATTGTGTCCGAGCAGAGGATCGAGGGAAATGTGGAATTTCTCGCTGTTCTGGCTAATCAAGTGCACTGCCTTGGCAGGGGTTGGGTGCAAACGAGAAACATGACACGACTTTATTTGATATTTGCTCCAACTGTTACCAAACAGTTAGTCAGGCGAATCGGGGAGAGGATTCCACCTCACTGACGGCCGTTTTGACACCTTCGGAGCCGTTTCTCTGTTGCTGCAGCCAACAAAATGGTAATTGGGGCAAGTTTGTTGTTTGTTACACTGTTTAAAATGTTAAAAAAAAATAGCATTTGATTTAATTATGCAGAGTGCGATGCGAATTTTGACTACCTTACTTATCTGACAGTGCGAACATGATGTGAAATTTACACTAAGATGACTTGCAAATTACAGGTAATGTTAATGAAATATGTTTAAACAATATCGACTTATTAATTAAGTTGAAGCTTACATTTTATTTAAAATATATAGAAATTTCATCTTGCAACTAAAAATGTGCAGATTTTCACCCATGAACTTATCGGGACTTTATTTGATTATAAATGCAACTTGACTCATGCACGCCAATTCATTTTATTTTTATTTAAATCAGAAGACTGAGGTCACGCTCAACTAGACTTAAAATGGGTTGTGTGGGTTTCGTCTGGGTTGTTGTTTGCTTAAACTTTTCAATTACAACTTTGATTTGCATATTAATACTCAGTACTCAATAAAAAGGACAAAGAGGTGTACCACAATTGTGCGTATGAATGTAACAAGCAGCTACAGTTCATTTAAAATAAATGTATTTGAGTAGAAATCTTATTGTATGTATGCCAACACAAATTCGTAAGCAAAATACGATTAGAAGGCAAAGTGCATTGTAAAGAATGCTCTACAGTCAGAGGTGTGAACAGTATTTCCAGAAAAACTATCGGTTGAGCTTCATTTTCAATATATATAATGTTATGGTATAACATTTGCTATGCAATATAAATTTAGTCATATCACTCACCTGCATAAATAGCCTCAATTATGATGTCTTCTAAGTGTCGAACATTATCGATCTCCAGTTCATTCAATAGCACTGCATAAGGAATACTCTTCGTTTTAATGGCCAGCGAGACGATGGTCAAATGCTGTAGCTTTTTCTGCATGGCTGGTGTCAGTTCAATGTAATCCTGCTGCTGAGCACGGAACTGTTTGTAGGTGCCGTAGGCAAATAGATTCAGCGTATTGTAGTACTTGGCATCGGGACCGTCCTTTAGCTGCGACAAAAGCAACAACGTGTTAGCATTTCCAATTGATAAATAGGTTCAAACTGGACTTACCTCAGCTACATTTGGCTCGGCTAATAACTCCCCAAATACAAAAACATTCGGTGCGTCCAGCACTTGTTTGATGACATCCAACAAAGCGGTGCCGGTTGCATTTTTTGCCAACAGGCAGAACTGTTGTAGATAGGTCTCTTTGTTGCTACTGGGCTCTTCATCGCCAAGTAGCATATCTTGTGCCATTTTTATTATATTTTGTACTATAATTTGTTTTTCTTACTTTAATTCCACAGCTGCTTAGCTATCGTTTGTATTACTTTGTGAGCTATCGATATAAACAGGCATACGATGTTCTCAGCGCATATACATTTTCAACTATCGACATCATTCAAGCAAGCAAGTATGTCGATACATCGATATTTTTGCAGCAGCTGTTAGCATATACTACATGTCGCAAAGCTGTCTGCTATAAGTTCTGGCAAACTCAGCTACTGATTCGGCGCGCATTAAATAATTTTGAATTGGCTAGCATTTTTAATTTACACAGAAACTAGTAGAAACTAAAATAACTACAAATACGCTTGTATATATAATGCAAAAATAATATATCTCATTTAATTATTCTATTATTATTGTAATCAATAGACTACAAAATCGCATACATTCTTAAGAATGGTAATATACATTTAGTAAATGGGACCATGCTTGGTGTTAAAGAGTTAGCCTTACTAAGCATTTTTATCTAATGTTTTTTCTTGTCTTTATTAAAAGTCCTTCAACCCAATAACCCTTAAATTGTAGTTACTTGCCTTTTAAAACACTTTGCACATAGACACTTTTCTTTTTCCATTCTCACACACATCACACTGTGAATGGAGTTAACTCTTTAGGGAGCGGTTGTAAAAATGCCGGTAGCCATATACCGAATTGCAGTGAAAAACTTTTTGTGCGTCTTTCTACTTTGGCCACACTTATTATTATTTGCCGAGTCTGCATAGAGGACATAAAAAAAGGTGCAGGTCAAAGTTGGAAACCCTTTATTATGTGCCGCCGTCTGTGAGGTATTTTGGAAAGGGACCGTTGGGGATTTGCCTGCTCATCGATTATGAAAAGTTAAGCAAGGCGCATATAAATAAAGGGTCAAAAGCTTTGGGGGCAAATGTGGACCCGAAGCCGATAGATCAGTTTAAAGCATTCGAAAGGACGATTGGCTGTAGGCATACATATTGGGCATCTTAAAATAAGAAAAGAGAAAGAAAAAAGAAAACAGAAATCATTCTATGTTCTGGTTTTTTCTGTACGCTTTAGCCGTTGAGTGGCACGGCCAATAAGCCACATGCAACAATGCAGCATGAAACGCAAACCATTGCAAATCTGTGTCCGCTTTGGTTTGTCCCATTTCAGATATCGAGTGGGCAGAAAAGAGAGGAGGAGTAGTATAAATGACATTTGCATATCTGAAACAAGTCCAGTTTAAAATTCATTCCAATTGGACTGACACCCCTTGTTCCAATTGGCATACGCGTATTTTATTGGATTTTGCCGCTTCTGTTTGGCAATTTAACTCTTTTTCGGATATTTGCGGATTTTGTGTAATGTATCGTAATTAGTTTCGCTCGATTTGGCCAAACATTATGGTATGTATTTGCATTAATTTGATCCTCTGTTTCTGTTTTCTGATTGCTTTTTCCATTGGAATCCTTGCTGGACTTTTGCCACGCACAATTTCCGATGTCGCCCAACTGCAAAAATGTTGTGTCATAGTGAAGAAGTTTCTGTTTTTGTATTCTATGTTTTTAATGCCTAGTCATTAATTTGACACACAATGATTTGCCAGTTGGCAGTTGCTTTTAGTTTGAAACTCACGGACTTTACGCATTCTCTACAATTCCCTGGAATTGATTATTATGATTATTTAGAAATGCGATAAATACTATAGAATTCATCATTGCTTCTTGGTCGATGTTATTTTTAATACAGCTAACAATGAGTAAGTGTTATAAATCACTGGGCAGATACTTCAGAGTCATTTAAAGTTTTCACTTTGAAATTAAATTAAATTTCAACTCTTAAAATACCTGTTCAATTCACGTTTGAATATATTTCTTTAAAGTTATTTTTTTTAATATGAAAGTCAACTTTAAACAGATATTATTTTATCGCTTTACAGATATATAAATAATTATATTATATCTAAAAAAGTTAAGTAATTAAAATGTTATTTAATATACTATATAAACAAAGCAAAACAAATATTAATATGTAAAGATTGGAGTATAACAACACATTGGAGGAGAAGTGAACTGTTATACTCGTACAACTGCCGTAGGACAGTGTGCTAAAACTGCTGGGGAATTTCGCCCACTTCCACCTCCCTGCGCAACGGATGAAAGAGAAATGGCGGATGGCGGATGGCAGCTGCTTTGCCTTATCATTTTTATCAGCAGGACAATACCATTCAGCATTGATAAGTGGGCGGGTGGCGGGTGAGGGGGTCAAATGCTCGTTTGACCTTGTCTGTGTGTCGCGCTGCTCATTAGGACTAAAATTGCTCTTTATGCATGTCAGTGAGTTCCAGTGTGTGTGTGTGTTTGTGTTGCTGTTTGTGTTTGGTTTATTTGACTCACTTTGCGGATCTCGGTTGTCTATTGTTTTTCTTTTTTGTACAAATGACCGAAACTGTATAAATAATTCGCAAATGTCAGTGTGTATATCGTAGATGTTCCAGATATACAAACAAACTGACAACCAACTATTTTCCGGAACACTCCTTAATGTATTCTTCCTATTTGAATACTCCCATCGATTTGATTATATTTGAAAGTAAGTCTCAACTTGAGAGCTGTTCTAGTTATTTCAAATTAAAGTCTATGGAATCTCATTCAAAGTGTAGTAGATGCAAAGTGCAACATTGAAGACGAAAGTTGCCTCAGGGTTGCAAGTTGTGTTGCCTTTGTCAACTTTTTGTGAACATGTCCAATTAGAATGTTACTTTCGCTTGAGTTCATTTGCAAAGAAATCATGTGAAATTCTATTTTGCATCCTTGTCTATTATGTTTAGCACTTAGTCTTTACTATCATTTGTCGATATGCTTTTGAATATAAAATAAATCAGTTGTCTATGTCCTCAATACCTTTATATATTGGTTAATTGTAGAATAATTTAATTACTTCTCAAGTTGATATATTTTTAGAAAACATTTCAGTTCAATTCATCGCTCACATTAACAATCAACTAACAATCGAGAAATTCAGAAATTTGTATATAAGTCGATGATAAAAGTCGTATTAAACTCAACTCAAAAACAGCAAAACAGAATCTCAATTTAACTGATGCTGTCGGACAACATTTGTGACAAACACAATAGAAACCGCACAGCACAAATCACAAGTTGTTATGCAAATGCCAATAAAATGTTGACAGACCAGCAACAAATATAGAATATCAAATTTGGTCATCTACGTATGCAAATAAAACCCATATGCACACATTCTATATAGTTGTGTAGTCGGTCAGACGTCACATATGAGTACAATAAATTTGTAAATCAAAATCGAAATTGTAAAATGATAGGAAATTTGTGGGTTGAAAGACTGATATAATAACATCTCAGGCGACATAATCAAATTCGGAAATTAAAAACACATTATCACATTTGATTGCAAATGAAGTTAAAATATAGTCAGCCTATGATTAGCATTGATTTAGGCTTTATTCATCTGTGAGACCAACTGACCAACAATTCCGCATTTTAAATCATATTTTTTTATTATTTTTTGTGTAATGATAACGACAAGATTTAACAATATCATTGAAGAGCCAGAAATAGCTTAGTTATCCCAGGGAAACGATTCGAGTGGAGCAGAGGCCATCAATTTCAATCAGTATATGGGTTATTTTTGGGCTGTATAACATGTTGACTAAGCACCTGGAAGTGTTTGCCAGTGCCAGTTTAACAATCATGTTGGATGTCTAAGCCGAAGTCTTTACCTTTCAATAGGGATAACAAAAATTGATGAATGTTTTGCATGATTTGTTCTAGTGCGGATTAGGCCTAGTCCAAACCAGTTGGAAGCTTGTCATGTAAGTAAACACAACCAGCAAAAAGTTTACACAAAAGCTACAAAGTAACGACAACGAGCGCCTAGACCAAAAATAGAAGTCAAACCCAAAAATAAAAAAAGAAAAACAGTCAACTCAACGACAATCTCATCCCGAAATGCAGCCAAAGAAAAAACCTATCAAAACAAACGATAATGTTGCCGTTGATGTGTTTGCTGCTGCTGCTGTTGCTGTTGCTGTCATTGATGATGTGAACGATGGATAATAGCGATGTCGGAATGTACATGTGTGTGGCTTGTGCTCCAATGCCACATTTTAATGACACGTGGGGTTTTTATACTTTATCCTCAATCTGATGCTTGTTGATTGCCGCAGTGGATATCAGCGACAGCAACAGCAACAGCAACAACACCAGCAGCAACAGCAGCGCCAACATTAACAACAGCAACAGCAATCGGAGATGGACAAGTCAATTGGTCAGCAAACAATAAAATCAAGCGGAAAATTGGCGAAGTACGTACACAATATGTTCCACTGAGTGTCCCAGCATATAGAAAAGTAAGAATAAAAGATTGAGAATGAAACTGAAATTAAAGCACGTTTCAATAGGGTAACAAATGGAGAAATGACCCAATTGCTGAAGGGAAATGAATAACAATTGCTGCTGCTGCTGTTGCTGCTGCTGTTGCTCTGGGGAAATCGACGTTCAATAATGATTAATGTAAGCAAATGTTGGAACAGCAATTATTGCAATTGAATTGCTGAGTTTATTAAGCAAACATCATGAGATTATTCATTTATTTATGCATTCAGCAAACATGAAATCGAAGTATTCTAAATTATTTTTTACTGGCTTTCATTTCACATTTACTGATTGCTTTTCAATGCCAATTAGTTGGAAAACTAAAATTTGCCAATTTTTATTTTTCCATTCACATTGCTAATTTCCCAGCTGGCAAATTAAAATGTCTTACAAATGATATTGATCGTGCAGCGAAGTTTTGATGCTATTCGAATGTCATTTGTCTTCGTTTCATTATGTTTGAGGTACTTGTAAGCCTCTTTACCAACTTTCCTGCCAAAATCAATGGCAAGGACAACGCCTATGGACGCCATTTTGTTTAGACTTTTAATGGTGGCAATCGTTGCTGTTGTTGTTGTTGTTGTTGTTGCTGCCGCTTCTATTGACAAATTTATTTATTAACATTCGAGTTCATTAAACCTAAATATTTGGTGCGGCAGTTCCACGGCTTTCACACGCTCCGTTGGGTGTCACTCTCCCCCTCTCACTACCTCTCACTACCTCTCATCCCTCAAACTCGCATGGTGCATAAATCACTCGTCGCTCGATGCTGACCGCCGCCATTTTGTTCAACTTTTCTTCTCTCCCGCTTAGCGCTCGTCCCTTAAACTCACTCTATTATGTGGTTGCTTTGTTGGGAGGCAAAGTTCGGTTTGAGGAGACTTGGATTGTCGGAGTCTCGGCAAAAGTAGTTTTAAAGCTCTCGAAATTCTTTTGTTTGCTGCGATGTTAATACAACAGTAACAGTAACAGTACCAACAACAGCCAGAACATGAATACACTCGTGTTCAGCAGCTTGACTGGACACTTAAGCCATAAAGATTTATTCGTTTAGAATGTTGGACAAACAAATTGTTGTTGTACTTGTTTCAACACTGTAAAAAGTTTTTTAATTAAATTTAAATTGTTTTGTCTCGTCTTTGTATTCGTAACAAATTTAGTTTAATTGAATTCAATTGAAAATAATTCAGAAATAATTTTTTCATACACAATAATCCATTGTTCATAGTTGATTTAAGTTGTTTTATATAAATTTGAGCAAATTCAAAATGATGAAAATAAAGAGGAAACCATTTAAATGATTTATAATAATAGTTGACTAAAGATTGTATTAAAATCTTGTTATTTTTGTGATTTTATCAATAATAATTCTCTGATAGCAATTGCTTTAATTTAATTTAATTTAATAAAGATAATGTGTCTCTCTTTCTGTACTCTTTCTCTTTCGCTTTCTCTCTCTCTACATTTTATTTTTGTAATAAAATGCATTGCCATTGCATCGTTTAGTTCAATTTAAATTTTACTTCAATTGGTAATAAATAAATATATATTTAATTAATGAAGAGTTGAATGTAATTCACAAAACCAATAATCAAGCTTATATTCTGCAGTCATTTTATTTTTGTATGTCATTAATATTTATTCATTCATTTATTCATTGTTGGCTGGAAAGAGAACAAAAAAATCAATTTGATTAAAGACATATACATAAATATTCTGCGGTCATTTTATTCTGATTACTTATTGTGTTTCCGCTCGAAGCAGTTTTTCATTCTTTCTTTATTCGCAACTTAACCACGGACAGGATCGCGGTTTCTTTTGCCAATATTTGCGGATGTAAAAAGGCAGCTGGGAACCTCGAGGCGAATCTGTTGCTCAAAGCACGGGGACTTTGGTGGAAATACGCACCAAAGTAGGCAATGAAATGATGGTTCCTTCATGACACTGATTGATGACACTCGCTTTAAAGTTGTTGCCTGTGTGTGTTGAAGTGTAAAACTTGTTGTCTGATTATTTATGGAACTGCAATCATCGATTTGGCCTAATGGAATTTAAAATTAAACACGCTCGAGAGTAATGATTGAGCGTAATTGACAAAACAAGTTTTGCGGTTTTCTGTCCAAAACTTTAACGAATATTCGATACAAACTCCGTGCAACATAATGTTTTTGGGACGTATTGTAATTAAATTCTATGCAAAATTCATCAAAATTAATTGGTAGAAATTGCGCAACACATATCGGATATTTCATATTCCTTAGTTACAAATTTAGAACACTTCTAATGCATCTGATAAATAATTTATGTTGTCGTATACGGATGTAAATGTCGATAGATATACACACACACACTCACACACACATTTTGACAGTTGATTAATTGCACTTAGCCCGGAAGTGAACACCTTGCAGTAATTCAATAAGAGCACAAATAATGCCGAGAATAATTATGTATTAATTGGCATCGTCCTGAGATAGATGGAAATTGCTTTGAATTATCTTGACCTGAATGCTAGTATATCTGAATAGATACAATGACTACTATGTGCTTGTGGCTAACACAGCTTGTAAAGACCACAAAAGCGAGCCACAATTTATTAATTAAATTAAAACAATTAAAACTAATTACTTTTAGTAGTAATTATTACCTCAAAATTCAGTAAGTTAGCAACTAGGTAAAAGTATCTATTTGTTTTATTTTATTTCCATTAAATATCATTTCAATTCATTCAATCAATGCAGTTCACTTAACGTCCATTGAATAACTCATCTCCGCTGGAATCTCATAAGTTCACCCTCTGAATTCTGCCACAAATTTGAATTTCAATTACCAAATTGTTTTCAATTATTTTGTTGTTCAAAGATTTAGCAGCTGTTTGCATAATTTTGATAAGCGCATTCTGTTGTTAATTTTTTGTTTATTTTATACATATTTATTTTCTCTATTTGTCGTGCTCATTATGGTAATGCAATTCAAATGTTGTAATTTTGCGATACAATCTTAATTGATTTATGGTAAATTCGATTGCTGTCGCCTGTTCAAACTATTTTCATTTTACGCTTATTTTAATTAAGCTATTTACCGTAATATCTAATTTGTTTAAGTGTCTTAATGCGTGCTAGTTTACAGTGTAATATCGCAATATGCTATTAGTTCAATGGATTTACACTGATAACTTATAACATTTGCATAATATTTGTATATTAACTATCCAAGTTGCATACTTTACATTACAGTCAACTAATATGAATGTAGTCAACTATTATGAGACGGACAGACAGACGGACATTTCTCTATAAACGAAGTGTTAACAGTGTCCCAAACATTGGTTTGTGTATTAGCTAACTGAAGCTTTCAATAACAGCGACAGTTGGCAAGTGGAACATATGCTGAAACTTGTTTGACAGCTGCTTCCAGAAACAAACATAAAATTAAAATAGTGAGCGAATTAATAAATAAATATATGGTTATTAATCAATTAAAAATGCACTTGTTAATATGCAAGTTTAATTATATACTTCGCTTGATTGCTCTCACACCTCGACAAAAAGAATCTGTTGGTCGTAGAACATAAAATGCAGTCACCTGTTGATGTATTTTTGTTTAATCGTTGAATTTGGTCATTTTGTACGTTGCCTAAGCAAAGATCAAGAAAGGGAATTTCGGGGGAGTTGTGCAGCTGTATTCAGTGAGGCATAAAATCAACATCATCGTATCAATGCATCATTTGCATTCGCAAATAATTATAAATCGAATGAAATTAAGATTTTGTCAGGTGTCTTATAAACTACTTTGCTTAAGTTAACAATTACCAGCTGAAACAACAATAACAAACACCAGCAAAATACATCGACAGAGAATTAAACTAATGGTTGGTTTGTCTTGATTTCACATTAGTATAAATTTGTTGCTTGACTTACTTTAATTTTAACTTTACTGTACCATAAATTGATTGAGATTGATTCTGAGTATTTAGTTTGTGAGTCAATTAAAGTGAGGAATGCAAAACACATAATCCACCTGACAACTTATAGAGCTCATAAATCAACAGTGACAATCTGTGAAGACAATCAGTATGGAAATTAGTTTATTTTGGCGACCACATGACACCAAAGTGTTGTCTAGATTAAATTTAAACAGACAAATGTTTCAAGTCTGGTTAATTCAATAAGTGGTTAACAAATAGTTCACCTTATACTACATTAATTAATAGTAAAATGAATAGTTTACTTTTGTAAAATATATTTTTTTTATTGTTTATTTTCCTAATAAATTGATTCATCTCATTTAATTTTGATCAAATTTAAAATGAATTGAGAAGTGAAATTTATTACCATTGGATTGATCGACGACAGATGACGTGTGCCACATATTAACTGTGCAAAAACCAGTTTGCAAAACGTCAATCAAACAAAGTAAAGTTTTAAAAAATGGAAGAGACCTTCAACTAGATTTATGGCATCAAAGCGAAAGAGCTCAGGCCAAATTGCAGACTGTTTCAAGTGAAAGGCTCCAACCAGTACTACTATATTGGTACTTGACCAAATAGCCACAAGGGGCATTTACAGTTGACCAGTTCACCAGTTGACCAGTTGACCAGTTGCTCGGTTGAATCGTTCGCCAGTTCAATGTTTGGTTTTTGGTTTTGGCTCTGAGCATACATATAAGCGGATTACGCAGAAAGGCCAAACCTCATTCATATACTATATATGCATAAATGAGCTCGTTCACTGCCTGCGGAACATCAACACTTACTTACAACTACCAGACTAGAGCTTGTTTTAAACAGAAAAATAAGTATGAAAGCAAACAGAGAACAAAAGATGCATCAACAACAATATCAATAAACAAGTTTGACGCACTGACGCATCGATAAATAGTTGGGGAAATACCTAGATTTGGTTCAGATCATCGTTAATATGATTTCGTGTTCACTGCGTCAATTTCCAAACCTGTACGTCTCTTTCTGGCATCCCTTTCTGACTTCTCTTTCTGGCTTCTCTTTCCGCTTTTAACCGGTGCGTAACTTTTAGCTTGGGACTTTTCTGCGGTTTTATAATTTTGAATTAATTAACATAAATTACGCGATGATAAATGATTGCCATTTACATACAGACTGGATGTAAGTGATTCAATTGTACTAAATTTAATGATGTGCAATGATATAAAGAGTATAAATTGCTAAAGCATCTTTTGAAATTTTTTAGCAAATTATAAATTTGCGATTTAAGTTAATGCATTTATTTTAATTCTTTAGTTTCACCGTCAGTTAGTAAAGTTAAGAGTATCTAATGCACAGTCTTCTTCTCGCTTCATACATTTTCATTTGTGTCTTCAATTGAGTACAAATGGTTTTTATCTGCAATCGCATTGTCATTCGGTACCTTGGAATTTTTTGCTATCTAGAAAACATTCTGTGTGTTGAGTTATTTTTTATCTTTTCGTTCTTGAACTTAACTTTAAATACTATTTAACTGCGCTTCAATTCAACGTAAGTCTGTTTTCAATTGTTGAGTTAATTATTTTAATTTAAGACATTTGTTTAGGTTTAAAATCATTATCAGGCACTTGGCATGACCTTGACCAATCAATAAATGCTAATAATATATTTTTACGTTCAATACTCTCATCATATCAATGATTTTGGCAGTCGACGAAACAGGTTAAGTGTGTTTTTTAAATACTCTGTTGCCAATTTGAGGTGAGCTTGAAAACCACAGGGCGAATGATTAATACGGTACAAATTCGATCTGAGCTTCGCTTCACATTCTTAAATCCCTTGACTAACCACAAATTGTGGTTAGTTAGCTGAGTGGTTACTGTGTATTCATCGGGTGTGTCGCTTGCCGGCCAAGTTCTTGGGCCAAGAGGTCAAAGGCGTCACGATGCAGCAGCGGGCGACAGGCAACACCAAAAACCGCATATAAAAATGCAATAAAAGTGTATAAAATTAAAAATATAAAAAAAGGTAAGCGGTTGGAGCACTGTAACTTGGCAATCGTGGAATGCAAATCAAGGGGAACCCAACAACTGAGGCTCAGCCAAAGCAAACCTGTCTTAAATTGCTGTCTTGCCCGCCCTCTTGTTGTGGCCGCATTCATTTCCATGTCATTTCATATTTAGAAGTTTGCCGTTCGAGATTTTAGTTTAGTTTTAATTGCGCTCGTCAACGACACAGTTCAGTTCAGTTCCGTTCAGTTCTGTTCAGTTCTGTTCGGTACGGCACGTCTCGAAACGGTGCTCTTCATACACAGAAATACATAAATACTCGTATATCTTATCGATATTGTAACCAAGTGAAAACTTCATTTCGAAGCCTGTGTGTGACACACCCAAAGGTGCGAATTGATAGGTCAAAGTGATATTAATATTTGTGTAATATTTATTAATTTTCCACATGAAATTTTAAATAATTTAATGCTGTTAAATTGATTTATACAGGCCATAAATCTGTGAACACGGAATATCACACATACGCCCGAGTGTGTAATGGAATTGCATTCAATACTCACACAATCGCATATACTCGTAAAACTACGAGCAGAATGCATATATATATATGTTAATTTGCATTTTCGAAAGTCCATTCAATAATAAAGCGAAAACGCAGAAATTTAATGCAAACAAGTGTAAATTTAAATGGAAAAACACCGAAAATATACGTGGCATGATAAATGCGAAAATTTAACATGAATATTAATTAAAGCATACAATTAGATGATCAGGTTTAGAGTTTACATCACGAGAGAACTTAAGTAGATTTTCATATCTGTAACGTGTTTAACTTCCAGTTTGATTTGAATATTTGCCTTTAGTGACTTTTGTGACGCCTTCATATTTAAATTAAATTAGCATACACTTTTTTAAATCGAACAATCAAACAAGTCATAAATAGTTATAATAATTGTGATGAGATGCAAAATATTCAAGTTTACTCTATAAAATCGATTCGGCTTAATCATTTTATTACCAAGCTTTTATGACTATGGCTTATACGATCAAATATCACTTAAATGTATGATTTGATGTTTCTAAAGTTGTTTTTATTTTTATTTTCTTTTTATTTTTTTTATTTAAAACTTTTAATTATTAAAAAAAAGACTATCAATTCTTTATTGTCATTCACAAAGTCCTGATATTATTAAATGTCATCAATTCAATTCAATTATTCGGTTCTCCATTCGATTGTGAAATTAATCAAGATATCTTTGTCAAATTTTATCCGATTTTTAATTTGATCATTATTTGGCTTCGTTTTGATTAACATCCTTAATAAGTACCGCTATCGTAATGTGCTATTTGCAAAAGCTTGAAGAGATAAATAGCACAAACATAAGGATAACTAGAGAACAAAATGTGTGATAATTAACGCTTTCTATCTGCTTCGAATGGATTTAGATTTATTCGACTAAACTTGAAACAACAAAGTTTCAAAGCTCAAAGTTGTTCTGTGGCATTTAAAGTGAGAATGTTGTATGATTGCGCATAAGTAAAGAACTTTCGCAATCGAATTAAGTGACCACGAAAACTTAAAGTTTGCAGTAGAGCAGAAAAGCATTGGTAAACATCTCAATAAACAACAAACGAGACAAAGTGAAACCTGAAGATTGAATGCATATTTTTAGTAATGTCTTATTATGTTCAACTATTGCTTAGTTGTAGCTGTTTTTTAAATAGTTGCTAAATTTGAAAGTAAAGCAGTGAACCAAATTCAGTTTGTAACCCAATCAAAAATCATTATATCTTGAATGACCAGTTTGGACTGTAGTATCCTTGCAACAACAACAACAACTACATCAACTACAACTTCCACTTGTAATGTAGTTTCTGTGAGTGAGAGAGGTGAGTCAGTCTATAGTTCTCAGAGGACTCTACACGCACGAGAAACTCATTAAAATTCGCAACAGAAGCGCGAAGGTTGCTGTGGCGAATTGTGTAGTTTGAAAATCATGCACAGACTCACACACTCTCACATCCGGAAAGCGTCATGAAGCGACACTATGCATTATGCTTACACACACACACACACACACACACACACACACTCATGCCAACACTCAGCCTTGTGGCATCATCGTCCTTATATTAAATAAGTTACGATTATACAAGCGTGAATATCTTTCTCCCATGCGACAGCAGCCTTTTATTTTCTTTTTTTGATTATAGTTTCTTGTACTATAGCTAATTTGAGTTAATGGGTTGATTTTTCACGCCTTGTCGTTAAGTAAACAGCAGAGTAAATTGCATTAGCATCAGCTCGCTTAATACTTACTTATCGATTAAATCCGACTTTATATTCTCACGATTAGCTGTGCAAGAAATTTGCCATTGTTTTTGTTGTTTGCATTTTGAAAATGGTTCGAGTTTCATAGCTGACTGTTAGCTATTGAATTATTAAGCGCATTCCTGATTTCCCCTAATGGAGGGAACGCTCTGAAGGTTGCCATTGGATTAAGGGTAGCGATGGGAACATAATGTGACTAGAGATGTTCAATGTAATCGCAATATTATTGATTTCATTATTTACCAATGAATTATTTTATTTTTATTTCCCATAATTATTATAATCAACATTAACTTTACGATTAATGTTGAATCGTTCGTGTTCAATTCACGAATTAAATCACGACACGTGCTTAATTCTTGTTGAGGTCAGTTAACGTTTACGATGCCAATTTGCAATTCGCCAGTTTTTAATAGTAGTTTAACAAAGTGACGGAGCAATAAGGGTTTGGTCTTTCAAACACTCGTAACTCGTTGATGGTTATCGGCAATTGTAGCAGTCAAGTTTTTCAGGTCAATATGGCAAACTTGACAATGGGGAACCAATAAGCTCAGTTCAAAAATCTGACTAATTAGCAAATTTAAATTAAAATTAAAGTTGAAAGTTGTTGTGGAGGTCTCGTAAATACTTGCAAGCAATCAGTTAAACTAATACATACTCTTCTGAAAAAAACCTGTCAGTTGTGATTTAACTTCAGAGCCCTTCAACAATTTCTTTAACATTATACATCTTCTATCCGTTTTACACATTTGTTCCGATAATGCACCACATGAATCCTTATTTACTGCAAGTTTTTGAATAGAATTTCCAGTAACAAGATGAAAACTCTGCTTTAATAAAAGAGAGAGAAAGAAAAGACATAAAAGTACTTAATTTCTGTGATACTAATTCATTTTTTGCGGTTCTTGATAGTCATTTTCCATTCGCTTTACAAGGCAAACATTACATACACTTTTTCATAGAAAAACGAACCACAAACAGATTTAGGAACATCTCCTTAATGTTCATTCTTACACAATACAAAAAAGAGTCAAATCAGAAGTTGGCAACAAGCAAATGAAAAACAGTCTTCACGGTAAAAAGATAACGAAAGCAAATGGGATGTGAGAGAAGCGAGAAGAGAGAACAAGTTAAAGCTGAATCTTCGCACGCACTCATTCAGTCAGTCACTCAGTCACTCAGTCAGTCGCTTTGTGAGCTAAACTGACAAGAGACTCGCGCAGAAAATAAGCAACATAAAGAGTAGCAAAGCGGAAGTACTCAACAAATAAAAACTACTAGTTTTCTGTGTGCACATCTAAAAATGCACGCATATGAAACAAGCACACACACTCCCTCAATCTCCCTCTCTCTCACTTCCTCTCCCTCTCTTTCCCTTCTTTCACCGCCTCTTCTAGTCTCCCTTGCAACTCGTGAAAATATTCAATATAAAGAAGAAAGAATGAAAAAGAGCTTACAAGTAAATATTTTCACAATATTTCAGACTCTATTTCATACAGCTGATGTCAGTTGTAATTCTGTTTCATTGCTCGGTTGTTGGCAGAACGCATAAATACCTGGCGTTTAAGCTAAGCGACTATTTGAATCACTTTGATCCCACTTCCTAAACGAATGTTTTTGTTAAGCTCAGGAGTTTTTTATATATAGTATATATACTAAATACTTAGGTGCTTTGCCTCTTAAACAGACATTCAGTACTTGAATTCGTTTAACTCCATAGGAAATGTGTATTAATAAATTACTGTCGCATAAGGCGTATGAAAATAGTCATTGCTGATTACTTATGTTGCGATGCTTCGTCACTAGCGTGAACTGCCGTCTACAGTAGAGGAACAAGTGCTGTGCTTACCGAATTCAAATATATATGGGTAACATATAAAATATATACGATTTTATAAACTTTCTCTTCCTTTTTTAAGTTTATGTTCCATTTATAAAGCGTCTTCTTGAGTTTAATGCACTTAATTCTTCTCTGACTTTGTAGACCAGGACTTTCTTACGAATGGAAATTCTTAATTTATTCTGGTCCTTGGTTTTGACATTCCGATTCCAAACAGTATTTGCAGCGTAATCGTTTCAGCTGCTCGAAAAGTGCATATTACGTCTTTCAATTTTATGTGCGTGAGCTGGCAGTTTAATTTCCTCCTCCCCTTCCCCTTCCTTTTCCTTTTCCGTTTCCGTTTCCGCTTCTGTTTTCGTTTCCGGATATCTATTTTGCTTTGCATGTGGCTTTCACTCACCTTTAGCAGCTTTACCAGCAGCCATAACACTTTGTAGCCAGCTGCAAAACGTGCAAATTAGTTGAGGGACCAGGGATGCATTTACTTCATTTCGCCATTTCGCAATTTCTCCAGTTCAATCCATACATAAATGTAGATACTATGTTGCAGCTGCTGTTGCACTTGATGCTCAAAGGCGCCAGAGACCACGGAGTGTGAACTTTGCATTTTATGTACTTTCTTCTATTTTTTGGCCAACAACCAATCAATATTTCATCAGCTTTTGATAAAGCTAATGGCATATTGCGACACATTAATTACAAAGCAGCGACGATTGACATTTTGACACAATTCACCTTTCAATTGAGTTCCAGATTCCAAAAACTAAGTTTATTTCTTTCTATTTGTCTTTTCAATCAAATCTCTTATTCAAGTAAACTATTCAACCCACTAAAGTTGTCTATCTTTTGTGGAAGTGCAATAAATCGCTTTAATTGATGTCGTTGAGATCAATTGTTGCCCCGAAATAAAAAACCAAAACCTCATTAAAATATTGCTTCTTGTTTGGCCACAACTTTTAAGCTTCTTATCAGTTTGATAACGGAAATTGCAAACGTTGTTCGTGAAATGTGAGAGTAACATCTGAAAATTGCTGTTCGCTGTTAAACTCTCTTAAGCTGTTAGCTCATTTAACATGACATAAGAGCAGGGAAATTTTAACAGCACTCTGTTCGCGGAGCATTAACAAAAACAGTAACGTAACAGTGACTGTTGAGTCGAGAAGCAGGCAACAATTTATTGAAATTAAAGTGAGCTGCCGTTGTTGAATTTGTTTGATTGAAATTCTCGTGCATAATAAACGAGCGAGAACTCATATTCGTATATTCGTATGTTGGCCAGGCTTGATTCGCTTTCTGGTTGCCGCTTAGCTTCCACCGCTGTTATTATTGCCATTTTTATTGGCATTCAAATTCCGCTGGAGTAATGAAAAACGTTTATGTTTGCGTTACATTTGCTGTGCTTATTTTGTTATGGCCAAGTTCCGCCAAAGTTTGACGCGCACAGCATATAAAAATGCTCGGAGTCTCTTTAGTAACTGTGCTTGTTTCGCGGTCCCTCGCGATGATAAACATAAAAATAAAAGCTTATAGATTTTGATGACATTATAAATTTATGATCAACTGACAGACGCGACACGCGGTCGAGGGCGAATGATGATAGCATTGATTTGTGTGTTTGTCGTTGCTTCAAGTGTTCCATTAAATGATCACATGTCTCTCCAAATCTCTTAGCCAACAGATGGCTCGGTTGGCGGCCACTTGCAGCACTTACTTATGGCCATGGCTCATTAGGAAACGACGAAACGAAACATAAGCTAAATTATAGTCTACTCAGGGTAACAATCAAGTTTCCAGGCAGTCAGCTCATAAGCATGCAAAGGACTTAAGCTGCTACTTGTCATTCCGGGTGTTGATGTTGTGTCAAAGCAACACTTCACTTGCTGCTCGTACAATGGGGCAAAAGTTTGCTAACTAACACACACACACACACACACACACAGTCAAGCTGTCGCCGTCAATCTGTGCTTTTCTCTGATTGAAAAATGCATGGCTGTTAAAACATGAGTACAATTGTGTAATACATCTTCACTTAACTTGGCCTAGGAGTTAAAAGAGAACAGAACATAATTCATGTTGTCCAAATTGGTCTTCAGCTTTGTCTTTGGGCCAAAACACAAAGTTGCCAAACTCGCACACTGAGCAATAAAACAATGCTACCCAAAAGTATGCGCTTTAATATGTAGCATATCCCGCAGCGGCAACGAAGAAATCACAGCTGCAAGCGTTGGAGGCATTTCGGAGATTTATGCTCAAGTCTCCTCGTTATGCCATTAAAATTGTATTTCATTTTTCCCTTTTTCTTTTTTTTTTTTTTTTGTTGGTTTTTTTTTGGTGAGCAGCTCCCGAAAGTTACCCATTTTCCCATTTCCCATTTTACGTTTTCCTTTGCTTTTGCTTTAACTTTTGCTTTATTTTTGTTTCAACTTTCTGGTTGAACTTCCATGGAGTGCGGTGCATGCTTATTGCCATTGTTACAATGTGCAGGGGGCGTGTCTTAGTCGTCTGCTTAGCACACAAAGTAAGTTTACGCTTTTCTTGTTGCTGTTGTTGCTGCTGTTGCTGCTGTTGTTGCTGTTGTTGCTGTTGTTGCTGCTGTTGCTGTTGTTGCGACAATGCACACAAAAGTTTGCATTGTTTGCTTTGATGTGCGCTGTTTGCACCTGTCTTCCAGATAGATATCTTTGACGACTGCATCGTTCTTTGTCGTGAAATATCAAAACTATTTTATGACAGCTGCCAGTTTTCAATAGCCACAAATCAAATATGGTGCCAACACAAACTGATTGCACGGCAACAGCACTACAGCAACTACATTATTTACTCTCTATTTTCTGCAACATTGTGAGAAGAATTCGCCTCTAAACGGAATTTTCACCTCAATAGCAAATTCTCTTTAAGACTCGATAAGCTCGTATGGCTTTGAGGGGTTTTATTTCTCAAATACTACTATCGTTAACACTTTAACTTCCTAAATTCAAATTTATACTTAAAACTAATATTTACTAAGCTGATTCTGTACATTGAATTTACATTAAGTAAACTAGTTTTTATTGAGATAATAATAAACAGCATTTAAGCTAGACTTTAAGGCAATTTACATAGAATTGTCATATTTACATAGTATCTACAAGGTGTCAGCTGGTCGAATACTTTTGGCTGCACTTTCACAAATTGTCTGTGTCAATTTCAATCTTCCGCTGTTGCATTCTGTAAATGCCAGCTCTTTCAAAATGTTTGCTGAGTTCCTTTGACATTGCAATCGCAAATCGTTTGGCAAGAGCAAAAAGCGAATTCTGCTATTATGCTGTTCTGCTTTTCATGTGGTGAGAGGGGAAGTGAAGGGAGTGACATTTGATGAGCATTTAATGTGGCAAAGTTCGAACACAAATTGCATGCGACATAGACACTTTGGAAGACTAGGAATTCGAGTTGGAAGTGCGTTTTGTGGCTTTGTCTTTCCAGCTGTTTGCGGGCAGTTCAAATTTGAAGCGTGTTAATCAGTTGACCAAAGCAAATGATTCAAACAGTAGTCGAGTACCCAATGATGTATTCGTTCATTTGTTCTTACTTCTCACTTCTGGATGATTGACTGCAGGCCTGACTTATTTCCCACCGGACCCGCATTAACTATGAGTGATCTATTGTTAATTACGAGCATTATTCTTGGCCAACTCAGGCCTAACTTAACATGTGTTTCTAAGTGCCAAGTTATACGCATAATTACTGACTTTTTCGACCTTTTTTCTATGCACAGTCGAAACGTAAGTCAAAGAATTTGTTTTTCTCATTGAATTGTATGCTTCCTCTTTTCACTTTTTGCTCGATTTCCTTTGAGTCGGACTGTGATTGATTAGCCGATGTTAACCGGCTGTTGTCCGTGCTGGGAGAAAGTGTGGCAGGGTAATCAAAAAAGGGAGAATGTCCAAATTCCATTTCAGCTATCATTTAATATTTAACTTAAAAGTACAGCTCTACTTACTCCTTTATTTTGAATGCATCTACTTGAATCTAACAAGCTTAATGCTAAAGGGACTCGTTTCCATTTCCAGCTTTCGTTTAATGAATCTACTGCAGGATGCCGCAGCATTAAAGGCAAATATCAACATTATTGTTATCAGACTGACACACACACACACACACACCATCATACACATGGATGAGCAGGATGGGAAACAAACTGTGTCTGGCTGACACTTTATGACACAAAGTTGGTGGCATGCAACCCCAGGCGGCATCCAGCAACGTTGTCCAGCTTTCAGTTTTCATTGTTTTATGCGCAGAGATTTTCGGAGACAAAATGGTTGCCATATTTGCTTCTCCATTTCTCCATTTGGCGATTATGCCTGATTTCCATTTAGATGATGGACGTTGGACCCAAGCAGCTTGCTGACTCCCCTTCCTCTCTCGCAGCCTCTCTCACAGCCTCTCTCACAGCCTCTCTCACAGCCTCTCCCTCTGCCTTCCCCTATCTTTACCCTTCCCAGCAATCTTTCCAGCAAATAGGCCGGCCAATTGTCCAGGCGTGTGTTAAATTTTATGTCTGCGTCGCGTGAGCTGTCAACAAACCATAAAAAGTTTTATTTTTAATCCTAGCCCCTGGCTCCAATGTTGCCACACTGTTGCAGAGTCTCTGCTCTGTAAGTCTGTGCAAGTGTGTGTGTGTGCTGCTGAGTGATTTTATAATTTCATTTCATTTTATGCCTGGCGCTGCTGTGACACTGATAAAGTCTCAGCTTCCACGTGTACACAAACAGCAAAGTTTTATGAACTTTATTTTCTGCATTTCGTAATTGGAAATGTCCGATATTGAGGTCATTAATTGAAAAGCCTGACCATAATTACATTATTTTTAAGTTGATACTTCATTGTCTTTGGAGCGAATCTGGATTGCGGTAGATTGAAAAAGAGCACAGTTAAATTAATCTAATCAAACTATTGACTCAATATTCGCTACTTGATTTACTCAGCACATTCACTTCAGACATTGCAGGTGCTACATTTACTAAATAGATTAAATACCTTCATTTGTATGAAGTGTAATGAGCCAGTCATTTGAAATTCACATTAATTGAGCAGAAGTCAACATGCACAAATAATCGAAGAAGCTTCTAATGAGTGCGTTCCAGTTAATTGCATACGAAAACACGACTGCAATGAATACGAGGAGTCGATCAACACTGCGTATGATTAATGTGCGGCCTTGTTAGAGTCGCTGTTCGAAAATGGCGGAAATGGCTCATAAAACTGATTTACGACCTAAGTTCGAGTTCGGGTAAAGTTAATTGCCCATCAAAAGTTCAGGTAGCAAGTCTATGAGTAAATTTGCGATGTAATTCAACTTTCGCTCGCGTTTTAAATAGACGCAATTAATATTTGTTGCTGTCACGCCTCGGGCTGTGCGAAATCAATTTCACTTTATTATTTAACCCTCTTATAAGTGTAGCACAAATTTCGAAAACAATTTCGAAAGTGGGCAACTTCTGGCGGCGGTGGGAGTTCAATTCAATCAAGTCGTCGGCAAGAGTACATTAAATCAGAATCACTGCTGTACTAAATCATCGGCACCTTTGCCAAAGGGACTGACTGTGAGGAGGAAGAGGAGTAGGTGGCGGGAGAGGAAGAGGGAGAGGGGGAGGCCACTCGGCGGCTGGCAAACAAACCTTTAACTTTATCAAAGGTGCTAAATTTCCCAAAGTGTCGTTGGCATCTCGAGAAATCAAAAGCAAACAAGTTGAGCGAGTTTTCAACGTAAACCAAACAGATTTTCTCCCCTCTCTTTTAAGCGGCTAGAGGGGGGAAATGAGGGGTCTCTCTGTATGTGTGTGTGTGGGTGTAGACAGGCATAAATTTGTGCTCCAGCCTGAGCTACGTGCTGTGGAACTGCCTAAAGGATTATTGGCGGCAAGCAACCGTTTGACTGTGCTCGTCCTTGACGTTGCAGCATTGAAGAGCCAAGAGCCAAATACTACGGACTAAGCGGCAAGAAGCAAGAAGCAAACACCGCGGCCGACTGGGTATCACGTCGTGTATACGCGACGCAGACGGGGGCAAGGCAACTTCATATCTGTTTCGTTTGGAGGAGGCGTAACGGCAGAGCAGTTATTGCCAAACAAAGAACAAATGCTGCAGGCAACTGATTGACTTTGATATACCGCCACCCCAGCCCCCGCAAATCCCCCCCAATACACCCCAAGCTGCACCCAGTGGCATTTCATGTCGCAATGAAGTTGAAATTGAAATTGAAATTCTGCCGAGCTGCAGTTGACAAGTATTAAAAGCTTGTTGAGCTCGTTTAAACTATCTCTTTAAGCATGCCATTCGAGCAGGTTATACAACCCAGTCTGTGCTTTGGCACGGGTATTACTAACGAGTGCCGACAAGTGGATTGCGGTTGAGTGTCTGTCGGATCTGTCCGGTCTGTCGGGTCTGTGGTGTCTGGCTGTAGCTATAAAGTTGTGTGTTCTTTTCAATGGTAATCAACCAAATGTATTTGTATGCAAATGAGATATAAATAGCACCTACAATTGTTGAAAACTGAGAGTTCTGTTTAAAGAGATGCTTAAGGTAATCAGAAGTTCTTTTTATTAATAATAATTTAATTTATTGAACACACTGTCACCGAACAGTTTTTGATAGTAAAAACTTACAATAAATAAATATTGTTTATTTATTTGAATATTCCATCTTTAGTGTGACTTATTATTAATAATAATCGTACAATTTATTGAACATCTCTGTCTCAAATTGTTACTGATTATATTTAGAAATGATTTTCCTTTAACAGCTTCAATATGGTGAGTCCCGATGACACAACCGACGCACATAATGAAGAACTGGCTCTGGACACCAGCATATCGCATAGAAATGGCAACCCTGGCGAGCCCGTTGTTGCCAACATCTCGTCAAATGGTGAAAACAAACTACAACAGCGTTTGTATGAGCCGCGGGAGCGTTTGATTATAACAAAGAATGTCGTTGTCATTGGTCTCGCATTCATGATACACTTCACGGCTTTTCACGGCACATCCAATCTGCAGAGCTCGGTGAATGCCGACAAGGCGCTCGGAACCACAACACTCGCTGTCATCTACGGATCCCTCATACTGTCCAACATCTTCCTGCCCATGACAGTGATTAGGTGAGTAATGTCGAGTGGGCTTCATTCTTTTATATGTTCCATTTAAAATACTCCCAAACGGATTAAAAAAATAAATATGAATTAATATAAGAATGGTATCGTATGAATAAATGCCATTTATCATATTTAGTTAAGTCAAATCTATTTAATGAAGTGATTATTTATGAATAATATTAAATATAGTTTACATATTGCTATTTCTACCACTTCATATAATATTATTGTGAACTCGGTGATTAATATACACCGTACATGAGTAGATGGCAAATATTATGCTATCAGATTAAATTGCAATATCAATAATAAATTAAGTAATGTCTGTTGAAATGAACTCGGAATTTATTATGAAAGTAGTCTGTTTGCAAATAATTTATATGGTATATGTCTTGTAAGTTTGCATCATTTTCAATTGATAAGACTTACTGATTTCTATAATGTCATATAGTATTTCAAGTATCGCTTAAATGCCGTCTTTCATGGAAATCTGTCTGTCTGTCTGCTGCTCAACTCCTTGCCATATAATTGCGTCCATTCACATTGGGAGAACGCATAAATTTTCGGGTTGCCATAAATGTTTGGCATTTGTGTGGCATTTTTATGGCAATTTTATGCAGATGCGACAGTTAAAAGGCACTCAGTGGGAGCTGAGGCGCAACGTGTTCGACTGCTAAATGTCAACAGGAAGTCCTTGGATTAGGAGTAGACAATATTGCATTCCTCGACACCTCCATTCCCTTTTGTTCTTTTGTTCTTTTGTTTCTGTCTTTCCCTTTGCTGTTTGTGCTTGTTGGCTGGCAACCATTTTGTTTTGGCTGACATTTAAACAAATCGCTAATTTATAGGAGGCGAAAGCATCTGCCCCGCCCCGCTCCGCCCCGCCCATGGTCTCTTTAGTCGACTGCACAAGTTTCGACGCATTTTTCCAATCCGTTTGACTTATTCCTGGCACGCACACAAGCCGTTGGCCCAGAAATGCTGAGCGTGGCAACTTTAATCAGTTAACTCGATTTATTTAGATTTATAGCCGACCTTGGGACTACTGCTGTCCACCTCTCACAGCCCTCACAGTCCTCCCAACCCGTGCCCAGTCCCGTCTGCTACTCATATGTCCATGCTGGATACTAATATCGTGTCACTTACTCTAATCAACAGTTGGTTCGGCTGCCGATTGACCATGGCCCTGGCCCTGTTTGCCTATATGCCCTACATTGCCGCCCAGTTCTATCCGCGCTTCGAGACACTTATTCCGGCCGCCCTCATGGTGGGATTTGGCGGCGGTCCATTGTGGTGCTCCAAGTGCACGTATTTGTCCACAGTGTCCGAGGCGTTGACTCAGGTGCGGGGAAGCAACTCACGCAAGGATGTGAATACCGTCAAGTTCTTTGGACTCTTCTTCATCTTCTATCAAATGGCCCAGGTGTGGGGCAATCTAATATCCTCCTCGGTTCTCACTCTGAGCGCTGGGGAATCGACAACGCCGGCGAACGAGAGTCTGGCAACGGAGAAACTAGAAGCGAGCATTAGTCGAGTGGGTGAGCTGTGCGGTGCTCGCTTCTGTCCAGGAATTGGCGCTGAGGTGAATCCCAATCTGGTGCCGCCTGCACCAGAGCAAATTCAATTGCTGAACTCCATATTCCTAGCCTGTATGGCTGGAGCGGTGGTCATGATGATCTTCGGTGTTAGTTCTTTAAAGCGGTAAGATTCTAATGAGACTATCACACAGATCACAGATTGTATATAATGCCTAATACATGTGCTTTAGGTACGGCGTTAAGCGTGGTGACACTGGCGATGGAGTCTCCGGACTGAAGCTGCTCACGGTGACCATCAACTTGTTGCGCAAGCGTCGCCAGATGCTCATGCTGCCCATCACCATGTTTATCGGATTGGAAGAGGCATTTCTCGCAGTGGACTTTACGCGGGTGAGTGAGCTTTTAAGCTGTAGCCGTGACAGCAACCATTAAACGAACTTCCCCTACTCACCACAGTCCTTTGTTGCCTGCGGTTGGGGAATTTCGAAGATTGGATTCGCAATGATTTGTTTTGGCGTTGCCAATGCGATCGCCGCTGGCATCGCCGGAGCTCTCGTTGAGCGCATTGGACGTGTCACACTAGCGGCCATCTGTGCGGTGCTCAATCTCTGCCTGCTCACCTACATGTACACCTGGGAGGCTCGCGAGGGTGATTATCTGAGCTATTGTGCCTTCGCGGCCATTTGGGGCATCTGTGATGGTGTCTGGTTGGTGGTTGTCAATGGTGAGTTGTTTTTTTAAGCTCTATAGCTTTAACAACTGATGCTTAGTGAGCTTTTCACTATTGCAGCTTTCTATGGCATCCTGTTCCCCAACCATCTGATTGCCGCGTATAGCAATTTTCGTTTATGGGAGAGCACGGGTTCGGTTATTGGCTATGTCATCAGCTCGCAGCTGTGCACATCCACCAAGCTGATAATCCTCATGTGTGTGATGCTTCTCGGTTGTGCGGGGTGAGTGAAACCAAAACAACCTCTAAAAGAGTATTAATTACAGGGTAACCTATCTACTTATTGCAGCTATGGCCTCATCGAGTATCGCGTGTGGCAGAAGCAGAAGAACTTGGAGGTCATGCTGAGTGATTGATGAAGTTTGACTGCCATTCGATTATCAATTTGCTTCTACTCGATGTGATATTGCCAGTCTACAATAGGAGCAACTAAGAACAATGCCAGTTTATTGCATAAGCATCTAGAGTTAAGTTCAGTTTTTAATACAAAAACATATCCATTAACAGCAGCGATGTACAAAATTGCAATTCATTCCATAACTTTTTACACTTACTCGTATTACGAATGCAACAATTAATCCCTTCAATCGGAATGAATGTAAACATTTTTTACTTCGATTAAATCAACAACGATTGCAATTATTTCCAACTGTGATAAACAGATATTTATTGTTTGAAATGAAACACAAATTTGTTCATATTTTTAATTATATTGGTTTCTTTTATTACAATTATTTAAATATTTTTTCAGTTGTTCATTTGTTCATAATTTTGTTTCTTCTTGTGTACCATTTTATTTTTGTAATTGAAATATTCTTGGTTTGATTTTTTTCTTTCGTATTTTTTTTATGCAGTTTTTCTTATTCAATCCATCATTTAAATTGCTACACAAATTGGCTTATTCTAAATTTTTAGTGCGTTGCCATAGATATTTTTGGGGATGGGGGGAAGGTCATTATTTGATGGCCAAATGAGAACTGTTAATTGCTAGAGTTAATAATTTGTTTATAAATTGTTTAAATGAAATACAGTTTAGTATACATGTTATGTTTTTTAAATATAGCCAACGCATTAAATGCAAATATTTTTAATCATCGCTTAAGTTTTATAATGAATTTCTTAATTGTGTCATTTGTTTTGCCGTTTTGGTTTTTCCACTTAACCATGTAAATTTGTAAATGTAATTTTTAGTTATGAATTTGTTATGTATTTAATTACTTTTAATGTACTCTTTTTTTTATCGTTTTATAGTTGTTTCTTTTGTTTTCTGTTTTTCGGGAATGGCACATCGATATCATAAAATGGGCCCTAAAAACTGCACAAGTCTGCGCCTAGAGACATCCGACTTTAGACTACTTTTAGGCTATTTGGGATATGGTTAATGGTAATCATAATATTAGTCGTAAATAGCAAATATTACATGTAGTTATTAGTTGTATGATTAATATTATTTGGGGGACATATGGTGATACACTGTACTGTAAATGCTATGACACACCTTTTACTTTACATGGCCTAGACTCTAACTGCTAAATGTTTAAAACTATCACATAATACACACAAACTATTTACAGTTGCAGTTGCAGTTGCAGTTGCAATTGCCGTCGCACGATCCTGCCACGCCCCTCTATGTACATACGCCCTACTAGACCATGCCCTTGGACATCATTCGCACGGTGTTCTTGAGTGCTTGCCGCTTGTTGCAGAACCAAATGCGAATCACCTCCCGCTCATAGCCGAGCTGATGGGCCAGACCGGTGATTTCGGTACCTGTTCCCCAAATAGATAGAGAAATATTCAATATATATATTTGCATATATATTTATTTGTACTCGTTGTTTGCAACTAAACGTTACCACTCACCCGATGGATGTGTGTTGCGCTCGAAGTGAGCATTCAGCAGCTCCAGAGCCTGAGGGGTGAAGGAGGTGCGGCGTTTGCGTTTCTTTGACGGCTCAACGCCAATGTAGTCGGTCAGATGGTTTTGCCCCGACTTGTAGCGGTTCCAGTGACTATATGGAACAGAGATAGAGAAAGAAATGTCGTTTAGTTTGAGTGCTCAGCGTGTGACGTTGGGTCGCTTGGAACTGCCTCCATACTCTCACCTCTCTTCGGCCTCCTTCATCCAGCGTTCGAGGACGGGTTTGATTTTCTGTGCACTCTTTGGTGTGATGTCCAGTTTCTCGAACCTATGGATAGAGTATCTTAGCATTAGCATTACTCACTACTCACTCGCCTGTTGTATGCGCTAATTAATCAGTAAAAGAAACGTAACTAAAGTGCCAGGACATTGTCAAGTAGCATACTTTTCACATTCTCATTTTCTTTTCTTTTCTTTTCTTTTATTTTTTTTGTTTTCTTTGTTTTTGTTTTGTTTGTTTTGGACCAAAACTCGTACAAACGTTGCATGGTTTAAGCTGCTAATATTGCTCATTGGCAATGCCCTGGCCAATTAGAATTGTGGAAAAGCGCATACTTGTAAATGAAGACAAAAGAACTAAAAACTAAAAGAATGAGCTCTAGCACTTTAGTTAAGTTTCTTTCACGCACACGCACTCGCGCACACACACACACACACACACACAAACAAACGCACACACACACATACATGTTCTGTTGTTGCGTCGACAGTTGAGCGGCATACATCTGCGCAGCGAGTGCACTGCTTGCATTTGACATTTGACATTTGGCATTTGACATTTGGCATTTGACGTTGGGTTTGACGTTTTTGGACATTGGACAGTCACAGTCGCAGTCGCAGCGTTGTCAGCGATAGCGAGAGAGTGTGAGAAGGAGAGACAGTTGGCGATTTGGCGATTCAAAAATAAACAAATAAAATAAATAAAATTAATTTTGCATTATTTTTGATCACTTGATTAAACAATTAACTAATTTAGCATATATTAATATAATTATTTTTTGTATTTATTTATCATATGCATAAATATATCGTATATATAAATATATGTATTTATTTTTCAAAGCATGTTCGAAATGTCCTGGCACTCTACAAAATTGTTCCAGAAGTATTATAAAACTAATTAAAATTAAAGCCTTTCAAATTTGTGTCGACTCAATCAAAATTATAATCTCATCTGACTTTTAAACATAATTAAAAGCAACTTGGAATGTTTAAAATTACTTTGTTGTATTTTTAAGACGCAATTAACTTTTAAATTAGAACAAAACTAAATGATGAACAAAAAGTATTGTATATAAAAATAGTGTTATTGCAATAGCTCTTCTTAGGATCTCTACTCTATAGATAATTGAATTAAAGTTTGGGATCTAATAGGTATATTAAATTTAACAACTTATTTAACTGTCGCATTTTACAGAAGAAGAATATCAAATATCGATTTCTTTGAGGGCAACAATCGTTAACTACAGATAAATAAATTCAGTGTTATCATAAAAACTATATTTAATTTATTTGGCAATGCATCGAAAAGTCACTTAATTGAATCGTCAACTAAACTTAGCACATACTTATAATGGGAGTTAATATAATAATCATATTGCATAGCTAACATAATTTGTATTACTTGGCAATGAAGGTAGACCTATGATGAATACACATGTGTGACGCATCTCTTCTGTTGATATCTCACCTGCATATGGCACTCTGACTGTAGGCGGGTCCCTCGGTCACCGATAGAGCCTGTCCCACCTGGGTCTGGGTGAGGCCCAGCGAGAGGCGTCTCAGCTTGAATGCCTTGGCGAACTCCTTGATCTCATCCAGGTCAATGCCGTCGACCACATTTGTGGTTGCCTGATTAATGGTGGGCTCATCTGAAAGATGCGTTTAATTCAAGGGTTAAATTCAACATGGCGTACACAAAGTCGAGCTACTTGGCTAACGGTACTTAAGTGTTAAGCTACACAAAATGAAATGAAAATGAATATAAAAAGGAGACCAGTTAGAGAGTTACTCTGTCAGGCAGTCAAACAGTCAGACAGTCTCTTAACGGGGCCGGTTCAAGGTAATAAACGTCAATGCGAAATGACGACATAAATTGTCGAGTCGAGTCGAGTCGAGTCGCGGCTCTTAATTACAGTTAATTGCGGTAATTGCGAAATATTATTAGAGTGTCGTAGGTAAATTGATAAAACTCATTTTCCCTAGCCCTGGAAGACACTTGGTGTTGTTTGTTGTTGTTGCTGCTGTTGTTGCTGTTGTTATTGCTGGCACTTAGCTCTTGTTATGCTTGTCTATTAGGTAAGCGCGAAACTTATTGCCTTTATCTGCTTAATTTGTTAGCAGCTGCTGCTTCGCTAGACTCGACACTCGACACTCGACACTCCTCCGCCTCGGGACTCTCATATTGTTTACAACGACAAACTACACGCACAGAAACTTGATTTATTTATTAATGATATGCAAGCGACAAGGAGACACCAAGGATGACGATGGCGATGACTTTGTCAGAAGACACCACCATCATCAGAGCGGCAAGACGGTTGCAAAAGCAAAGCCATTCACTTGACTGTAACTGCAGCCTGGTGCTTTAGCGGTAATTAAGATGCGCTCCATAACCAAACCCAATCCTCAAACTCATCTGCATCCTTGCCAGGCCATAACTTGGGCTCTTGTTGTTGTTGTTGCTGGTGTAGCTGCTGTCGTCGCAGCTTTGTTATTGTTTGTTTGCTCGGCATCGAGAGTGAAATATGTCATTAAATACGAAAACATCTTAAGTTTTTGTATGCATCAATTAGTAGTAATTAAGCTGCATATTGTCTGCAATTTGTATGCGATGGATGCAACACTAGAGAGCTAGACCCATCAACCCATCAACCCATCTACCCATCTACCCATCTACCCATCTACCAAGTGCAAAATACGAAGTAGCCAGAAGGCAACGGCAAAGGGAAAACCAAAGCGAGCGATCCACGAATGCAATTGAGACCATGTTACATACACATACTAAGCGTGTCAGCTGATGTCTCATCTCTCCTCCCCCTCTCCTCTCATTCAACCTCTCTTCGCCAATTGAGGGAGTCACTTCTTGTTGTGCTGATTGCATTTTTAATGCATCCAAAGTTTCAATTATGGACTTGGAGAGGTGTCTGCCTGCATCGTCTATATCGGAGCATGCCTAGAATTATTACTGAGTTGAACATCGCACAAAATGCGACTCATTAAAAGCCTTTAATACATTGAATCCTAAGACAAATAAATACATTACTCTCTCTCTCTCTCTTTGTTCAGCATGATATGAAATTCAAAGCTACTTAAACTTAATATATATAGGAGTATATAATTACTTTTTTAATTTATCATCTTTTAATTGGCTTTTTTGTTACTATTTGCATTTTTAATTAATTAATCACATTCAAATAATTCATTTTTTTTTTTTAATTTGAATTTCGATCGTAAATATTACAACTATGAATACTTTATTACAAACTAATTACGTGAACCTCTTTTTAAAGAAAGTAAAACCATTAAAAAGGTTGGTAGTGTTCTTAATATGCAGTAATTTTTTTAACAAGGATTAAACTGAATTGGTTGGCCAACAAATAAATAGAAATCAAAATATTTGCTTACACAATTAGTATGAATAATCAAGTATCAAATACACACATAAACCCAAATCAACATACATACACACCAGCACACACTTAGTATTATGCTAAAATACTCATACAAATATTTTTGAAAAGGTAAAAATGAAATTCGAATGGTTGGTAGGTGAAGTGCTGAATTGGATTTGAGGCTATGGATGGGTTTGAATTGATGCAGTTTGGCTTGATGAGCTCGTATAATATTTTAGTAGTTCGTATGTGCAACGTGGCGTATGAATGATATCTGCCAGTTTGTATAAGCAGCAAGTAATTTTCGGCAACTTTTTGCAACATTAATTAACGCAATTCGACATGAATGAAACTTTTGGCTGCGTTTTGCTCCTAAATGAAAACAAGATCCAACAACTTGACTGAGTTCTATGTGAGGGCAAGACGGAAAGAAAGAGAGAGGGAGGGAGGAAGAGAGATGGGAATATCTATGCCCTTGTCGTGTGTGTGCCAAAGTTTCGTTGTGCATTTACACGACTTCTCCGGGACATGGTTCATAATTGATGCAGCCGCGAGCTGCTGAACTAAACTACATCCAAAGATTTGGGCAACACCAACAACAACAGCAACAGCAACAGCAACAACAACGTGTTGCCAAGTTGAAAGTTGAAAGATGTCAGGCAAGAGTGTTAGGCAAATTAGCAGCAGCGTTGAAGCTGTCACGCGTCAGTAACAAGGAACGAGGAACGAGGAATAAGGATAAGAAATACGAGTACTTCTTTCAAGGATAACTTGTGGCAATTTCAAGTTGTGCCTGGAGCAGCTTAAGATACTCTAACTTAACGCTTAAAACATACTGAATGGAATAAAAGAGTCGATCTTTACTCACTCGGTGAATCCATGAGCAGGTCATTGTCATTGTCATTGCCATTGGGTGACAGATGAGGCGGTTCGCTCCGCGAGGAGGGACTCAGCTTGAGCGGCTGCAGCAGCGAGACGCCGGATGTCGATGGCCCCGGGACGGGGGAATCATCACGCGGCGAGGCGGAGGATGCACGCGTGGCAGTCGCCGTTGGTGGACCCAGGGATTTGGTAATGGTCAGCTCGCCATTGGAGGCGTTGAGTCTAAACAGAAGTGGGATTATCGCATTGAATTCTCTGAAGGATTCTCTCAATATGCTCACCTATTGATGCTGCTAAGTACGCTGCCCGCGGAGCTGGACGCTGCTGCCGCTGCCGCCGCCGCCGCCGCGCAGCTGGAGGCAGCAGCAGCGGCAGAGGCTGCACTGGAGGCACCAGTCAGACTGGGCCCATTGCCGAGATAGTCGCGCTCCAAGCGCGGTGAACTGCCCATGTTCAGGGCGTGCACAGGTGGTGAATGCGTGCGGAAGAGTGGAGATGAGTAGCCTCTGTCGTTGCTGCCGCTGCCGGCAGCTGTTGGCGCTGATGTTGCTGTTGTTGGTGTCGCACAACCCGCTGCCCGTTCATGCGGCAGAAGA
The DNA here is from genome assembly GCA_018901795.1 of Drosophila sp. st01m. Classification (NCBI taxonomy): domain Eukaryota; kingdom Metazoa; phylum Arthropoda; class Insecta; order Diptera; family Drosophilidae; genus Drosophila; species Drosophila sp. st01m. The sequence goes on along the minus strand of JAEIFG010000403.1, from coordinate 11,051,248 downwards.
TGCACTGCCGCACCACTTCCCCCCTTGTGGCCGTCGCCGTCGGCGTGTGCGAGCGCCGCTCGAGTCGCTCGTGATGCTGGCTGAGATTCATGCCCGCCGAGCCGGACGAGGCGCGTCCCGGACTGTGTTTGGGCGAGGACGTTGCCGTGCTGCGCAGGCTGTGACCGAAATGATGACGCGCCAGGGCAGCGGAGGGCGGGGAGACGCTGCTGCTGCTGCCGCTCAGCTCCAGAGGCTTCAGGTCCAGTTGCGGCGCAGTCAGCTCATCCGGATGCCGCAAACTGATCTGGGGATGTGTCGATCCAGACGTCGTCGCCGCCGCTGTGCTGTGCAGGTGATGATGCAGATGCGTCTGCGTCTCGGGCTTGATGTGCAGCTGCTGCTGCAGCAGGAATGCTGCACCCGGCGGCGGCGGCGGAGGTGGCTGCTTCACCGGCAACGCTGGACTCCCCACTGTGGGCGAACCGGCGGGCGGCGTACGTTCCGCTGAGCGTCGCAGATCAGCTGCCAGATGAGCGTGCGGCAAGTGACTCGCTGCGGCAGCGGCGGCTGCTGCTGCTGCCAGTTGCTGTTGCTGCTGCTCTCGCTCCCGCTCCCTCTCGCGCTGCTGCTGCTGCTGGTGATTGGCTGCGGCAGCGGCAAACAGCTCCGGATGCAGCGCCGTCAGCAGCTGCTGCACGCCCGTCGAGAACAGATTGGGCTTCAGTAAATTCGTAGGTGTCTGTGCCAATTGTGGCAACGCTGGAGGAGCCAGCAATTCCCGTTGTTGCTGCTGCTGCTGCTGCTGTTGTTGTTGCTGTTGCTGCTGTTGTTGTTGTTGCTGATAGCTGGCAAAGGCGCCAAATGCGTTGGGCAGAAACTGCTCGCTCGTGGGAATCTGTGGACTCACAGGAATGGTGAGAATCGTCTGCACGGCAATGCCTAGAAAAATACAGAAATATTTAAAATTAGTGAAATTGCTGGAAATCGCAATGTAAAAGACCAAAGCAACAATCGGCAAATAATACAGCAAGTTACACATATCAAGTTTTCTCAAAATACTTGGATTTGTAAAAGTGCCAAGTATAGGAAAATTGACAGCGATGGAAATAATTAAATTTAAATTTTAAAACAGATTCGAAAAAGGTACCAAATAATGATAAAATTGATATTCTGCCTGAAAATCGAATTAGATTTGACAAAGTTATGAAAACATAAAGTTATTGAAAAAGTGTCAAGGGGATAATATGGAAAAAATGGGACAGTAAGTCCAAAAAATTTAGTTTTTCAATTGGAAAGTGGAGATCAAAAAAACTATTGCTTCCATTTTGATGCAGAATCAAATAAGGAAACAAATAATGAATAAGTTGATATTCTGCAAGAAAGTTGGATAAGGTTTAACAAAGTTATGCAAGTTTAAAGTTTCTAAATATGTGGCAAGTGTTTTAAATTTAATTTTTTTAATTTGAAAGAATCTTGAACGCTTATTAGACTCGTCGAGTTAGTAATTCAATCGATATTAATGTTAAAAAAAGCGAAAAAAGATTGCAGAACTGTTTTCAAGTTAAACTTTATAATATGGTATATATTGTGACTGATATAAAAATAGTACTAGCAGCTCTTAAAACTGTTTGCATACACAAAGTTGCTCAAGTTGAATCCTTTGTGTTGCACGAAGCAGGAGGAAATGAAAAGTTTTCCTAATCGCTTTAGTCGTGGCTTTAATTTTCGCGTTTAGCTATCGCTGCTGCTTTTGAGCTGGGACATAAGCTGGAGTCGAGTGAAGTCAACTATGTTATTGATACCCACACAAATAAAGCTAATCCTCTATGCACACACACACACACACACAATGGCCATTTATCTATACTTGTACTCACCTTGGGCTGTGGGTATGAGCAGCTGGGCACCCTGGACACCCTGCACCAGTTGGCCGGAGGCAAGTATCAGTTGCGGCATCTGGGCGCTTGCCGGCGGCGCTTGGAGCGCTGGCGGTGGCGATGCGGTCGCCGCAGCGAGCACATTGGCGAGGGTCGTGGCGTTGAGGGCGTGGCCATGCCCATGGGCATGGGCATGTGGTGAGCTGCTGCTGCTGGGATTATCCTGCGCCTGTTGTTGTTGCTGTTGTTGCTGGCTGGAGGAATTGCCGCCAGAGCTGCTGTTGCTGTTGCCCTTTGACGTCTTGTGCTTGTTGCCATTGTGGCAGTTGCTGCCGCTGCTGTTGTTGCTGTTGCTGTTGCTGCTGCTGTTGTTGTTATTGCTGTGGTTTTTAGTGCTGCTGTTGTTGTTGCTTCTGCTGGGAGAGGCACTCGTTGACGTCGCAGCTGCGGCTGCTGTCGACGTGGCGGTGACTCCAGCAACGGTTGTTGCTGCTGCTGCTGCTGCTGTTTGTCACAGCTTCAGCGCCAACGCTCAAATTCAATGGCGAGTTGAACACGGAGGCGGCTAAGCCCTGAAGACTTGCCAGTGCGGCAGCCGTTGCAGGATGATGATGGGAATGATGTGAATGCGGATGTTGCTGTTGCTGCTGCTGCTGCTGCTGGTGATGTTGCTGCTGCTGCAGCGTGGCCAAATTTTGTAATTTTTGCAAATTTATCATGTCTTGCACTGTTGAGATGAGACAGACAAAAGGCGCACACAAAATGTTGTCATTAGTTTGGCTAAAGCTGTTGCAAAATTAGTGGAAATGTTAACTGATGTGAAAGAAAGGGAAACGCAGGGAAGGACACGAAAGGAAAGAGTGAAGGTTGAAGCAGCCTTAAAAGCTGCCAGCACTAATTGCTAGTTTACCCTTTTGCGGACTAGGATTGTGTACTTATGTTATGTTTAGGGATGGAAACTAATACTGAAAGTCTGTGCAGAAAATATTTCATAGATTTGACTTGACCATGTTGATAGAATTTAGACACTTTAGTTGTGATGGATTAGAAGAAATATTATAAAGTATAATCAATAGAAAGTCTCAAATAAAATATGCTAAAACTGTATAAGTTCTACAGATTTTTTATACATTGGAAAACTTATAAATAAAGCAATGATTCAATTGGGAGGGAGGCTTGCATGTAAATTGTATTTTGTTTTGTATCTTTTGGCTTTCGATATGTACTCACTAGTTCCATTTAGATGTGCCGCAAATGCTTTGGCCTGTGCCTGCTCCTCGTGCCGTAGACGCAGCGCCTCGGCCGCCTGATCCTCCGTATCGTCCTCATCCGCATCGATTTGCATGGGCAGGGGGGGAGGCGGAGTTCGTGTCACGCTGATGATTGGCCAGGGAGGCTGCTTTTGCTGCTAGATTCTTATAGAACTCCAGCTCCTTGACATGCTCCTTTGTGTCGTAGGCGGAATGATTGGAGGGAGCGGGTGAGAGCAACGTTGGCTCCATGTCATCATCGTTGCTGTTGCTGTGGTTCTGATGGAGGTGGTGTTGATGCTGCTGTTGCTGCTGCTGCTGCTGCTGCTGGTGGTGATGGTGGTGTTGGTGGTGCTGGTGGTGCTGGATATGCTGGGGATGGTGGGAGTGGCTGCTGCTGTTGGGTGAGTGAATCTTGTGGCAGCTGATCTCTTTGTCGTAGTCCTGCAAACAGAAGAGTTGACAAATTGTGGCGATTAATTAAATGTTGTCGTAACTCCTTGAGATCTCAAAGCTAAACAAAACTCATTGATATCGTGAGCAACTGCGGCACATTTCACATACGCCACGTGGGCCAAAAATCAGAGTAGAGCCAATGAAATGATTGCTGCGATTGCATTTATTCAATTATATTTGCGCGTTTGGTAATTACATAATACACAAGAGCACTGTCAATTGTTTGACCCCGACCACGCCCACATTCCGCATGGGGGAGGCGCTCATTGTTCCAATGTTTGTTGATTGGATTATTATTTAAGCGACAGCAACATAGCATTGACTCGTATTACATTACATTTTGTCAGACCAGTTGAATTGTGTGTTGAATGTCCAATGTACAATGTTAAATGTGACTCTGTTCATTTACATGTTTAAACATATCACGCGAGTTAATAAGTTAATTTAATTTTGTCTGTAATTGTCAACGCACTTTTATTGTTTGACACTTATTGTGTTCTTTCTGTTCTCGCCAAAGCTGTGGCACAATTTATGCAAATTTAATTGCTTGCAACTGCGTATGTATGTATGTGAGTGTGATTGGGGCATGCCACATGCAAGGGATTCATTCAAGTAATTAATAAAAAACAGCTATTATTTAGATTTACTTTGAGATATTTAAAACATTTTTAATTTAACTCTGTTTATATTTTGAAAAATCCGTTAATGTTGCATGCATTTGTTTCTTAAATCAACACAAATATTTTATTGCAACTGTTTAAGCTTTGGCTGTTTAAAGAAGGACTTGTCCCTCTGTAAAAGCGATCTCGTGCAAAAAATATATTTATAAAAAAAGAGAAAATAGAGAAAAAAGTGAAACGTAGCAAGGTAAACCAATATAATTATTGGCAATTAATGCTGCCGACGTTCTCTAAATGGAAGCAGAAGGAAGTGGACTGCGAGCGGGGAAAAGGACAGCAGCGGGAATAGGAAAGATAGAGAGAGGAGGAGAGGGGGCATATTAATGCCGGGGCGTTGAAGTTGCCTAAGTGCGGGTTGTTGCCGTCTCCGGCGTCGTGGGCCGCGACGTGCCCCGGCCAGGGCTTCAATTAAATTTTATTTGCATAGGAAATTAACATAATTGTAGTGCAAAATAACAACAACAAAATGGAGTGGGGAAAAAGAAAACGGAATCGGATTCGGAATCGGAGTCGGAGTCGGAGTCGGGAAAAGGGCAATAAAAATAGAAATAAAAATAAGCAGCGAACGTGATAGTATTGAAAAAAGTGTTAAATGTGTAAGAAATAAATGCAAATAGAAATGTTTGTGGCAAGAGAGGTAATTAAATGAATTTTTATCGAGGTGTTCAATGCTCGCTGAACCAATGGAAATCAAATTGAATGTATCTGTAATGTGATTAAACATAAGCGAGCATAAAAACAAATTAAGAAAATAAGAAATGCCTCCACACAGGAATGTTATGTCTGATAATCGTATTTGCATCCAACACTCATAGTAAGTATGCAACTTGTCATTTGCTATAACATTAATTAAGCTCTTGATAAAGTTCATTGCCGCGTGCTAGAAATACATTAAAAAAGCGGACATTTATTGGCGCCGACAACGGCAAAAAGAAACATCGACAACTACTTAAGCAGCTGCTGGGCAGGTCGGAACAAAATTCATTATAAACCAGGAGCAGGAGCAGGACTCGCGTTAGTTTCTCTCAGCAACCAACTGGTCAGGTGAGGACGACCACGTTAATGTCATTGAACAGCAAATCGAACTAAATTTATGACACACAGCCAACGAGTGCAAAAAATGGGGGAAAAAAGAAAGTAATGCAGAGTGAAAACTACAAAAAAATAATAGAGGAAAATGGGGGGAAAATAATGAAAAGATGGAACGTACTATAAATGGGCTATATGCATGTCCTTTATGCAAACAGGCGGCAAACAGACGGCAACCGCCGACGACGCTGACAGTCACTGTATGCTACACACCCACACACACACACAGGCACACACAGACACACACATAGACACACACATAGACACACTAGTAGTGGAACTGTGCCTGATGCACTGATGTGCAATGAATTAACTTTTCAACATATTTACACACGCTCAATTGAATGGCGGCCATCTACATGGACATGGCCACTATGAAAGGTGTACGGGGCGAGGAGGGCGTGGCAGTCGCTGAGCCTGCGGCTCGGCGAAGTTAAGGAACACAACGGAGCTGATTCTCGTAATGAGCCGCTGCCGTTGCGCCGATCTATTGTTGCAGGCGTCGCAAATGAGCGGAAATTAAAAGCTGATTTAGTAGGACGGCTGCACCTATTGAACATGGTCTGGATAAGGGGTAGAAGTTGACCGGAAACAGGCACTGCCGATGTGTCTGTCAGTTATCGGCGGTTATCCTTAAGTAGCCTTTAAACATGTTCTACTTCTCGAACCGCGTTAAATGAACCACATTTGAATTAAGGAAAACATTCGGCATACTCGATAATTTTTTCATTTGTCTTTGTCAATAATTTGCAAGGCTAAGATCTCGTGTTTACTGCAAAAGGCCTAAGGGGCAGATGTCTTCATTGGATGTCTCCCTGTATTAATATCTCAGTCGCGTTGCGCCTGAATGTATGCAACACAAATTCTCACAAAAGGTAGCACACCAAATTTATAGACACGCCACTTGTGTCGCGTCCTGAACGAGCTCTGAACACACACACACACACACACACACACAACATATATGCACCCCTACCCCTTGGCCATCTCTCCTTATCCCTTATCCCTCCTTCCTTGTCACCCATCTCCCTTGTGCTTCCACTTGAAGCCAGCTAACGATGAATGTCCAACAACTTTTACTTTTTTTCTGTTTTTCGCAACGCCGTCAAATAAAAATAAGTCAAAAAATAGAAAATGAATTGAATTATTGCAAAGAGCATGAGCTGCGCTGCCGCCGTCGGAGTGCGAGGTGGGAAAGATACACAATTCAGCGGCGGCAGGGGATGTGCTGATGGTTTCGAGCGAAAGGATGCGCGGCACTTGACAGCCCCACTGATAAGCAAAAGCCCCGGCGCGAAATGGAAATGCGATGGCGGCTGCTGCGACGTCGACGTCGGCATTTGGTTTTCTTCTTATTATGCGCCTGGCACTTTTTCTCTGTGTTTGTGCGGAGCTTGTTGTGTTTCTTGTTTTGTATACCCTGTAAACGCACACTCCCTAGACTATGTGCAACTTATGCCTGCTTATGCATTTCTCAAAAAAAACTTAGTCCGAAAGCAGCATTTAAATTTAAATAATTAATTTTACTTTAAACATTTGAGATGTTAAATTTATATGTAACGTTTTTAATGGTTAATTTTAATAAACTACAGATATTTAGAATGCAATATTCCAATTTATTTTCATTAAACATTTGTTGAATTAGTTGTTAGATAAGATAAAATGTTTAAGGGTTTTTAATTTTATATTATATGATTTGTTACCGCACATTTTTCCTCTAGATCTTTTTCCCCATTTACAGGGCAACCTAAAGTCTATCATTCGACACTAACTGGATTTTTATTTTGTTTCCTTTTATGCTTTTGAATGCGACGCCGAATGCGAAATTATAATTCACACATGTGACCAGTGCGAAAGACACGGAAAGGGGCGGGGAGGGGGCTGCACAGGGTGTTGTGGCATGCCTCTTTGGGTGTCGTGAGTGTTCGGTTGCTCAGGGGATGGTGTAGGCAGGGGGGTGGGGGGATGCTTGCCCATTTGCAGGGTGCGTGTTGGACGCCTGTTAAAAAAATGCAATTGCCAAAAAGTAGCCAGTAAAAGTAAAAGAGAAGGAAAGCATAAGCAAAAATAAAAAAACAAAACATAATAAAAAGAAAAGAAGAAAGCGACAACGGCAACGGCAACGGCGGCTGCGTTGCTTGTTTGCTTTAATTGCAAATGGCATTTTTTGGGGGGCGCGAGCGAAACAAGCTGGACAACAGTCCACCCGGGGACCCCCACCCCTTCCCTCCCTTCTGTTCCTTTCCCGCCAACATCCACAGTCAGCCCCAGTTGAGTGGACATGCATTTTGAAGGGAGCAATGGCAAATTGGCGGACAGGGGGTGCTCATAAGGGGGGTCAGGCTCATAAATTGTCGAAAAATATTTGACTTGTTCTATTTTTGGTCGCCTGCGCCTGCTGTGGCCAACAATATGCTATATGCTTTCTGGCCAGATACTTCTCCCTTGCCACACCCCAGCCACCCTTTAGCCACCCTTTAGCCACCCCCTTGTTCGTGTGCATGCAAACATATTTGCTAGCTGCACCCCCCCTGGATCTTCTCGGCCCCCCTTGTCGATACTTGTCGGTACTTGCCTGCACTTTTGCATATTTAATGTTTTGTTTAATGCAAATGTACATAATTTCATCAGAGTGCATCTGTATGTGTGTAGTTTCCTTTTATTTCTACATTGCACCCGTTAAGTCGCAGAGAAATGTGAAAATATTTTTCAATTAATATTTATGTTGCTTTATACGCCTGAATTGTTAATGCCCAAGCTCAAATGGAACCAAATGGAAAAAGGCTTTGACCATGACTAGCACTCGATATTGAACAATCAGGGGCGTTATTGCTTGGCTCTGGGCGTGGCTAGGCCAACGCCAATGCAATGGCTTGTAGTTGCAGTTAGACAATTGGAGAATGGAGGTTTACCACCTCCATGGATCAGATTGCAGTGCAACGTAAAGAAACTGTACCTACAGATATTGAACTTATTCATCACAATCACAAGAGTATTTTTGACCTATGTACTATAATTGATGTTCCGGAAAATGTGTGAAAATATACATGTTATATTTCTTTACATATCTTAAAAATATATTTCTTATAAACACATTAATTCTACAGCTGTTAATTTATCTGCAGAAGTTTTCCCAGACAACAGAGCTCTGTCAAGAAGAATATTTCAATAAAATACTATAAAACTCTAGCTTTACATCTGAATTAGCCAGTACTAACTGAATCAAATATCAGAGTTCCCCAACTAAGTTAAGCTCAACTATCAATTGTGATGTTTTCATCACAATTGCCCAACTTAGTTGCTGAGTTATTGAAACTCAGGCTTCTCTTTCTGTGCACTGACCAAATCCAATGACCTGCAGCATCGCCCCAAAATAAACGAAGAGGGTTACAAAAGTGACACAGAAATAAAAAACAACAACGAGAACGCAGAGAATTGAACAAATAATAGGATAAATCGGTGAAATAAAAAAGAGAGCCGCCATTTGCAATAGCCGAGCGATTTCTTGCACAATTTCCTCCGCATACAGTGTGAATAAAAATCGAAGCTTCACTTGCAGCCAGACCAAATTCAACGGAGTTTGAAGTCACCCACAACAGACCCTTCTCCCCTCTACAGACCAACCACCGTTTGCTGTTCAATCAGTCCAAAGTCTACAAACAAAAGCTGCAAGCTGCAGACATTGCAATTTTCACGAGCATTTGACCGGTTTTCTATATAGAGACACAGACGCAGACACACATATTGAAACACTTAATGCCATATAGCGTGTATATAACAGTGCATGCGGTGGCAGAAGGAAGGAGAGGGGAATGGCGGCAGTCGCAGCTGACAGTCGCATGGCGAATGGCCAAACGAAAACAAAAAAGCGTGCAAAACAACAACGAAACACAAAAACCAAAACAAAAATGTGTAAAAAATAATGGAGAATGGAAAAAAACGATGGAAAGTGAGAAAGAGAGAGAGAGAGAGAGAGAAACTGAGCGCATAAAAATGGAACAAAACAGAGCAAAGGCAAGTGACGAGAGAGATGGTGAGTGGGAGGAAGTGGAGAAGTGGTGAAGAGGAGAGAGTTAAGAGGCGAGGAGAGAGTGCAGGTGGCGGAGTGGGGAGCTTCCTCCTGTTGCCTTGGTCCAGTCCATGGGCCCATCAACAGCGACATCAATGGGCGCGCCACTCAATCAACCCCACGCAGCCACGAATTTTTGTGCTGGTTACGAAGCGTTTGGTGAATGTGGCAAAGGCATGGGATGAGGCAGGGGGCAGGGACAGCGACAGCGACAAGGACAGGGACAGGAAGCAATGAGGGTGCTCTGCTGGCTGCTGCTTGACAACAATGAAGGCCAAGTATTGTCCAGGCTGAAACCCAACCCCCTAACAGACCCAATTTTTTTTTTTCCTACTATTTTGCTGAGTATTTTTTATGCGCCGCTTCATTTAATTTTCTTTCATTTTTTTTGGTTTACTTCTTTCTTTATTTCTCTGTCCCTTCCTCCTCTCTCTCTCTCTCTGCCGCTCTGTCTCTCCCCATTTGTGTGTGTCCTGTTGGCCATTTTTCAGGGCCTGAGCGCCCAGTTTGCCTGCTACAACTTTCTGACTGCTTGGTCGCTGGTCAGCCGCAGTTATTCTTTGGCCCCTCTGGACGTTCGCTGGTCAAATAAATGCACTTTCAGTACCCCTGCCTCTACCTCCTCTACAACTGCTGGATGATGGGGACAATGGGAACGCCGTCGTGCATTGCGTGTGCAAAACTTTTGCTTGCTTTTCACTTTTGGCGGCACATTTCTTTTTTGCGGCCCAAAATAAAAGTAAAAGTTGACCAGCACATACATGCACAGTACCCCACACCCAAAACCCACCCTTGCCCCCCCTTCCTTTGGCTGGTCAGCGCAACAGAGAATGAATTTGCCTCTGCCTTAGCCCGTGGCAACTGCGTTTCTTTCATTTTGGACGCCTGTCGCGGCATTTATTGCCACGCTGATGGCACCCAGAGGCCGTTTCGTTTGACTCAGCTGCTCATTTGCATCAAGTTTTTAATTGGAATTGGTCCAGCATAGAAGCGAGAGAAACAGAGAGCGAGAAAGGTAGAGGCAATAAGCCAGCAGCGGCTTAGAAACATCGATTGGCTTCGATTGCGCCTAGCGGATAGGCAACACTTTTTTCCAACTGCAAAGCGATTGTTGCGCATACGTAGCGTGGGACAATCAGCATCTGTAAGAGCAGCAGAAGAGTCAAGCAGCTAAAATACTCACTTATACTTTGGCTCAAGTCTCTCTTGTGTAAGGTAGATATCTCTTTACTGTTGAGATATTCCATATATCAACTGATCTACCGCTCTGAAGTACTTATTTACAGTTGCTGGTTTTCCCGATTTGCTATGCAATTTATATATTTATTAGGGAATATATTTCTGTTGTGTCCAGTAGTTGGCCTAATATCTGTTTCAATTCACTAACAATTCTATTGGAATCCGCTCTGTTGTCTCTCTTCAATTTTGTCAGCTTCTACCATTTGGTTGCTGCTTTCTCACCTCTTGCGTCAGGCTGCATCCTCTTTGCTCCCCTCGACTGCAGGGCTGCTCCTCTTGCACCTCCACCTGCTTACCTGCTCACGTCTTCCATTTGTGCCTGTTGCCTGCTTCTGCTTGTTATTTTTAACAATTTTTTCGTACGCAATTTTTGTTTACTTTTTAGCAATGTCTCCTGCAATTCTCTCTCTCTCTCTCTCGCTTTATGGTGCTTCCTCTTACTCTGTGCCGCTGCTTGACTACCGTCATGTTTGTTGTTTGTCTGACGTTTTCTTTTACTTTGTGTTGTATGTTGGCATTTCGGGCGTCATTGTTGCTGTTGCTGTTGCTGTTGTTATTGCTGCGTTATTTTTATTTTAGGCGCCCGTTGAGAAAACACAAAAGCTTTGCATTTCATGCATCGTTTTTCCGGCACACTCACATGTGAGTGCGTGTGTGTGTGTGTCCATGTGAGTGTAACTGACTGTGTGTTGGTCTACGCTCTTTTCTCTACACTTGTCATTCGCTGGCGACTCTACGTTCTTATCAAGAAAACGAAAAAGTAGCATTTGTGCGGCTGCCGCTGATTGGTCCTGTAACCCCCCGCCCCATCATGACCACCACCACCCAGCGTACTGTCAATACCCCTAACTACCCACATGTGCCACGACCAGGGCACCGACAACGACAACGACAGCAGCAGAAACAGTTTTTGTTTTAGCCGTAGAGCAACACACCCGTTTTATTGTTCATTGTCCCTGTCGCACGCGGAAAACTGCTGCTGCTTCAACTGCTGCTCCAACTTCAGTTTCAGCGGCTGCTCTCGGCCTGCGTGTACAGCGATTGGCCATTGGTGGGCATCGAATATCTCCAAAGACATATTGCCGAACAGGTAAAATAAGATGCGTAGACACAAAATACAATCAATCTAAAAATCAAATTCCAATTGTTGACTTTATCGTATATTTTTGAAGTACTTGATGAGGATATTATTGCGAAATTAACGTTTAATCTAATTACATAAAGTCTTACAAAACATTTAAAAATCCTGTTTGAGTCAAGTATTTTTTTTTGGCTTAAAAAACTCAGGATTAGCCATATTTCTCATAATGCATTGGATTCATTTTATTCCGGATGTTCTTTTTTCTTTGTAAGATAATTAATGTTCATTTAAATAAATAATTTTTGATTTTTTATGAATGTTAAGTAAGCAAAAAATCTAATGAAAGAAGTGAATAAATTGAAGGAATTATTCTAGTTAATGAAACCATTAAAGGAAAATTAAAATACGTAAAAAAGAAGTTAAAGAATCGTCATAGCATTATAAACAATGTTTTCTTATTTTTATTTTACAAAATGCTTCTACTTGACAGTATTGTAAATACCTATTTATGATTTTGTTGTTAGGGCCAATCCTCAATCATCTTTTGCCAACAAAATGTAATTACTTTGCGTTGCATATTTGCAGCGTGTCTCATGCTACTCGAACATGTTACTTACAACCCCGTCGCGGCAGCCACACGACACTACAACACTTTAAAATGAATATTCCTATTTTTCAATTACAACTGACACTTCTCTATGGCGGGCAGGCCCAAGTCCCAAGCCTCAGTCCAACATTCAACACCCCCAAAGCCAATACCCAACCCCTTCTTCCTACCCTCGTAGAGCCTACCAAGAGACGGCCACATGAGTTGCAATTGTTGTTAGTCGTACGTCGTCGTCGTCGTCATCGTCAGCGTCAGCGTCATTGTCGTGGATGTGAATATGAATGTGAATGTATAAATGTATATGTGTGTGTATGTGTGCGGCACACACCCAATGTAAAATGTCATTAACGTTGACATAAACGAATAGCTGCATTCACTGCATTTGGCAGCAGGGCGAGGGGAGCTGCACATTAGTTTGTTGCACTATCGCATTACTGATTAGTTAATTAAAGGCAAGTACAAGTCGTAATTCCAATTCTTGTCCATGTCGAGCATTTTTATCGACGCCAGGGAAATAAACAAATAAATGCCAGCAAATGGTCGATTCTATGATAAAATGAGACAATGCCAGCTATTTTTGAATAATTTAAATACTCATTACAATTCTTAAGACATGAAATTGCATCGAATTAATGCGCAAATTAATCTGAATAATGCAGAACATTACTTAAGTGGCACAAAGTGTGCTTAGAATTAAATGCAATTATTATTTATTATCAAATAATCAGATAGTAATTAGAATCAAATATTATATCGAGTGGACGTTGAAACAATTTCAACTATTTAAAATTATTAAAGAAAGGAAGTAATTAAAGATTATTAATAAATCTAGATAATTTGTCATTCTTTGTAGAGGTAAAATCAATATATGAAGTAACTGCTGTTCAATGTTGTCTGCCTTCATCTTCTCTTATTTCCTCGCTGGTTATTACAACTCGTCTCCTCTTCCCTCTTCTCCTGCACACATTTAACCCCAATGTTGTCTAAGCATCGCCAGGACTGACCAGCATATGAAGAGGCAAAACGTGCGCCTCATATAACATTTCTAATTAAAATTTTGTACAGCCCCTCCTCGAAAAAGGTTATTAACATATTTGCCATAACGTGGCCCATTTGGCTGAAACGGGTTTTCGTACCCGCCCCGCACTGTTTGGTCACAGTCTTGGGTCACTGTCCGTGCTATTTGCCAGCATATTTGTCCCAAACTGTTGGCCATTAGTTGCCATGCAATCGTGCAACTTGTCCGAAAACCATGAGCTGCCCAACGCAGCGAAACTAAGTAGGAAAGTTCTATAACCAGATTTCCAATGCAAACAGAGCAAGTAGTAGAGATTGAGAGAGTGCGAGAGAGAGAGAGAGAGAGAGGGGGGGGAGACAGATATATAGAAAGAGTGAGAGAAGGAGTCCAGGAGGTGGCAACATGCATGCATTCATGGGCGCCTAAGTAGCTCCGCTGTCTTCATTAAAAACTATCTCCCCAACCTGAACCAGACTCCCAAACCAGACCTAGACCCATGTAATGTTACAAGCAACGACAACAACAGCAACAGCAACAAAAGCAACAACAACAACAAGAGCAGCTACAAATCGAGCTTCATTCCTAATTTAAATGCAAATGAGATTCATTTGCCGACGTTAGGGAGGCGACAACACTGCAACATTGGGCGCTCGGTCAAAGCGGCCCATGATGAGTGCAGGACAGGGAAAGGGAAGGGAAGAGCAGGAAGCGGCACTCATTACCCCTAAAGCTCATACCGTGCTAAGCATTTGGAAGCCTACCTTGGGAGCTCAGCTCAGTTGGTCTGTGTTTTCTTTTAATGGGGTACGAAGGGTGCCGTTTTGCCGGTTGCAGCTACATTTATGCAAGTAGCTTAAATGGCAACAAAATGCGTTGCTTCGGCGAGATTTGTTGCATACATTAGGGCTGGCCAACGTTGTTGGCAACGCTTAGGCGCAACTTAAGCCCAACAATGTGAACAGGCCCAGACAACAGGCCGCAGACTCGAGACCCAGACCCAGACCCAGTTGGCAATCATGGCTGTTGGCTTTCATCTGTGGTAGTGTCGCCCCCCCCCCTGTGTCTCTACCTCTTGACTGCTATGCACCTCTACCTGTCCAAGTGTGACGCTGCCTACTGTCGACTTGTCGACTGCAAATATAATCAGCCCGAAAATATGCTATGCCTTTTGGATTTCTTGATTAGTGCCACTGCTGGCTTTGACTTCAGCAAAGGTGTCTAGGACTCTCTGATGACCATGTCGGGAACCGACCTCCATCCAATCTCAACAGGACATTAAGGATCTCAATGCAACTCAACGCACAAATATCTAATTTTTCGCATTAGACTGTAATTAGCAATCGAATTTCCAATTCATTCCACATTTGCAAGTTTTATTTGGGATACAATTAATTGTCTTCAATTATTTCTTATTCTTTAGGCTGAATTTCGAGTCTTATTTTGCAGAAAATATACAATTTTATATATACTGCACATTGGAAATGCATTGTGCCTATAATGTCTGTAAATATATAAACATACTACGTATTTATTACTCATGCGCCACGTTGCACAGAGCACCAATCAATATGCATGCCATCAAATATTTAAACTAAAAGTGCAAAATAACAAAAATGGCTGCAAAAATTTAACACAAAATACAAAAGACATGTTTGTATGTGTGAGTGTGTGAGCAAGGAAGATAGTTGAATTGTGATAGTATATGTGGAAACAATGACAAAAGTCTTCTAATTGAGTGCACTGGCATTGTGAAAGACAGAGAGACAGCATGATGAAGTGAGCGAGAGAGAGAGAGAGACAGAAAGAGATAGAAAGACAGAGAGAGGGAGACAGATTATGTGACTGTGTGAGTGGATAAGGACAAGCTCAAGGCAAACAGGCGATAGCTGAAACCTAAAAAGCCTCTCCCAACCCTCGCACTTGTGGTCAAAATGCATTTGCAGTTATGAATATATACAAATGTACATAAATGTGTGTTTCTTGTTGATTTTTGAAATTATCAAGCTTTTGAGGGGCGAGGGAGGTTTGAGTTTTTGTGGGTCTGCCACTTGCTACCCATGTGCTTGTGGCCATTTTTTGAATGAATTATTAAATGCTTTGTAATTTATTTGATTGTGATTGTGTTTACGGCAACGTGTACATACAGGCCCATCTATCTCACACTCTCTCTCTCTCTCTCTCTCTCTACTCTTTCTCTTGCTCTCTCTCAATTTATGTGTGAGTCATGTATTTATTGCACTTAACTGTTTAGGGTTACATGCTATTTACAGCCCTCTCCCCGTCTTAGCCGCATTCAATGCTATTGTTGAAATCTTATGCATTTGTCATGCATTTGAAATATTTTCGGTTGGTTGGTTGAATGCTTCGGTTCTTCAGCTCTCTGAGATCCAATGACAGGGCGCTCAACCGTATGTCTGTGTGTGTGTATCTGTTTATATATATATATAAACACATGCATATATATTTATATTTATATTTATATATACTAATTGCATTTGTTGATAGCTGCAACACAAGTCAGAATACGCTTCTGTTTCCTTGTGTTGTATTTCTGTGCTCTGCAATTTATTGATCAATATTTCAACTTAGGCGTTGGCGTTATTAGTTAGTCAGGATAAGACACTAAGGAAGTACGCTGTAGACTTGGTGTGAGCCATAACAAAATGCGTAGAACTAACCTTAACTGAAACTTGTTAGCTGATTGCAGTTTATAACAGTTAGCAACCATTTAGACCATTTATTCGTATTATCGATCCACAATAGTTTATGTCTCTAACGTAGACTGGTTTTTACTATTCAATTAGTTCCTATACTTGCATCTATATTATATTATTTATATACAAGACGCTTCTACAACTTATTCTACAGCTACATTTAAATTTGTTGGTCGTCATTTGGTCTTAAATGACAGACAGTATGGTTACTACACACACTTACGGCCTGACAAACATAATTAGATTGCATTATGTAAGTGTTGCCTGGATGGCGAGTCCTTCTGCCGTCCTGACCCACCCACTCCTCAGCTCTTCCTCCCTTACCCAAGGCAATTTCAATAAAACTCAGCTCAAGTCTGGGCGCACAAAACCCCAAAAAGCAGTCAAACGTCTCAGACACAAACCACAGCGATGTCTCGTCCTGGCATTATGCTTTGTCCAACACACACACAAACACACATTTATATATATATATATATATATGTATGTATATATATATATATATTTACTCACACATGGAGAAAGCTCCATCCATATAGTCTGCGGGGCGGATTGGATTTGGCCAAGGCAATGGCCTTTCAAAATTTTCGAATTTACGTAAATTTAACTTTCTTGAAATACACTTAACTGTAAAATTAATTATAAAAGGCAATTGTGTGTGCGTGTGTATGTGTCTAAGCTCATGTATGTGTCTGCGTGTGTGTGTGTGTGTGAATGCCTATGTTATACACGCATACACATTGCCACACACCCACTTAAGTTTGTCTTGGTCTTTGGCCGAAAAGGTGTTGGCATGGAATTTGCATAACCAACTGAACGTCAATGTCTTCTGCATGCGACCAGCACATGTGTGTGTGTGTGTGTGTATGTATGTAGGTGTGTGTGTGTGTGAGTGTAAGCATGTACAGTTGTGCGCGTCGACATTTGCATAGAGAGCAAGACCACGTTGTATACATGACCAACCAGTTTCAATGTATGCGAAAACACACTAATTAAATGTTGAAGGCAGTTTATATTGATGCCCCCCGCATGGCCAACGGGCAGACGATCTAGGGGTAAGGAAAGGGTCATGTGTGGGACACTGTCGAACAGGTAAATCTATATATATGTATATATACATATATCAATGTGCTATACATTACGTATATAAAAGGGATCGAGTGTGTGTGTGTGTGTGTGTGTGGGCGAGAGTAGGTGTATTCTTGGCTGGCCTAAGAAAATCTATAGCCGACGGGCTCAAACTCAAACCGCAACCAAAATGTCTTAATTTTACACATCAAACTAAATGCAGCCGCAGTTACACACACACACACACACACACACACACACACAGACACACATGAGTATGAGTGTATTTGCTGAGGATTTGTAATTACATTCGGCATCATTCGGAATTGTCTTTGTTGACCAGGACCGCACACCGGTGCAGGGTTAACAGGAAGCATATTCAAGGATTGCATAACTCTGACTCTTTCATTTCTCTCTTAGAAATTTACAGTTGAATTTTGCAAGTACATACAGAAATGTATAAAGTGCCAAAAGATACTTTTATCATTATTTAGACTTTATTTAATAGAAACAATGACTAAGAAAAAATATATATTTATTACTAAATATTACTCGATTGATCGACAAGTCAATTCCTTTATTTTCTATTTGCGTATTTCTATAAATTTTAGAGTATTATCAGTGGGTTGGAAAATATAAGACGTACTTGAGCCTAGAGTCAGGTATAGAACCTACAAAATACCTATTGCATCTTAACTCTTGCTGTTTATTCTGAGTGAATGTCTGCGGCTTTGTTAACTCAAACTCTAGGCCATAATTATACATTATGCAATGCAATTATCAGTCTGACAGTTCGGTTAATGCCACAACTCCTATGGCTAACTAGCTGCCGTCTTAGACATTCAGACTTCTTGGCATTTTGCATGCTCGTAGACAGTAGACACAGGAATAAGGATCGCTCCTCACAATGGAAGCCTGTCTTAAAATACTGCCACCTGCCGGTTTACACACGTAGGCATTTTTAATTAAAGCTAAAATTTTGCTGTATTGATTAGTTTCCAAAGGGACTGAGTGAGAGTGACCGAGAGGGGGGAGGGAGAGGAAGAAGGGAAGGGAAGGGAGAGAATGCAAAATTGTGCAGTCATAGTTATTGCCAACGCATTAGTATTAGCGCCTCAAATGACGTGACTTGCCTGCCGAGAGAGGAGAAGAGGGAGAGAGAGTGTGATGGGGAAGAAGCTACTTGCAACTTGCAACTTGCGCTGGTTGGGCCATCACGACTGACACGCAAACAGTCGGGCTACCAACAATGGGCCTGTCATTGTTCGGCAATACGTTGTGACTGGAAGGTGAGGGGTGAGGGGTGAGCAGTGGTGGTTGGCGGATGGCAGCGAGTTTTAGTTGCCAGTTTGGCGTCTTTTTAACACAATGACAGTTAATTAGATTGTAAGGATAGCTAAAGGATATTTGGAACATAGTGTTTTCTATGCAGGTGCAAGAGTTTCGCAAGCACAACTTTACCTTTGCCTGTAAATGAGCCTAATTGACTTGGTTACCAAAGTGGTTAAGCTTGAAAACTGATGATGATGATGTTGGCTTAAACTCTGCATACAGACGTATCAAAAAAATTTATAACTAAAGAGGACTCTTCAAATTTTCCCAAGATAAATAGAGCATTGTTTTTAGCCATAGATGCAATTCAGTTCAACATAAATAAGTTTTTTGCTACGGTAAAGATAATTACATAATATCTTAAATGAATCGTATCTCAAAATCTATAAATTACAAATTTAAACACAAACTAACTAACTAATAACTATCAAGGTCTTCTTCAATCGTTAGTTTAATTACATACTTATAAATTATAAATACATGTAGGTATTTTGGCTCACTGACTAGCTCACTTTATAATCTATAAGTTGCTATAAAATCGCAATGAAAAATCAATTTAATGCTCCAAATTGCGCTCATTAAATTGCCAGTTCTATGCAGTCAACTAATGAAATCATTAAAATTGTTTAAAAGCCAGTTCTCGTATACGAAGACACACAAACGGAGGCATGCAAAATTTATGTGGCAACTGGAAACTTTGTTTTGGCTACATATAATAAGCACGAACACATACAGTCACTCCCACACACGCACACCCACACCCACACCCACATCCACTCCAAGGATATGTATGTACGTATGAAAGTAAAGGACATTGCCTTAAGCCAGTCGAGACAAAAGTTGCGAGCGGCGACGACGACGAAGGCGGCGGTAAGGATACGAAACTACCCCATACTGTCCCCTGGAAATTGGCACAGCCAAGTGCTTGCCGCGTGCGCTACTTAAACCCTTGCCCAAACTATCAACGGACCTCCCCCGGCTGCTCCAACTCTCCGCCCAGACCAGACATCGAAAACATGATTTTAGTGTTTTCAAATTTGAATTTTAAACAAGTCATAATATAATTTGGCTAAGCAGTAAAAGCAGAAGTAGAAGCAAAAGCAAAAGCAAACCGAAAACCGAAACCTCACACCGCTGTCTCTGTCTCTGTGCCATGCCTTGCCGGCCCTTGTCTGTGTCCACTTGCCGGGCTTTAATCCGGCACAGAACCTGAACCATATACTTTGAAATATATCCCATTCCAGTGTGGCGCCCACGCAGCTCTAGAAAATTAGCTGAAACTTCGGCTCCCGAGCCCAGCTCATTTTTCGTTTGGCGTTTTTCTTCTAGCCCAAAAATGTGAAATTTAAATGAGATACAAAAGTATCTGTGAGTATAGACTTATATATGTATACATATGTCTACACAGATACATAGCTGGAGGGCTGGCATAGTGTGCGGTTCGCCCCGCGTCATGCCAACTATCTCTCACGAAATATTGTAATTTTCCTTGCAACTAAAGACGTAAACGGATATTAACAGCAAATGTATCCTCACGTCATTTGTAGTCCTTTTGTAATCGAATATGTTGATTAGTTTGAGCAGGGTTCCTGTCTATTGGAAACCCAATCGAATTTTCAATCAATTTAGCAATTATCATTTACCATATAACTAGCAAATAGATGACTCTACGATCGTATGGCAAACTGTCATAATAATAGAATATTCCTAACATTACTTAAATATTAAAAGATGAAGAGTTTGACAAATTTGTTGTTAAATTTGTTGTTAAATTTGTTAGTTTAATAAGTTTATATATATCGACAATTCGTTATATTTTGTGCATTAGTGCAACGTGTCATCCTTAATTCTTTTGTCGTGGTACAAAGTAAATCGAAACTACTTATGACGTTGACAAGAACTTTTAGCCACATGACAGGTCTGAATGACTCTGGCTTACTAAAAGGGACTTGTGAGTATATAGTAATTGTAGTTGCTCCTATAAAGTTAAAATCGTATATATGTAATAGTTGCTTAGTCGCATTTCTAAGGCGTTGTTATCGTCATATCGTTGCCTTTCATACATTTTCCATTCTAATTTCTAATTATTTCCATAATATGTGTGTGTGTGTGGCTGTGTAAACACCATCCACTATATATGTCTGACCAGTTGGATGGGCTTCCATTGCCCTTTGCCTCATACGTCCCTCCGTGAAAACTTGTCTGACTCTGCGAATTAATTAAGTGTTTTCGTGCGCGGGCAAAATCCTTTTGCGGTTCGTTTGCCCCGTGGGCTGTACACAACTTATAAGGCTTAGCCTAGGCACTTATATAGATACATATGTAGCTGTATTAGTGTCTGTTTGGGATCCCTGAAAATCAATTATAAATTAAACATTTATTAAAGAAAGCAAGGCTCGCTAGGCCTATGCAAATTAGCCGCGGCATAAATAATGCGACATCATTATTTAGTCAGGTAGGCGCAAGATATAGCTTCAAGCAACGAACCACAGATGCGGCCGGAACATACTATATTGTTGTCAAGACAACGAGAGCAGAGAACACGAGTATCAAGAGTATGCTAAAGAGCATCAAAGGTAACCAACTCATCCATCCAACCAACCATCCGTCCATCCATCCATCAATTATGTTGAAGCCGAGCCTGCGCTTTGCCTTTGCCTTTTGGCAGCTGCTTACGATGTTTAAATGTGATTCAACTCATTTCAATTGTCTTCGCAGAGGTTTCGCTTGATTATGCACATGCATTTGGAAGAAGCGCGCTCGTACATCAAACTTGAACTCAACGTCGAATCTGAATCTGAGTCTGAGTCTGAGTCTTAGTCTGAAACTGAACTGAAACTGGAAGTCGAGCTCAAATAAATGCGGTCTGCATACATATAGTATGTACGATAAACGTATCCATATGCTGATAGATGCCAAGTATAACAGATTTGTGTGTACTCGTATATATCTGCATTGGTAATTTACTATAGAGCGACTTTAATATAGCACGCAGTGTCTCCACATTTCGTTTTTTCTTCATTCATTTTGATTTCTTCTTATTTTGCATTTGCACATGCGCAGCAGGAACCCAAAAGATACTTTGCATGCGATGAAGACTTGAAGACTTTATTTACATGGATAATCAGAATAAGCATTCCACAGACACAGACAAACTATATATGTATGTACATATTTAAGTGATGTTTTAGTTTAATGCAACCCTAGAAAAGTGTTAAACAAATTGCAGAATACGAAAAGCATAAAAAAATCATCAATCATACCAATTCTTATCCTTTGGAAGCGTCATCAATTGGGCATTCTTAATATTTAAAAAACATATAATAAACTCAGTGTGAGCACAATCTAGTAAATTTTGAAAACAGCAGGCGATGAGAAGAGCATCACTAAGATTCGACTAGGGCCAGGGAACTTTGAAAATCGTTAGTCTGGTTTGAACAGCACTCAAATTCACATCCAGAACATAACCGATTTTTTTGGTCAAAATTTAAACAGTAATTTTTCAATTTCGGCCTAAAAATTCAGACATGTTGAAAACGATTCTTTGGAAGACTATTCCAGCTGAGTCGCGATTGCTTCGGCATCATGTGCGAACGATCATGACAACGACAACTCGCCCGTTCAAGTCAAAGGAGCACAACCCTTCGCCCACATGCCAGTCGAAGGGTGCGGGTCAGAAGAAGAAGTCGGATACTGATTGCGTTGATGACCATCCGAAGCCACGTCGGCGGGAAGATATAGCGGAAACCTTTCCATTTTATCACTTAATCAAGTTCAAGGATGAATGCTGTGGCTCGGATTGTATAGACAAGGACTTTCCCAGCTTTGACAAGTGCTTGTACAAAGAGTCTGATAAGAACAAACGCAAGTACCAAGTCACATGGGTGGAGTGTCCGCCCTTGCAGATTAAGCCCAAGAAGATCTGCTGCTCGGCGGAGGTTCAACATCCGCCAATTGTGCGCCGCAAGCCCGTAGAGAAACCAGACACGGCATGCACAGTGCCACAACCCTGCGAACCGAAAGGAGATCTCAAATGTCCCCGCATTAAGATGCCCCGTTGTAGGCCGGTGCGAGTTCCCGTTCGTTGCCATCGCGTTCGTTGGCCGAGTGAATGTAAAAAAATCAAGGCGCCATATCCATCATTTTCGGAGTGTAGCCGCCCAAAGTTGCGCGGAAAACGACGAACTGAGTGCGAATGCCTTGATGAAATATCGATGTGCCATCTGCTCGCTTATCTGAATAGACGACTCCGGCAGACTGGCACTATGCAACTGAATCCCTGTCAAAAGTAGATTTAGAACTTATATTTTGATTTAACTAAAAATTGAGATTATTTTAAGGAAACAATCGATAAAAACTTGATTAAAATTGTAGACATTTAAATATAAAACGGATTTTCTTACATATTTATTAATTCAATTACAAGTACTATATAAATGCTTTTAGTAATATTGCGAATGCCTTGATGAAATATCGATGTGCCATCTGCTCGCTTATCTGAATAGACGACTCCGGCAGACTGGCACTATGCAACTGAATCCCTGTCAAAAGTAGATTTAGAACTTATATTTTGATTTAACTAAAAATTTGTATTATTTTAAGGAAACAATCGATAAAAACTTGATTCAAATTGTAGACATTTAAATATAAAACGGTTTTTCTTACATATTAATTCAATTATAAGTACTATATAAATGCTTTTAGTAATATTGGGTATGGGATTTAAAGATGTTATTCTCAACGAAAAGTCGAGATTATTATTTAAATAGATAAATAGTTAAATTGCATCTGTGAGGACGTCATCTTCTAATGCATATTTTGTGACTTAGTAAATTACTTTTGGGACTTTTAAGCAAATCGAAAACATGTAAAATCCCTATGGTGTTTCCTCTTGTGATATATATATATATATGTGATATTGACTTCGGCATTATACTTTCTAAGAGTGAACAACTCGCATAATATACTTTTATTTGGGTCTTCATCGCATATATAGGATTAAGCTCGATTCGTAATCATAGCGGGCCTTTCGAGAACTGTCATACTTAACTTTACATTTCTATTTTATTTCCAATCTAAGTAGGCTTTCAAATCCGATGTTCAGGCAGCTAACCAGCCTGTCGCTTAAAATAGTTAGTTTTCGGCCGGCTCTCTTTAGAGTAACATCAAATTAAAATTGTTATTTTCTGGTTTAGTTTAGGAAATCCCCAAAATATTTATTTTTTTAATTTATCATCTATTGTTTTTTTTTTAATATTTTAAAATCTCCGGGATGTTGTCCTTAGCAAAGAAAAACGGTGTTCGTTCTGTCAGACCCATTTACCGGTGTCTGTCGGTCAACTATACACTCGTGAACTTAGCCAGAAAACAAAAGGAAGAAAGATCAGCTAACGTCGTTGGCAACAAACAGAAAGAGGCAAAACCTATCACTGTGTACGGCAAATTCTTCTACGGAAAGCGAAGTGGAGAAAACGCAGCAGGAAGCTTCGATCAGAAGGAAGAGAGACCAAAGCATGTTAATGAGTTGGTCGGCTTTCGCCAGAAGGAAGAGAAACCTGAAAATGTCAAAGAGTTGGTCGGCTTTCGGCAGAAAGAGGAGAAACCTTTAGATATCAATGAGTTGGTCGGCTTTCGCCAGAAGGAAGAGAAACCTGAAAATGTCAAAGAGTTGGTCGGCTTTCGGCAGAAGGAGGAGAAACCTTTAGATATCAATGAGTTGGTCGACTT
This sequence comes from Drosophila sp. st01m, assembly GCA_018901795.1. Taxonomy (NCBI): domain Eukaryota; kingdom Metazoa; phylum Arthropoda; class Insecta; order Diptera; family Drosophilidae; genus Drosophila; species Drosophila sp. st01m. Next base: position 11,027,059 of record JAEIFG010000403.1, on the reverse strand, counting down.
TCGCCAGAAGGAAGAGAAGCCTACAAATATCAACGAGATACTCAGCTTCCGGCAGAAGGAAGAGAAACCTTTAGATATCAATGAGTTGGTCGGCTTTCGCCAGAAGGAAGAGAAGCCTACAAATATCAACGAGATATTCAGCTTCCGGCAGAAGGAAGAGAAACCTTCAAATAATGAGATTGTTGGTTTTCGCCAGAAGGAAGAGAAACCTTTAGATGTCAATGAGTTGGTCGGCTTTCGCCAGAAGGAAGAGAAGCCTACAAATATCAACGAGATACTCAGCTTCCGGCAGAAGGAAGAGAAACCTTCAAATAATGAGATTGTTGGTTTTCGCCAGAAGGAAGAGAAACCTTTAGATGTCAATGAGTTGGTCGGCTTTCGGCAGAAAGGAGGAGAAACCTTTAGATATCAATGAGTTGGTCGGCTTTCGCCAGAAGGAAGAGAAACCTGAAAATGTCAATGAGTTGGTCGGCTTTCGGCAGAAGGAGGAGAAACCTTTAGATATCAATGAGTTGGTCGACTTTCGCCAGAAGGAAGAGAAACCTGCAAATGTCAATGAGATATTCAGTTTTCGGCAGAAGGAAGAGAAACCTTTAGATATCAATGAGTTGGTCGGCTTTCGCCAGAAGGAAGAGAAACCTGAAAATGTCAATGAGTTGGTCGGCTTTCGGCAGAAGGAGGAGAAACCTTTAGATGTCAATGAGTTGGTCGGCTTTCGCCAGAAGGAAGAGAAGCCTACAAATATCAACGAGATATCCAGCTTCCGGCAGAAGGAAGAGAAACCTTCAAATAATGAGATTGTTGGTTTTCGCCAGAAGGAAGAGAAACCTTTAGATGTCAATGAGTTGGTAGACTTTCGCCAGAAGGAAGAGAAGCCTACAAATATCAACGAGATATTCAGCTTCCGGCAGAAGGAAGAGAAACCTTCAAATAATGAGATTGTTGGTTTTCGCCAGAAGGAAGAGAAACCTTTAGATGTCAATGAGTTGGTCGGCTTTCGCCAGAAGGAAGAGAAGCCTACAAATATCAACGAGATACTCAGCTTCCGGCAGAAGGAAGAGAAACCTTTAAATAACATTGATATTGTCGGCTTTCGCCAGAAGGAAGAGAAACCTTTAGATGTCAATGAGTTGGTCGGCTTTCGCCAGAAGGAAGAGAAGCCTACAAATATCAACGACATACTCAGCTTCCGGCAGAAGGAAGAGAAACCTTCAAATAATGAGATTGTTGGTTCTCGCCAGAAGGAAGAGAAACCTTCAGATGTCAATGAGTTGGTCGGCTTTCGCCAGAAGGAAGAGAAGCCTACAAATATCAACGAGATACTCGGCTTCCGGCAGAAGGAAGAGAAACCTTTAAATAACATTGATATTGTCGGCTTTCGCCAGAAGGAAGAGAAACCTTTAGATGTCAATGAGTTGGTCGGCTTTCGCCAGAAGGAAGAGAAGCCTACAAATATCAACGAGATATTCAGCTTCCGGCAGAAGGAAGAGAAACCTTTAGATATCAATGAGTTGGTCGGCTTTCGCCAGAAGGAAGAGAAGCCTACAAATATCAACGAGATATCCAGCTTTCGGCAGAAGGAAGAGAAACCTTCAAATAATGAGATTGTTGGTTTTCGCCAGAAGGAAGAGAAACCTTTAGATGTCAATGAGTTGGTCGGCTTTCGCCAGAAGGAAGAGAAGCCTACAAATATCGACGAGATACTCAGCTTCCGGCAGAAGGAAGAGAAACCATTAGATGTCAATGAGTTGGTCGGTTTTCGGCAGAAGGAAGAGAAGCCTACAAATATCAACGACATACTCAGCTTCCGGCAGAAGGAAGAGAAACCTTCAAATAATGAGATTGTTGGTTTTCGGCAGAAGGAAGAGAAACCATTAGATGTCAATGAGTTGGTCGGCTTTCGCCAGAAGGAAGAGAAACCTTTAGATATCAATGAGTTGGTCGACTTTCGCCAGAAGGAAGAGAAGCCTGCAAATGTCAATGAGATATTCAGTTTTCGGCAGAAGGAAGAGAAACCTTTAGATGTCACTGAGTTGGTCGGCTTTCGCCAGAAGGAAGAGAAACCTTTAGATATCAATGAGTTGGTCGGCTTTCGCCAGAAGGAAGAGAAACCTGCAAATGTCAATGAGGTATTCAGTTTTCGCCAGAAGGAAGAGAAACCTTTAGATGTCAATGAGTTGGTCGGCTTTCGCCAGAAGGAAGAAAAGCCTACATATATCAACGAGATATTCAGCTTCCGGCAGAAGGAAGAGAAACCTTCAAATAATGAGATTGTTGGTTTTCGCCAGAAGGAAGAGAAACCTTTAGATATCAATGAGTTGGTCGGCTTACGCCAGAAGGAAGAGAAACCTGCAAATGTCAATGAGGTATTCAGTTTTCGCCAGAAGGAAGAGAAACCTTTAGATGTCAATGAGTTGGTCGGCTTTCGCCAGAAGGAAGAGAAAGCCTACAAATATCAACGAGATATTCAGCTTCCGGCAGAAGGAAGAAAAACCTTTAGATATCAATGAGTTGGTCGGCTTTCGCCAGAAGGAAGAGAAACCTGCAAATGTCAATGAGGTATTCAGTTTTCGTCAGAAGGAAGAGAAACCTTTAGATGTCAATGAGTTGGTCGGCTTTCGCCAGAAGGAAGAGAAGCCTACAAATATCAACGAGATATTCAGCTTCCGGCAGAAGGAAGAGAAACCTTTAGATATCAATGAGTTGGTCGGCTTTCGCCAGAAGGAAGAGAAGCCTACAAATATCAACGAGATATTCAGCTTCCGGCAGAAGGAAGAGAAACCTTCAAATAATGAGATTGTTGGTTTTCGCCAGAAGGAAGAGAAACCTTTAGATATCAATGAGTTGGTCGGCTTTCGCCAGAAGGAAGAAAAACCTACAAATATCAACGAGATATTCAGCTTCCGGCAGAAGGAAGAGAAACCTTCAAATAATGAGATTGTTGGTTTTCGCCAGAAGGAAGAGAAGCCTACAAATATCAACGAGATATTCAGTTTTCGCCAGAAGGAAGAGAAACCTTTAGATGTCAATGAGTTGGTCGGCTTTCGCCAGAAGGAAGAAAAGCCTACATATATCAACGAGATATTCAGCTTCCGGCAGAAGGAAGAGAAACCTTTAGATATCAATGAGTTGGTCGGCTTTCGCCAGAAGGAAGAGAAGCCTACAAATATCAACGAGATATTCAGCTTCCGGCAGAAGGAAGAGAAACCTTTAGATATCAATGAGTTGGTCGGCTTTCGCCAGAAGGAAGAGAAGCCTACAAATATCAACGAGATATTCAGCTTCCGGCAGAAGGAAGAGAAACCTTCAAATAATGAGATTGTTGGTTTTCGCCAGAAGGAAGAGAAACCTTTAGATATCAATGAGTTGGTCGGCTTTCGCCAGAAGGAAGAAAAGCCTACAAATATCAACGAGATATTCAGCTTCCGGCAGAAGGAAGAGAAACCTTCAAATAATGAGATTGTTGGTTTTCGCCAGAAGGAAGAGAAGCCTACAAATATCAACGAGATATTCAGCTTCCGGCAGAAGGAAGAGAAACCTTTAAATAATGAGATTGTTGGTTTTCGCCAGAAGGAAGAGAAGCCTACAAATATCAACGAGATATTCAGCTTCCGGCAGAAGGAAGAGAAACCTTTAGATGTCAATGAGTTGGTCGGCTTTCGCCAGAAGGAAGAGAAGCCTACAAATATCAACGAGATATTCAGCTTCCGGCAGAAGGAAGAGAAACCTTTAGATATCAATGAGTTGGTCGGCTTTCGCCAGAAGGAAGAGAAGCCTACAAATATCAACGAGATATTCAGCTTCCGGCAGAAGGAAGAGAAACCTTCAAATAATGAGATTGTTGGTTTTCGCCAGAAGGAAGAGAAACCTTTAGATATCAATGAGTTGGTCGGCTTTCGCCAGAAGGAAGAAAAGCCTACAAATATCAACGAGATATTCAGCTTCCGGCAGAAGGAAGAGAAACCTTCAAATAATGAGATTGTTGGTTTTCGCCAGAAGGAAGAAAAGCCTACAAATATCAACGAGGTATTCAGCTTCCGGCAGAAGGAAGAGAAACCTTCAAATAATGAGATTGTTGGTTTTCGCCAGAAGGAAGAGAAGCCTACAAATATCAACGAGATATTCAGCTTCCGGCAGAAGGAAGAAAAACCAATAAATTATAATGAGATGGTTCGCCAAAAACAGATTGACGAGAAAGCCATGGAAGAGCTGGTGAAAAGCCGCATGTCAATGCGATCGTAGACTGGAAATCATAATGATACTAGATTTTTATCAATTATAAAATCAATAAAAATTTTTGTGATTTAAAAATAATTAGATAAATTATTTAGTTTAAGCCAGGAAGAACCAAAACTGAAAAGGATTTAGACTTTTAATTTGATTGAAATAATTATTATTATTCTGTACAGAATAATAAGAGTTGCTTTCACATCTATTGTTGAAATTTTCTGACGGGGAAAAATAAGAATTTTTTTTTAAGGTACTCTTTTGACGAAAATTCTGTGATGTGTGTGCAATTGGTGGTAACTTTCCTGTTATGCGAAATTCGACTTTGATAAACACTTTGTGTTTGTAAAAGACGTCAAACGATGACTGAGGGGAAGTCAACTAGATAGATTAAGAGTAGCCACTCAACAAATTAAATTTTTGATCAGTTAAAATATTTTTTTAAAATATGGAAACTTGGAGAAATACATCATCCTTAATGACTCAACTGTACTTGTCGAACACATCTACGTATTTACTTTTCTGTTTTATTTTCTTATCATAGAAGGCCTTTAGAGCTCAAATTTATCCAACTGTCCAGCGTCTAACGTTGAATTGTTAGTTCCCGGCCTTCCGTTAGAATAACAACTTATCTAAAAATTATTTTCTAGTTTTGATGCAGTATCCCTAAAAAGTCGTCTTTTTTTATTATTAGGCTATTTGTTTTCTTAAAATTTCCGGGATGTTGTCCATAGCTAAAAATAACGGTGTCCGTTCTGTCAGGCCCATATGTCGGTTTCTGTCGGCGAACTCAACACTCACAAACTTTGGCAGAAAAGAGAGGCAAGAAAAAATCTTCTCAGTTACTAGGGATATCTTCAATAGAAAGCTGAATGTAGAGGAACCAATTAAAATCTCCTGCCGAAAACAAAAAGATGAGATGCCTGTAGATGTTTATGGTCAGATAGTCAGCAGGAAGCAGCAAGAGGAAAATCCTTTACCTACGAATGAAAACTTTGGCAAGAATCAAAGTGAAAAGAAACCAGTAATTGACGGTATCTGCGACAGGACAGAGAAGGAAGAGAAACCGTATGCTGTGAAAATTAAAAAGCCCTTTGATTCTTCTGAGAGTTTTGGCAGAATGCGAAAAGAGAACTCTGAAATCTACGGAGAAATCATTAGCAGAAAGCAACAAGAAAAACCCGTAGATGTTTATGGTCAGGTCGTAAACAGGAAGCAGCAGGATAAAAAGCCGATTTCTTCCAAAAGAAACAATGGCAGAAAGCTAAGTGAAGAAAAACCAGTAACTGATGATGCCTGCTGCAGAAATCAGAAGGAAGACAAACCATATGCTGTGAAAATTCAAAGCTTTTACCTTAAGCAGAAGAATGAAAAGCACTTCGCTGCATTTGGAAGCTATGCCAGAAAGCAAATGGAAGAGATAAATGAAATCTACGGGAATATCTTAAGCAGAAAAGTAAAGGATGATAAGCCTGTAGATGTCTATGGTCAAGTCGTAAGCAGGAAGCAACGGGAGATGGTCGGCAGCCGACAGAAGGAAGAGAAACCTTTAGATATCAATGCGGTTGTTTGCCATCGTCAGAAGGAAGAGAAACCTTTAGATATCAATGAGATAGTTGGTCAACGTCAGAAGGAAGAGAAACCTTTAGATATCAATGAAATTATTAGTCATCGTCAGAGGGAAGAGAAACCTTTAGATATCACTGAGATAATTGGTCATTGTCAGAAGGAAGAGAAACCTTTAGATATCAATGAGATTATTGGTCATCGTCAGAAGGAAGAGAAACCTTTAGATATCAATGAGATACTCAGCTTCCGGCAGAAGGAAGAGAAACCTTTAGATATCAATGAGTTGGTCGGCTTTCGCCAGAAGGAAGAAAAACCTTTAGATATCAATGAGATTGTTGGCCACCGTCAGAAGGAAGAGAAACCTTTAGATATCACTGAGATTGTTGGTCATCGTCAAAGACTTTAAAATGATTGTCACTTCCGCAGAAGGAAGAGAAACCTTTAGATATCAATGAGTTGATCGGCTTTCGCCAGAAGGAAGAAAAACCTTTAGATATCAATGAGATTGTTGGCCACCGTCAGAAGGAAGAGAAACCTTTAGATATCACTGAGATTGTTGGTCATCGTCAGAAGGAAGAGAAACCTTTAGATATCAATGAGATTATTGGTCATCGTCAGAAGGAAGAGAAACCTTTAGATATCAATGAGATTATTGGTCATCGTCAGAGGGAAGAGAAACCTTTAGATATCAACGAGATTGTTTGCCATCGTCAGAAGGAAGAGAAACCTTCAGATGTCAATGAGATTGTTGACCACCGACAGAAGGAAGAGAGACCTTTATATATCATTAAGATAGTTAGTCATCTTCAGAAGAAGAAACCTTTAGATATCAATGAGATTGTTGGTCACCGACAGAAGGAAGAGAAACCTACAAATATCAATGATATTGTCGGATGTCGGTAGAAGGAAGAAAAACCCTTTGCTGAAGAATTGTCGTGGGTGACTCCGATCGTAGATATGAAACAACATCGTAGAGGATCAGGAATATCACAGATCCTTTTATAAATCCAGTTAAAAATTGTAGAATGAAAATAAATTCAATTTAAATTCAACTCTTTTACCATTCCATTTTTCTTCGTTGGTATCGAAAGTTTATTATTAATTTTGTACGAGCTGAATGACTGATATATTCAATCTATACGTATTTATTTACCATATGTATTTTCCTGCTATATAAACAGAAATTTTTCTCTGTGGTTCATTATAATACTAAAAACGCTCACCGAAAAAAATATCACTTTAACATAAATGAATTTCTGACGGTAGATGATTAGTTAATATATTCGATAGATTCGTTAATTTCGATAAATTTATATATATTCGAAAAATATATATATTATATGTTCACTGCCATTGGCAAACTATATTATTGTATTTTCAAATTGGACTTAGGAGGCGATGAATTTATATCTTTGAAATCTAAGAAACTTTAAATCTAGTTCTCTTTGACAATGATTTATTTTTGTCATTGGCTGTAAGTTAAAATGATCTATTCATTTCGGTTTCAGGCATAGCATTTTAATGAACTAAATTTTCAGTAAAATTATACAAATTTTTGTTTATTCTACATTTTAATAATGCTGTCCATTTCACGAAATTCCTGGGCCAGCAGATTATCGTCGTTCGTCCGTCTTGGTTCGGCCGGACTGCTAAATCGGCAGTTTCGAAACTACTCGGATTCTGAAAAGTGTGATGAACCAAAGCAGGAGTCAAAGTGTGGACTTGCAATACTGAGAGAGTATCCATGTGGTCTTAAGCCCACACAGTTGGCAAAACCAAAGAAAAAACTAGCAAGACCCAAGCTTGTGTCCATGTGGAAGCTGGATGATTGCGAGCCTGATCTCTGTATTATGGATCTTCGCTATGATATGAAATACTATCGCATGACTGATAAGAGAAAGCGAAAATATCAAGTAACTTGGAACGAATGCCCACGACTGTTAATCAAGCCCAAAAAGGTGTGCCTCTATGAGAAATTGAAACGCCCCAAGATCGTAAGGCGCAAACGAGGAGCCAGCACCGGTAGTGCAGCTCCTAGTGGACAGAGTCAGACATGTGGCAAGGGAGCTACTAAGAACCTATGTGTGTATGTTAAAGCGCCTTGTTGTAAGACCGGTCGAAAGCCTCCAAAATGCAGGAGTGCATTCAAGAGTCTTGGCAATTGCGAGAAACGAAAAACTCCGTATCCCAGCTTTTCAGAGTGTAAGAAGGATCCGTTACTCGAACTCCCGCCCACCGAATGCGGTTGCCTTTCCACGCCTGCATCGTGCGATGCTTGGGCAATATTGAGACGCAGATTCGCTAGAGGACAGCCCCCAGCTAAAAGATGTGGAGAAGCCTAAAAGAGGCATGAAGTAAAATGCGACAGACAGATATCAGAACTATTGTTTAAAAGAGTTGTTATTCACGATTGAAATTAAGTTATAAAAAATATAAGGACGCCAGATTAAAGTCAGAGGTTCGATAAAGAACCAATCATTCAAGATAACATGCCTCGCTTTTCAAATCAAACAAACACTAACTTAAAAGGAACTGTAACACAACATTGCCACTTTGTACAGGCTTCCCCACAAGCAGACTTCTCAAAATTACTCTATTTTTGGAACAATTTTTATACTCAAAATTTAGAATAAAATGCTTCAAAAATTGACTATGCGTTGTTTGTTGCCCTTTCGCTGTGCTGAGTGTCCAGTGGGATTTATTAATAATAGGCTGTATGCTAAGGACTCATCTTGCGGTGACAAGGACAAACCCAAGCCCAGCTGCAAACGCTCGGCTCAAAAGAAAAAGTGTAATAAAAAACCAGCTCCACAGCCTAGTTTCTCTGAGTGCAAAAAAGAACCAACTTTGCCGAAAAAGTCCAGCGAATGCGATTGTTTGAAGTTGAATAAATGAACTGGATTTCAAGCCAATATTATACTTATAAATTATAGGAAACCAATTGAATAAACTTAAAGTTTCTAACTCTAATTTCAAGTTGTGTTTGTTATGCAAAATTAAACCCAAATATAATGGACGAAAGAAACTTATGATTTCAGACAAGAATCGCAGTTTATTTAAAACTTAGCAATCCAGGTTATTCATTTAAGATATATATTTTTATATTGTAAATTCAGGTTAATATTAGAACATTTTTATTCGTCGATATCAAAATTCTAAAATTAAAATGCATTCGTTAAGGAAATTCTGTGGATTGTCTGGCAAATCTGGAAAATTTCTCCATCGGTCTGCTAACTCCTCTTTGTGGATGAATTCTTGTTGGGCGCTTCGTAATAAAGCACGAAAAATTGACATTGAAAAGAATCAGCGTTATTCCAATTTTGATCGATTGTACTACAGACCACGACCAATCAATCAGCGCTTCTATAACCGCACATGGTTGATACAAATAGGTACATCCATTATCACTCTGATAATATCAAAAATAACTAATGTAAAATCCAAAACAGACCCTGACACTGAATCGATGAACTCACAGCATAAGGATCGAAATCAATATAGACCGTTTTTTAAAAACATTCCCAATCCTGAACCAGTCTCTCTTGATGACGAACCCCATGGTGTGACTGTACAACCTGACGATTGCAAGCGAGGAAGTAGGTCTGCCAAAGCCTCAGCCAAGGAAAAAGATCAGTGGGACACAAGAGACCGATTTGGCCAACGCCACACAAATATAAATACTCCTATTCATTTGAACAAGCTGACATGCGTCAAAGATTGCCAAAAAATCGCTCTGAAATCAAATCTATCAATGAGACGAAGACGCCTCTGAGCACATCTGTGGATGGAACTTCGAATCCATTGTTAATAAATAGATCCAAGCGTTATTGTCATAAACGGATAAACAACGAGATTTATCCTAGCGCGTTTTCATTAGAACGTAGTACATTTTAAATGGAGATATGACCTTATTATACGATGAAATATAAAATCAACTGTTGTAAAGTTTGGATTTTTTAGTTATAAAACTACAATTGTGTACGTAGAGCTTTGTGCTTTACAGCCAAAAGTAGCTTATATATGCATTATATTTGAATTGAAAACAAAACAAATTTTATTTTCATTTTAATAAATAATTCCTGGTGGTAAATTCGATTCAAAACATAGCAATTTAGTTATTGTTATCGCATAAATATATTTAAAGGATACACAGTAGTCTATCATATTTAATTCGAAATACATTTTAAATTCATTCTCACTTATATTTCTCAATATTATTATTTGGCTAAATAATACCTGATACAAGAAGGTTTCAAAATTCGAAGAGCAAAATGAATCCCTCAAAGCATTTCATTCAGTTAATAAATAAATCAAGGCGTGACATCCAGTCATCTGCCAACCCTTCTGCACTGAAGAATAGTTGTTGGGAGCTGCGAAAGGAAGTTCTTAAGGCTAACATGACAACTTATCATTCAGTGTTGGATCGACAATTCCATCGACCAAGTTCGCTTGAAGATCGAATTTCCTATCGAGCCTGGGTAGAGCATTTAGATAACAGGTCATCCCCGGTCATGTCTAATACGTTTCAACGTGAACCAAATTTGTCATTGACTATCCAGGAGCGTATGGATCGTCTGCATTATAAGCCAAAGTATCTAATGGACCGAACATATGAACGTACATGGAACGATTTTGAGGAAAACAAGAAATTAACCCCAGCTCCATCAAATATTTATATTTGCGAGCATCCTCCCATGCGGAAACGTAATTCAAAAAGAGCCGGAGCTAAGAATTGGAAAATAAAATTTCAAAAAAGAATCAGACCAAAGGCTTATATATCATTTTCAAACCGTGGACTGGATCATAGTTCATTTTCTTTTGAGCATAGTACTTTTTGAATAAAAATTAACTATTTACTAACACACCCATTTTATTTATATTATATGTGGTATTAGAAGTATTAATATCATAAGACTCATGAAAGTTTCACAAAAAAAAATCGTTGATCATTTTTGCGGAACTTTGTGGTTCTTCTTCCGTTAGTGTTGAATATTATTTCAATATTAACTGATTTCTGAAACACATCAAATATAAAAACTGACTGGTTGATGATTAATATTCACAACAATTGTACCGCTAGTTATGGAAAAATCCAACATTAGCAAGGCGACTGTTATGAGTTTTATTAATAACATAAAGTCTATACAAATAGTAATCAAAAATGTTGTAGTACGTGTGAAATTTTTGCTCATCACGTTAGCAATGATTTTGATGCTTGAAACGACTAAGATGTAACTCGCCCTTCCAATTTTATTCAGTTTTTAACTGAGCTTTGCGGGCATCGCATCATTTCGGCATCCAAAATGAAAGTTATTCAAAAAAAAAAGTTTTTAAACATTAATAAAAAAACTTTAACTTTTGTGGCCCTAAATTTTTTTATTAATATAAATTTATTTTTTTTTTTTTGAAAGTGTGCATTAACCGATGATGCAGTCCTTAAAGAAGAACATTTCGCATCTATCTTTGGCGATGAAGCAGCTGTACAACTATCCACAGCATCGCGGGCTCCTGTCTGTCTCCGGTCGATCACAAGTTGTCAATCACAAGCGCTGCATGGATACCTTGTATGGTGCAGAGTCGTGTGAGGATTGCGCCGAATCTTACCGTATTCCTTCGGCACGTCCAGACTTGAAGCCCATGGAGCAGCCGGATCCGTTCAAGGCAAAGGATCCCTGCTGGCAGTCTCTGCGACGTACGGAGTACAAGTGTCGAACGGACCCCGAGTTTTTACTGGAATCATTCATTGACGCGAAAAAGAAATGTCTAGCCGACCCGTGTGCATGGGATGTGCCACGTGCCGACTTGACTCACTATAGACCATCTGATAAACTCAGGCGGAGGTATCAGCGCACTTGGATTAAGTGTGTTGTGAAGCGTCGCAAGGTGAAAATGCAGTGTTTCTGTCAGCCAATTATGCATAAGCGTCGCAAGTTCAAGCCAATGAAAAATCCAACAGGACGCGCTACAGAAATGGTCACAATGGGTGCCCCCGACTTGGGATTGGCTAAATGCTCTAAAACTAAGAAAAGGACGCCTTGTCCTCGTGTAGGAATGCCCTTCTGCAAGCCAGGAAAGCTTCCTCCAACTTGCAAGGTGGCTTACCGAAAGCCATCCGATTGCCGCAAGCGTTTGACAAAATATCCAGCGTTTTCAGAGTGTCTCATTGATCCCTTACCGGATGCGCCACCCATTGAGTGCAATTGCCTAAAGACGCCAATGATGTGTCAAGTATGGGAGTACTATCGAAATAGGAAATCTTAAAAAAATATAACGAATTAAATGTATTTTCAAGAAATACGTATCTTATTGCATTAAATAAACTATTTAATTGATATGACCAAAGCATATTGCGATCCAGTCATTAGCATTTGGAATGGGAGGGAATGATTAGGTGCATTCTAGTTGGGGGAAATAAATTGCATCTTTGTTTGTGCATCACAGAAATGATATTCTTTATCTGCCATCAATTCTAAGATATTTTCAGCGAGTAACCATAGATCTGAAATCAATTTCAGATCCGCACTTAGCATAAAAAGATTACCGATTAATTGATCGATTGTTCAATAGATACAGGAAGACCATCTCCAGAGAATGTTGATGCAACTGTCAAAGAAACTAAATTTGAGTATACTTAACCGAAGATGGCTGCGCTTTCTTGTCACTTAGTTTTTAGGCACATTTTTAAAATTACAGTTTAGATCTTAAAAAATCGAAAATGTTGAGACCACAACTGAAGATCATGACGCCGATCATCTATCCGCGATGTGGCTACCATTGGGGCAACTACGATGCAAGCTCCAGGGAATGCTGTAAAATGCAAACCAAATGCTTACAGAAAACGCCCTGTGGTCATCCACGGCGAATACCCAATATCTGTAGTGAGAGAGTGGATCAGGATATTGTCCTGGCCGAAGCATATCCCAAGCAGTTGATGGAGATCTTGGGTAGGCATCAGGAAGTCACTGAGTGTGAATTATTCAAGCACGATGTGTGCTATTATCGGCCATCGGATAAGACTCGTCGATACCAACGAACATGGTGTGAGTGTCCACGAATTTGGCTAAGACCCAAGCCAGTCTGTTGCTTTGATAAGGAATACGCTCTGCCCATTGAGCGACGGCCAAGACCACCACCCAGAAAGGAACTGACCGATGCCGAGATGTATGCCTTCCAGATGGATCAGGTATGCAAGTACACACCTCGTATGGGCAGTAAGGCGAAACTGAAATGTCAAATAGTGAAAACACCCACACAGTGTGAGAAAACAAGGGCACCATTTCCGAGCTTCTCCGAATGCGATCCGGAGTGCATACCACATTACTGTCCCACCGAATGTGCCTGCAAGCTGAGGCCCAGCCTGTGTGATATGTGGAGGTTATATCATCACAATGAAGGTCTGCTCAAGAAGTGCACGACGGCACTGATTACCAATTGTCCATACAAAAATCGAGCAAGACTGTTGCTGTAAATTCGATATCGATTATGTCAATGTAATTGGCAAGACACATCAAAACACATCATGACTAACTCCAGTAGAGATGCTCGATAACCGGAAAGTTAGTTTTGTTCTAGAATCTGACCTGGCATTTTGTGTCTCTTAATCAAAATCCAAAATTTAACTAAATTGTAATTCGGCTATCCACTGTTCAAAATGCGCGTATTGGTGCAACCGTGTGGTCGAGTTTACGGCAGTCGCGTTAGTCTAACTGCATTAAGGACTTACACATGCAAGAAGCCCACACATCCGGATCCTCAATGCCTGCCAGTTAATCCGAAGTGCTATTTTATAGAAGACAAATGTGGAGCGGCTCGCGATTATCTGTCCAATAGGATCCCATTGGATAAGAACATGGTGGAGATGCAAAGGCAATCAAAGAATCAGGAGTTTGAGCAACCGTGCTGCGTGTCACGCTTGGTACACAGTCCTCCGAATTCATCCCAGATGAAGCACGTGGAGAAGAAGAGTCGTCAGCCCTTCCGGTCTATGTGGGAGCCGCCGTGTGAGCCGCATGAGCAGAAATATTGTAAAGATATGTTGCCGCGCTTCGATGAAATGTTCTATCACCCCTCGGACAAAAATAGAAGCTTTCAGCGCACATGGGTCGAATGCCCGCCCATTAAGGAACGCTTGAAAAAGGTGTGCTGCCTGGACGGAATCGAGCCGCCGGAGGTTCAGAGACGTATCAAGGTTCCTTGTCCTGCAACAACCTGTACATTCGACTACTCGCGAATGCGACACATTTGCAAGAAATCCGAGCCAAATCTCGACGGCAAATGCACCAAGACATTCTGGCCATGCTGCAAGCCAGCTCGCTGTCCTCCCACATGCAATCGGACCCGAAAGCCTCTGCCATGCCTTAGGCTGCGTACGCCCAGCAAAAGTTTCTCGGAGACCAAAAAATGGAAGCGACCGCTGCGAGACCGGGAGTGCAATCGTGTGTATCCCAGCAACTGTGAGGCAATTAGGGTGGAGCGCAAGCGCATGCAGTACAAAAAAAGCCAGAGTGTGCCCAGGCTTAAGGCTGGAGCATGACTGTAGGCAATGCGTAGATCATCTGGTTGACATATAACTATGAACCGCATAGTCAAACAGCATCGTGGAGCGAAAGTGGGGCATTTAAATTGGGAGTTCAAGCAGAATTACGACAGTTCTTTGTTTAACTCTTCTGGTAAACGTCACAACATTGTCCTTCACTGCCACTGTCGGTTGTAGTCTGATCACAGCAAATTTATTTAATATTTACTGTGGACAAACTACAATCGGCGGTGCATGAGGGTTACATTCTCGGAAAATAAAAATTTACTTTTGAATTATTATGGAAATTAAACGACTTTGAGGTCTCTTTAAAGATCTAACTTTATTTTAAGAATCCTATATAACGCGACATGGACTCCTGTGTTCTGCATTGTGTGTTCTGTGTGATTTTAGTTTTTCTTGGGGTTTCTGAAAATAATTTTAGCCTTGCAATGGGTTCCACCAGATTTCAAGACATACAGAGCCTTCAGAAGAGCGTAACGCATCAGTATCCTTGATTTGGTGTCATCCAGGACCGTTTGAATTTCTTGTTGAGTTTCCTCATCAGTTGACATATTCTTTGTTGCAAAATCAAATTCTGTCTGCTTTGGAATTGATTCATCCTTACTTGGAGTGTTAAACTGCACCTCAATCGTTTGAAAGGGTTTATATGTTTTAATGTCATTAGGTTTTTTTAGATTTGGTTGCATATCTTCCTTACGAACTGCGTTCGAGTAATCCTCTTGATTTAGTTCCTTTTCGTTTAGCAATTCTTGGTGCTGACATTTGTTTGGTAGATGTTTAACCGAATCACTTTCTATAGCGAATTCATTCAGTTTTGGAGAGAAGTCTTTATAGACACCTTTCATGGTTTCATGGGAATTATTCTGATTTTTGTTGGACTGATCAAGACTTGTGACTGATAATCCAGTTGTAGCCGTGACTTTTAATGGCTCTTTAATAGAAGTATTAATTTCATCGGAGCAATTGATCTTTGGAGTTTCTCCATCTGCCGTCAATTTTCTCAGATCTTCCGCCATCTGATTGTAAGTATCTTCTCCTCGCAATGCTTGCTCTGAAAACTTTCCATCTAATTTACGATTTTCGATTGCACTACTCTCAATTGATTGTGCATCTGAAATTACGTTTTCGTTAAGAAAACTTAACGCCAGTCGATCCACTTCATTATCTTCATTAAAATGCGTTATTCCTGCAATGCTCAGGAACGCCTGAGAGCCCGGCCACAAATGTCTGGAGACGTTGCGAATCCCAAGCTTGGCAGAAGACGGAGCCCGAAGAAATACTTGACGGGCATATACACTCAAACTTCGGACACCGGACATTATCATTAACAGCGAATGTTTATGATTAAACAAGAATTTCAAGTACAAAAATTTTTTAGAATTAACGTAATAATTTGTAGAACAACTGACTGAAATGTAAGGTCTGAAACGATATGCTGTGGTTACTTGTAGAGTTGACATAAAATGGGTTGATCAAATTGAAAAAGAATCTCTAGTAGTAGGAAAAATATTTACAATTCTTTTATCGTAATTCTTATAACCAATTATATCTTTCTATGCTTGAAATTCAGTCGAAATGCAAAGTGAAGTTCCTTCTGAATTTAAAATATAAGAAAAGATTCGGATTTTGAATTTGCTGAACATTTTATTGGTTCCTTGATAAAGACTTTAATGTCAACAAATGGAATGGAATAGCGATGAACAAATCTTTGTAAACTGTTTTGAATATGCTGTTATGTTTTGAGCAGCATACACCCAACAGTTAATAAGGATTTGTTAGCACTTGGGACAAGGACAAAGTCGCATTTGATCCGTGGTCATCTTTGATCTGACTCGGACGGATTCGCATTTGGACAAGATGTTCAGGCAGCGGCATTCTGGTGGACGATCGGGAATAACAGCCGGATCCAATTGCAGGCATTCAGAGTAGCTGGGATAGGGACATTTGGGCTTCTCACAGTTCGTTGGCCGATGGACACGGTGGCAGCGGGGCGGTACGCGGGCCGTTCGACAGCAGGGCATGGTCACTCGCATGCAGTCCTTGGCCTTTTCCTTGAGGCAGTCGACACGCTTCTTTTCATGCTTCTGATTACAGGCAGTGCGTGGACAGAGTGGCAGGCAACGTCTTGTCACCTCTGGTGGGATGGCATCGCAGTAGGAACAAACACGTTTGGGCACCATACGTGGACAGCACTCCCACCAGGTTCTCTGGAACTGACGGTACTTATCTGAGGGCCGATAATACAGAACATCGAAGCGGACATCATCGCACTTAGGGACAGCAGTGTTGTGGATAGTCCCACATTACGGCCGATGAATCATTTGTGATCTTCGAAGACTCCCACATGGACTGCACCTTGATTTTCTCCGCCTTGGACTTGTCTTTCTTCGATGTCTTTTGGCACACATCCTTCGATAGTCGCGTATTCACACAGCAGGGCTGACGTGGTTCCTGCGGACAATCCTGCTCACTGCAAGGTCTTACGGGCGGATCGGTGGGACTGCATTTGCGTGTCTTCAAAACTTTGCACTCGGTTGTTTTGGACTCGGGACAGTCCAGATTCTTGCTAAAATCCTTCTTCTTGGCCAGCAGACTCGTGTTGTGAAACATGGCTGTAGACCAACTGACTGGTTGGAGTTTTCTTGTCAGAAGACACTTAAATCCCGCCCCCAGACTCCTCTGCATTTTTGCCATTTGCTTCAGCCAACCAATGGAACCAATAAATTAATTTTTATTTTTATTTACATTCCCAAAACGTAAAGCCGAAGAAAATTTGAGAAAAGTTATGATTATTAAATTGTTATGGCACAATGCTAGAAGCAAGGCCAACTGATTAATTGGAGTATTGAAAAACGAACACTGATTAAAACAATCAACCTATATTTTTATGAGCATATTGTAAACAACAACAACATTAAGTCACAACCGACTGTAGTTTGTCCCTAACAAATCGAAGAAATTCGTTATTGTTAAAGGCAACCTGCAGTCTGAAGTGTCGGAAGGTTATAGCTGGTTATAGTACATAAAACTAACTGCTATCATCATATTAGATAATGCTGGCTTTTGTCAAATTTATCAAGGTAATCCCGACTTCGGTGTTGGCTTATTTCAGCATATTTGGCCAGGACAGTAGCCAGTGATGAATCTTGATTCGTATCCTGATGACCATCATCTTTCCCAGCTTTTTCTGGGAGCGATATTTGCTGGGCTGTCAGTGTCGGACCACCGCTCAGATCAATATTGGGCCGCTTCCGAAGGGACTTTTTCCAGAAACCTGATAAGCGTCGTGTCCCCAAGGATTTACCACTTTGCAGTTGTATTCTGGATCCCAAATGAAAACCATAAATACTGTCCATGATCTTGGTCTTGGAAGTTCCACGATTGGGGGCCATCAACATATTGGCTTCAACCGATTCCAAGGATTCAGGACTGCGCAACTGGCTACAACGGTTGCTTACTTGGACTTTGGAGTAACGGGTGAGGAACTTGGTCAGGCGCTCCGCACATATTGTGGCCAGAATCGAGGTGCCAGCCATGTTCATTAGGTAATCCTAAATGTTGTCAATAGTTGTATTATTGATTATTTGTCGGAAAGTTTACGAAAACCACAATCGATTTAGATATTTATTTACTTGATTTTTAGACATTTGTCGTTTCTAAACGTAAAAAGTACTACGTATCAGCTTTCGATTTCACAGATAGATGTGTAGATTGTGGAAAACAGGTTACAGAACTTTTCCATTTAAAATTGGGAATAGGGAACGCATTTATTAATAATAAACTTGTTGCCAGCTTAACTTACAATTATCAAGATAAAATGAATCATGCTAATTTATTTCTTTGTCAAAGCAATTACTTGGCAAACTGTATATACAATATACGAGTACTATCGAAATGTGATCCTTCCTGCTGCTGCGCCTTTCTTTATTGTGATCCATTGTGAGTTAGTCAATGCAGTTGACAGTGAACAGCAATGCGAACAACAAACTGCACATGTTAAGCTTTAATTGAACATTTAGCCAAATTAAAATGCATTTTATTACGCAGCCATGAGACAAAACTCCGGACTCACCATAGAAATGCAAAACCAAACAAAACCCGCGCCCAATCAGCCAAAGTCACCAAAAAGTCTTGCGGACAACCGATGACAGGGAGCGAGGCAGAGAACTGAGACTCTCAGACAGAGTCTCCTAACTGAAGTCTCAAGTTGTTGGCCAGGCTAAAGCCACGCAACGGTTGTTGTTGTTCGCTTTTTTTGGCTGTGAATTGTTGCCGCGTTTTTATGCGAAATTTGGCACAGATTCGCAGCGATTTGAGACGGAACTAAGAGCCAAGTGGCCAAATGGCCAAATAGCCAAAATGGAATTGTGGAACTGAGACTGAGACTGAGACTTTGAAACTGGTTTGCAGGTGTGTGGCGGGGGCAGCTTTAAAGGCAGCTAACATGCGTTCTAAAATTGTTCAATAGTCTAATTAAAATGTGCACAGCACAGGAACAGGTTAAGAGCCTGGAAAGTTGTCTGCCACGAGTACATGCAAAAATCAACAATTTCCATGGATTCAGACAGTGTACTCGTAAGCTGCTGGCGCCAAGCGACAGCTGACGAGTTGCAGTCACTGTTGCAGTCACTGTCACTGTCAGTGCCACTTCCACTGTCAGGCGGGTGGTTGGTCGCTTGTCTTTCTACACATTTTTTTGCTCTCTTCTCTCTCCTCTCTTCTCATTTCTATTTTCTTTTTTTGTGTTCGCAATTACATTTGGTTGTTAATTGCATTATGCATATTTATGGACACAGCCCCCACTTAGAGACTCGAATACCCGTACCCGGACTTTGCAGCAGAACTCGGATCCTGGCCCGGACCCGGACCCGGCACAATGCGGCTCATTAGCATACATCAGCGCGTTAAGCGCAGAATGTGTCTCAGTCCTAGTGACTGATGGGGATGAGGATGGGAATGAATGAGTTATAACAGCATTGTCTGCCAGTGAGTAGCTCTCTGTCTAAGAGTGAGAGTCTCCTTCTCTCCCTCTCTCCCTCGTTCCCACTCTCCAGTCCACTAATTTAAATTAAAATATGAAAAATACTCGAGGCGACAGAGAGTGCAGCAAAGAGAGAAATATAACGTAAAATGAGTGTGTGAAAATCAAATCTAAAATAGCTGCCGGACATAACATAATCAAATTGAATGTGACCGGGCGAGCAAACGAGTGCGACTATGACAACTCCGTCTATCTCTTTCTCTTCGCATCCCATGGTCAGAAATAGCGTGTGAGTGCGAATGATTCACAAGTTGGCCAACAAGCATTTAAGATTCATGTGAGCATTTAACGCTTACACTTTTAATTTATGCATAAATGCTGTCAGCGCTATCTTAATTAGATTATATATAAATTAATGTTTTAATATTAGATGACATTAACTTATGCACTAAGAACGATTTTAGAAATAGAATTAAAGTGAAAATAAAAATAGAATATTATATAATTAATAGCATATAAAATAAATCAATATCGCTGATTTAAAAATAGTTATGATCCTTTCAAGTCGACTTTCTTTGAGCACTGTCCAGCATTTTAATTCCGAATTTAGCCATCGCTCCCACTGTGCCCACACATGTAACAGTACACACACACACACACACACACAGACACACTTCTGTACTCACGTCTCAAAGATATTTCTTGGCAGCTAAGAAACCTCCAAATGTCTGCTGTCTGTGTGTGCGTGCTTCCTGTGAGTGTGTATGTGTGTGTGTGTGTGATGCCTCACAGTCTGAATGTTAAGTAATCTCATCTAGCATTTGCTGTGCGCCTGCTAAAATATTGAGTTGTGACAAGAAATAGAGAGAGAGAGAGAGAGGTGAGAGAGAAAGGGAGCGAGAGAGGGTGATGTAGGGAGGGGGAGAAAGAGAATGCAGGAGAGTAATAAGAAGAAAATGGGCAGAACTAAGCACGTGTGTGCAACACGCTTGGAAAGTGGAAAAGTCACGGCAAATGGCGGTAATAAATAAATATGCCATTAACCCACTTTGAATGCGGACCCGACATCATTGCCACAAGCTTCTTGCAACATGCAAAAATATGCAGAAATATTAGGCGGCATTTGTATATCAATATTGCGGCAAGCGGCAAACTTTCTAATCGCACAATAATTGTAGGCAAAAATGGAGAATAAGCTGCCACAGCTGCCATGTCAAGCAACAATTAATGTTGCGCTAAACATGTTGCCAATGCACGCGTATACATGTTGCTAGCAAGCGCCAATAGAGATGGCAACGTGATCAACTAAGTAACTCAATGCTCGATATGAAGATAAAACTGATGTAGAGTTACTTCTAAGAGTTTATTTAATTTGTAATTTGATTAAATGGAAGTCTTAAATATTGCCGCTCTCCCTCCCTCTCTCCCTTTTTTGCTGCCATTGCTTATCAGCTTTGAGGGGTAATTGCATTCACACCTCGCAACATGTTGCTGACTTGCTGGCGGTCCGAGCTAAGTGCTTGGCAACAGAATATTGTCAATTCTGCGTCCACATTAATTTATATGCCGCGATTAGGGGCAGCCCCAAAAGTCTTTTGCTCCAACATCAATGGCATTTAGTTTTAGTTTTGTTGCTAATTCAAAACGTTGACTAAATAAAATTTATTGTAATGACAGTCGCACGACATTTTATAATTAAGTCAAATCGTTGGCCAGCCAAATAACCGGTTGGCCATTGCCCGGCATACCATTTAGTTGATCTGGCTGATTGATGTGGTGGCTGCTCTTGCTGCTCAGTAGTCCATATGCGGTTACTCTATCGATGATCGCCACAAGGAGCATGCAGTTGCAATAAGCTCCCTCTCAGTCCAAGCCAATTAGGCCGACCTTAATTTGCTGGCAACCCCCCTCAGTTCCTAGATGGACAATTAAACGGAATGAAATGGAACCAAACGAAACAGGACCCGCTGCTGCAGACGGAGTTGGAGATGGAGATGGAGACGGAGACGGCAACTAAGCCGGACACTGACTTGGACTCGGAACAGGCCGCAATACGTATCATTTAATTGAAATAATTACACATTAAGTGCATTAATTATATTTTCACTCGCATTTTGCAAGCACATGCAAACCGACGCGCCTGAAAGTCGCCTGCGCCTTTTCTCCGTAATTATTAATTTAAAGCATTCGACTCCGCTGGGTATCGTTGGATATTAGCACATTCAGTTGTTGCTGCCCCATGTTGTAGGCACACACTACACACCACACACTCTACTCTCTAACGGCAACTGGAAACTTGTTTGTAGCTGTTGCTTAGGTCATAATTATTTACGTAAAATCATAATTATAAATGTATTTAGCCAGGCTTTGAAAAATATTTAAATGTCCGCGGGGCAGCAACTCCTGCAACCAGCTCCAGTTCCAACTGGGCGCCAGTTGAATTATCTGACGCTAAGACAGTCACTAATTATATCGCTAAATACGATGACGATGACTATGACGATGACGAGGGTGCAGTTGGACATGCAATTTGATAGTAGCTTTAAACATCTTTGAGGAAATCCTAAATAGGAGACATTAAATAGACCTTTAAATGTGGTTTAAAAATATTAAGAATTTAACTTTATTTCGGTGAGCTTGAAAGAGTTTTTACAGCAGCTTTGAGAGATACACTTAATGAACAAAAACAAAATATTAAAGCAAATTTAGCGATTTATAGATTTTTGGTACTTATTCTTTGTTTAAAAATAAGTGTAGAATATAACAAAATATGTATTGTTATTATAGCTAGAAAAAATAAATAAATAGATCACTGTATACATGTTGAGCAACATATAATTATAATTAGTTGTTTGCTCTAATTGCAAGTAATGTGCTGAGAGTTTTCAATATTTTGTGGTGCTGTTGTTGGCATTTTATTATTTGTCAATGCCAATTAAGTGAAATTTATGTGCTTCAATAAATTATGAGTGTCGCAGCTGACATATGCGCAGTGTCAGAATGAAGTAAACAAGCCAAAACAGCCAAGGATAACTGAAAAATGTGTTGGTTTGATGGTTTTGGGGCGACACATGTCGCTAAGGTAAAATAGTTATTAGTGGATATACATATATGGGAATATACTTGTATATGTGTACAATATACAATATGCAATATACATAGACATATAGAGCAGAATATTTGAATAGAAGACACATGACGCTGAAGCGTTGCACATACGCCAGGTTGTACCCCGACACTCTACATTGTACGAACTAATAAAACAATTGACGTACTGCTACCAACTACGGCAGGATATCGTCGCGAATAAACCCGGGACCCGGAACCCGGAACCCGAGACCCGGGACAACCCACAACAGTTGACTGCAATAATTATTCAAACAAATTTCATTGGCGCCACAGAGAGGCAGCTAGATGACAATGCCAATGAGGATGAGAGTTCAAAAGAGAATGAGGATGAGCACTAGGATGAACTTGGATTGAGGTTCACTGACAGCCGCATCGACGACGCCAGGTTGTGGCCGCTGTTGACCTAGCCAAGTGAGTGGATAGATGACTATTATTGCGCACAAGTTAACCTGTTTTAGTAATTAATTTGGGTATTGTATGTTTTAATTAGTTGCAGGCAGCAACAGCAGGAGCAACAGCAACAGCAACGGCAACGGCAGCTGACAGACATCTGTCACAAAGTGTCTAGAGAATGAGCTATAAAGGGATCTTTGCATATATGTTTAAAAAAAAAAAAACAATATATAGAAAAACTTCAATTCAAATTTATTATTACAATTTTAGTTCAAATCATAAACATTAAAAATTTAAGAGTATAAATAAATTGCATGTTTAAATTAAGAATAATCGCTAATTTATTTATTTATATAGAACCATTATTAATAAGTTCCTTTATCCCTAATTATTTACACATTGAATAGATGTATTTTATAATTAAGAAAACATGATGATACTTTGACCAAAATAATCGATACTTTAACGACTCGAAGACGATGATATAAATTTCTTGTTGAATTCATTCGAAACTATCTCTTTTCCCTTGAGGTATTACTTAAAATGATATTCACTTAGCAGACATTTAATTGCACTCTATGGGCGTGTGATGCTCATTCCTGTTTTTCGTTTCACCTTTCTCATTTCTCCTTTATCCCGCCAATCTTGAGTTATTAAACAAACAAAAAATACATTCGGTTTTCTTTATTTGCTATTTGCTATTCGTTTTGCAATTGTATTTGTGCCTTTCCTTGACTTGGGGCCACACCCAGGCGAAAATGCAAAATAAATAGTGGAAAATTATGCATTTTCTTAGCGGATTTAGTGCGCCATCTGCGAGTGGATCTATGAAAACGGCTCCTACAGCCTCCAGTTGGCCAGCTCATAATAAACGAATTAGCGCCTTTGGCTAAATGGCCAAAGAATGCGCCTTTATTGCAATTATCGAGTTTCAGCTGGAGTTGAAGTTTGTTCGAGTTCGAGTTCGAGTTGCAACTTGCAACTGCAGCTTGGACTCTGACTCTGACTCTCTTTCATTCTTTCGCATATATATCGAGTAGTAGAAAAGTATCTGCAGCTCTATTGGGACTGTTGCATGGCTGGCTTGAATAAACAACTGGGCTTCTGCCCTCTGTCCCCTCATTGGCCTCGAATAATCACATAAAATATTAATGCTGGCTTAAAACCAGGTACGTTGCGCTCATGGCCAATTTCTTTTGGGGCCACAAACGCAGCGCTAACAAATAGAAAAATTATCGCAATTGTGGCATCTTTTTTATGCTTAGTGGCCGTTTGTGGGTTTTTGCTGCAGTTGTTGTTGTTGTTGTGGGTTTTTCCGTATGCCAGACCAAATGTGCATTTAATTTGTGACGCCGACAAAAAACACTTGAAGAAATCAGTTTCAAATCATATACAATACAATTATTCGCAATTAATTAATAAATTGAAGAAGAGCTAAAGTTTTGTAATTGTTAATTGATTGTTATAATTGTGCAGTATATCTGTATTTGTCTAATCTTCTCATGTGCATTCACAACTTGTTCTTCTTGATAATTATCGCACAGTGTAGGACAACGAGTTAGCCAAATTGTCCCGCTGATGCATAAAACATCAATGCGGTGGCCAAAGTGGTGAAGTGGTGCCACGTACGACTCCAGAGACCGCGCAGCTCAAAGAAGCGCAAAATAAATGCACAACAACAACAACAGCAACAAAACTGATGCGGCAACAATAAAAACAACAAATATTATGCCTTTTGGCAACGTTTCTCATACCCAAACAACAGATGAACAGAGCAAAGTAACCAAGCGACCAAGCGACCAACCGACAACCATCCAAACAGACAAGAACAGCAACAACAACAACAACAACAATAATAACAACTGCAGCCTGCAACTATCAACAGCAACAGCAACAGCAACAACAACTGCAACGAGTACTCGTAGTCGTACTCGTTCAAACATGGTCATAATCACGCGTTAAATTAATGAGTTTAAATGCTATTTTTGGCTTTAACTATTGCTGCCACACAAACACGGACACACACACACACACACACACAGACAAATACAGACACAGTCAGAGACACAAGCATAAGCATACGGATACGAGAGGCATTTAATTGAGTGTAGCAAAGTCGAACCAACATCGTCTGTGCCACTCTGCCACTCGGTTGCAAATTATGAGAGGCCCGGCCAAGTTCAGGCTCAAAACGTGGCGCATGCGCAATTCTCCAGCTAGCAACTGGCAACTTGCAACAGGCAACTGGCATCGTTCAACCGGCTTTATGCGGCAATATTAAATTTATTTTAATGCGCACACTTATTGCATAGTGCAGCTTTAGTTTCTGTCTCAGCTCCCAGTTTCAGCTTCATATGGCCAGTGGGCAGAGAGTCAGGCGACTTACAACTATTGTTGCCCACCGCGTAAGGAGGCTGCTCAGGAGGCTGTTAATATTATTTTGCTTTGGCTATATGTTTTATTGAGTACAACTAAAAGACTCTCAGAGTCCTCTCTGTGGCCAAACCTCGACTCACTAATTATCTCCCCTTCTCTCTCTCTCTTTTTCATTCCCTCTCTCTCTCTTCAGTTAGCCAATTATTATTTTGACTCTGGGAAAGAGGTTATTCCATTGCACATGTGGGATTGTTGGCATCGCATAAGGAGATGCATGCAATTGAATAGCATTCAAGTGGAACCTGACAAAGGTCAAAACTATTGAATAAATACTCTAATGACAAACGAATTGATTTATGAGTACCCATCGCATTGACTAATTGAACAAATAAAGCTTAGCGAATTCTTTTGAATAATTATTTATCAACTCAGCTTAGAAATTAATTAAGCTTTTTAATATTAATATCAATATAAATGTATATTTTTTTGGGTTAGTTATCGTATTATTTTCCAGTCTGTTGTGTTGCCACTACCGGTCGCCAGCTGGCGCTATTCACATGCTTCACCTGCTCTCCGGCTGCAATTGACGCTTAATATCACGCATATCACATTAAAATCAACAACAACAACAGCAACAACAACAACTGGTGCTGCTGCACAAATGTCGACAGCGTCAGCAACATTGTTAATAATTTTTTAATACCACCATAATTAAGATGAAGGCAATTTGCCATTTGTAGTTGCTTTTTTTGCGTAAATAAAATGAAATTAAGGCAAGTCAAGGCAACGTCAAGTAGCTTGCAGGGGATGAAGAGGCGGTTGATTGGTAAGAGGGAGGTGGGGAGGGGGCTATAAGAAAAATGAGCTCAACGTCAAAATCAACTTGGCATATAATATTGCCCCTAAATGCAGCGCCTGATGATTATTGGCATTACGTGGACATGCATAAGTACAACTTGCATTATAATTAATTTATAATTAAATGCACTGTCAATTTCAAGTTGCATGCAGCTGACGGGGTAACCGCAACAACAGCAACAATGCCACCAACAACAGCAACAACAACAACAACAACAATCGACCGACCGACACACAAATTGCTTTGTAATTTATTTGCAATTAATTTTGAATTAATACAACAACAGCAAAAACTGCAAGCCACAAATTGTTCGCCTGGTATTTGGGTCTTGTTTTGGCTGCAACTTGCACTCTTACACCCGAGATACTTGGACACGGGATACGGGACAAGGGATACGGTATACGGGATATTATCCACATAAATACTGGGTTATTGGGGGCACCCGAAGAGCCTGTCAAATGTCAGGCTATGTGAAAGCGTCGCGACGCGATGGTGAAGGCGTTTCGAATCCGAAACATAAGCTATACAGCTTAAGTCGAGACTGTCAAGGAACGGGGAACACTATATATATTAATATTGAAAAGACGTAACTCAGGATTAATTAATGTTCAGGACAAGAAGGGGAATGGTAAAACTTATGGAATTTATTGAGTTAATTGAAAATCGATGCGTTTAATATAAATATGTTTTTTCAAAATGATAACAATATAAGTTAAACACAATATAATACAGACTCTACAGGATTAGTCTAAAATAAAAACAACCACTTCTCTTCTTTGAATTAACTATATAATTATCATGTAAACTAAGTAAACGCAACAAGTCCTCAATTTTATTACCCTGCATATTTGTACTTATATTTTATGGCACTGTTCGTATTAGCCCAAAGTGATGGTATTGCCAATTTGATTTCTTGATTGCAACGTTCACCTAATTTGCAGTCAATTTATGCACTGACTTTGGCAGTCGTAAAAATTGTTGCAGAAGACATTCTTTTTAATAAGCAATTATTGTCTGCTCCTTTTAAACGTTGACGCGTCGCGACTTTTAACTAATTACAAACGATTTACATGCCATGCAGCTGCGGCATGCAACTGAAAATATATACATACATATATATATATATATATATATAGAGAGAGAGAGAGAGAGAAAGAAAAGTGGGTCTACAGAAGGAGAGGGCCAGAACCAGGCCAGGCCTCCGCTTCACTCGTGGATAATCCCGCTTTAAATATTTGCAACATTTAAAATAAATGCAGAAACCGGTTGTCAGTTAGCAGCCTGTTGCTGATCATCATGATGATGACGTTACAGATGTGAATGTGAGCACACACACACACACACACACGCACACACACTTATTGAGTACACACACCCACCCAGCAGAGAGGAGGCACATCAAATCCGCTTGGCACGCACGTAGTTTCAGGCTGTCAGACGTGGCAGCCACCGCCAAAGTCACAGCAAAAGGCAGCCTCATTGCACATGCGCAACATGTGCGCTGTAAATGCGAGTACAACTCTGACTACGAGCAGAGCATGAGTGTACAAATGAGTGTGAGTGTCAGTGTGCAGAGTGCGAGTTCTCTAGCCTCAACTTGTAATTAGCGACTTGAGATTTTAAATTAGAGTACACATTCGCACTGCGCTTTCACCACATCTCCGGCTGGGGCTGAGGGAGTGACGATGATCAGGGAACTAGATCCAAGCCTGCAGCTGACCAGGCTCATTAGACGTTGCCGTTGTCGCCATGAGTCACTCAGCGGGCTGCCGCCTTGGCCTGAAAACAGCACTGAAAATGCCGCCCCGTTGCCAGTACCGTCAAATTGCGTAGCCAATGTCCCGATCATAATTAGCTGTAATATATTGTGGACTGCACCCAGTCCCGTCACCCTTCCCTTAGTTGTTGTCTCAATTGACCATTGTAATACCGCTTAGTTATGTATACTCTAAGACTAAGCATATGGACTTTATCTGCAAGGTTGGCAGCTAGAATTGAAGACTTTTCTGACAACTTAAATCATTAAACAAAAGAAAGTTATTTTCTTATATTTAATTTATAGTTTTCTATCTCAGCTTTGTTATAGCTAAATAACCATAAATAATAATTTGACAATCTCATCAAATTAATATAAATATACTCATTATCATATTATATATATTTTGAAGAATTTAAGAAATATATTCACCGCTGATGATCCTAGGAAGCGTAACAATATTTCGTTGTTTCTTTATTTTTCTTGTCTTTTCATTCTGTGGCCTTTGATACGATGTTTATTGCACCTGGATTTTCTTGTTTCCAGTCGCCAATATAACTTTATTTCTTATATTTTTCTGGACTGTGCATGTGTGTGTTTATTTGTGTATGTGTACTGATTATTTTGCGCTTATTATTTGCCTTATGTGCTGTTTTTGTTACTGTCGTATCTGTTTCTTTTTCTGTTTTATTTTTTGCTTAATTTTCAATAAATGTTGCGAGTTTATTATTGTTGCACTTATTGTTGTTGTGGTCTGTTGTGTGTTATAGTGTGTGTGAATGGTGGCCCAGGCGATTACTCATTTGACTGCATGCACATAAATTTTATGCACTTTTTTGATTGCTTTATTTTTATTAATTGCTTTTTACAACATTTTGTTTGGTTTTTTGAGCATTACAAGTCGCATTTTAGTTGCATGATTTGCCCAACGCTCTATGATAGCAGCCTGCGGGGAGGGAGAGGTGTGATGGAGGGGGAGGGGAGTGTTGTCAATGTGTGTGCGTGTTGTGTGAGCTGATTGTGTCATTAAAGTGCATGTGGATCGGACAGAGACAAAGCGGACAATGCCAAAATGCGGTCAAAGATATCGAATATTGTTTTTGGTATTATCGAATGTGGCATGCGCAATGATCGAGTTGCTAAAATTAATGCCAAGTGCGGCAAATTTAATTCATAATAATCTAATTGGACATACTCTGTGCGCAAACATCTAATTAATTTGCTTTACAGTTCAGAAAAATAAATTTTACTATTATACAGTTTATTTACTGTCAATCGATTATATTTTTTTAGCGAGTGTAAAATTAAATTTATGCTGTAATTTTAGCTGTGATTAAAAATTCTTGAATCGAATATTTGTTTATCTGGGTGATTTTCGCAATTAAATATATCGAATGGAGCAATATTTTTATGGATATATAGAAAACTTGACTTGCAATAAAAACTACATACACAGTAGTTAAATTTTAATGTTCACAATTTTCTGATTTGGGAAAATTCTTAGAAGTGTTGTGGACTCAAAAGCCGCAGAAAACGCTTTGAAATTTAAAGTATTTTCATTTCGAACGTCATTATTTGTATTGTCTCCAGTCGCAGCCCTTTGCTCGCCTCATAATTTTGGCAATTTTACGAGAAACGACAACAGTCGCCTTAGACGAGAAATTAAACAATAATAAACTTGAAAACGGAGACCAAAACAACTGATCGAACCGATTCGGCAGTCGACAGATCGTTGTTGTTTTTTTGCTTGTCTTGTTGTTGTTGTTGTTGTTCTTGTTGTTATTGGTTCACTATGCGCCAGCAGGCACAATTCGATCCCAAGAACCCAAGCGAAATCCAAAGCGAGTCCAAGCGAACGAGGACATGCGAAATTTTTATTTATTGCTGACAATTGCACAAATTTTTGTATGAACTCATTCTTTTTTTTTTTTTTTTTTTGTTCTGCTGAGTTTTTATGGTCATTAAAATTGGGACAAATATTTGACCGAGTGCTGCCACAGTTGTTGCTTTAGTTTAGTTGATTTTCTCAACTCTTTTATTTTGCGCACGACACGACTGAAGCCTGCGGCTGCTCTCTAACATTTTGTGGCATAAAATGTTTGACGCCAAATTTGCCCTTGAAGCCAGGCCGCTGTTGTTGCTGCAACAGCAGACTCGTTGTGGCAAGCTCTCCGCGATTCAATGATTAGCCAGTTGGCCAGTTGGTGGCGCAGCTAATTAATGAACGCCGCACCGTTTGCATGCTAATTAAAACAAAGCAATACCAGAATTCAACTAGAGGTGATCACGTGATCGCTTCCTTTTTGACGTGACTCACGCGTGAGTAATAAACACATTTTGTGAAAGTATGAAATGCTGACTTTTTATATGTACCAAATATAAAAATATATCAATAAAGACACTTAACAACTTGCTAAGCGCAATCGACTGTTCAATTTTTCCTTATTTAACTTTTAACCGAATCACTTTTGTTCTATTTAGCATCTAAATTGGAAAACTAAATTTGTTGTTCCTCATAGTCCATTTTTCCATGACATTCCCCTTGACACTTTTCAATAATTTTAAATTTTCATAACTTTGTCAAATCTTATCCGATTTTCATGCGGAACATCAATATCATCATTAAATGAGCTGTATTTTTATGTATTTCAGCATTTATATAAAAAACTAAATTTATTGTTCCTAGCTGTTCATATTTTTTAGTTCTTGGGAAAACCAAACATATAGAAACAACGCAATTTTTATTTATTGCGAATTCATGTTTCGACATAAAGACCAATTAAAAGTTCCACTGATTTTCAGTAATGTGATGAACTTTCTAATTGTATACATAATATTAAGAGGTTGGCAAATCTTTCAAGTGATTTAGTTTATCACATTCGTCGCTGTCCACTTGAACTCTCCAATTGGAGGCAAAGGGCTCACGCAGTTGCTCAGATTTCTAGTTTTTAATGAGAATTGATTTCATTTAGCGACTCACCGACTCGGTTTTGATGTTGAGCGCCAGCACATGAGACGAGCTGTTGGAGGAGACGGATGGCGGCGATGCGGGCGTGGCACCTTCACAGGGCGAGTGTGCGGCGACAGCTGCTGGGGAGCAGCGACTGGGCAGCGGACTAACATCGCGTAATGGGCTGGCGAGGGCGACACCGATGCCCATGCCGATGCTCATGCCCATGCCAATGCCGATGCCGATGGTGCCGCTTTGGGAGTAGGGCGAACCGGGTGATTTGTTGGCATTTGTGGAGCAATTCGAGGGCACAACGGCCGCGGTGGTGCAGCTGGTCAGCGTGCTGGCCGATGAGCTGGACGATGTGGATGAGCATGACGAGGAGGAGGATGATGAGCTGCTGCTGCTGTTGTTAGCATTGTTGTTATTATTGTTGCTGCTGCTGCTGCTGTTGTTGTTGTTGCTGCTGTTGTTGTTGTTGTTACTGTTACTGTTGCTGCCAGCGCATATCAATGCTTGCAATTTGGTATTGTTGTTGTTGTTGTTATTATTATTGTTGCTGGTGGTGCTGTTGTTATTGTTAGCACTCGCACCTGGCATAATGTTGCCATCGCAAAACTCCCGCTTCACAATGTTGCTGCTGCTGCTGTTGTTGCTGCTGCTACTGCTGCTGCTGCCAGGCGTGGCGACAATAGACGCCTCACAGGGCAACACCGTACCCAGCATCTTCTCCAACTTGTACGGTGACGTGGTGGTGGATTCAGTGGCGCCGGCAGAGTCCTCGCAGCCCTCGGCCATATCACTGATCCGCTCGCATTATGTGCGTCGCCTGGGAACAAGAGAATAATTCAGAAATTAACTAAAGTCCTTGGCTAACTTATGTCGCTAATTAGACAAAGCAAATGAACTGTGGATTTAATCAAAGTAAACGAGAAATCGATATTATTAACATAGGTTATTAGAGTGATAACTATATTTAACATAGCGATAACTGTAAATGACATGAACATAAGCAATAAATGTTAGCTTGATATGATCTGAGTAAAGTAAATAAAAAAGGTAATTTTAAGCCCATAACTATTATTAAAACTATTCCATGTCTTCTTTAGCAGTCTTCTGGGTATATCATCTTAAACCCTTGAGAGTGAAGGGTATTTGCCAACATGGTATACTCAAAAGTTTTTCCCAATCCCCTGCACAGTGTCCGCGACAGCAGTTAATTGCCATTAAAATGCATAAACCACCCTATTAAATTGGCCTTTTGACTGGATGGTGACTGTACCTGTTACCCGATTTGGGCTCATAATTTAGAATTTACATTTATCGAATATATTTCGTGCACTTAAAACTCATGCCCAAGCGCATTAATTTCATTAATTATCTCTGTTGCCATCCGGTTGACCACAGCAACATACAAACAACAAAAGCCACCATTGCCAGCAATAGAACAGATGCGAAAGGCAGCAAGAGAGAGAGAGAGAGAGAAAGACAGTGGGAGAGCGACATAGTAAGAAAGAGGGGAAACGTCGCACACATGCCACATAATTTTGCAAATGCAAAACGCTGCTTCGAGCTGGAGCTCGAGCTCTGTGCATGTCCTTGCAACCGACGACAACGTCCTGCAACGGACAAGGGCAATGCAAAGCTAAAGTAGCCACAGAGGCTTCCTGGAGGGGATGGTGATGGGGATGGGGGGTGAGATAAAATAGGGTGGTTCATGGTGGCTGCTTGCGGAGTCGTAATCGGAAATTTTACACCTACTCCGCATTATAATTTATATGCCTGGCGAGTCTGACCAAAAGCCTGACGAGGGAGTGAGTCACGTCTGGCAAGAAACTTTTTGTTATATACCTACTATAAATGTGTGTGTGTGACATCAAAGTATATACGAAATTTTGTACATAAATTATGCAGAGTTGTGCTTAAGATTTAGGCAGATCGAGACTGCAGGAAACTTGGACTGCACAATAACAATAAAGTAAATTATTTAATGGCACAAAATAACATTGAATTTCGAAATGAACATTTATTGCATACAATTTTAAGAGTATCCTTATAAAACCTGACAAACTTTGTGGACTATATAGTTCTGTTTATCTATCTATCTTTATTTTATGATTGATTTTATTCAGTTTATATTTCTTTACGTACGGTTCACGGAAATATTGGATAAATACTGGCCAAACTATTTATTAGTTTTATTAGTTTGTCAAATTAATTTAAATTTTTCGATATTTAACAAGATTTGAAGCTGAACATCTCGAAAAGTCTTTAAGCTGAAAATATACTATAACTTCAGCGCTGATTTTATCTGTAAGAGCTGATCAACAACTGTCCAATCAACTCGACTGGCTCTTCATTCAAAGCTTCCATCTCGTTAGTGCAAATATATCCCTATAAAGGTATCATTACTTAAGTCCCAGAGAAAGAAATTGTAAAATGTAGTCACATAAGCTGCCGGACTCAACTGCAAATTGACTGAGCCAAGTAAATGCGCCTAAATGTAGGCACACAACATAATACCATACACAAAAACCTTCTGCTTTCCTACCTTGACTTGTTGTCCATATCACACACATACACACAGACACAGAGAAAAGAGAAATGTTGCTCGAAAATTGAACACGAAATGCGAAGTCGAGTCTCGGTTCTGACTGCGTTGCTGTTGTTGTTGCTGTCTTCGGCTTGGCATTGCCAAGTACACAAAACGGGCGTTGATTTTAATGCATAATGCATAGCATGTGTGTGTGTGTGTGTGTGTGAGATGTTGTTGTTGTTGTTGTTGCTGGCAACTCGCCTACGTCTGTCTGCAGTTGAAATAATACAAAGCCGCCATGACCAATGCAAGCAACAACAACAAACAAACAGACGAATCAACTGCACTCAAACTCAAACTCAAACTCATAGTCAGAGCAAGTGTCAGACTCAGAGACTCAGAGACTCAGACACGGAGTCCGAGTCGGAGTCGCAGTCCGAGTCGGAATCGGAATCGGAATTGGCATCGGAGTTGCTGTTGCTGTTGTTGCTGCTGTTGCTGCTGTTGCTGTACCGACGTTGCCCAGCCGGCAACAGTCAACGAACGCACTTTCCGGCACCGTCCACAGTGTCGTCGGTCATAATGAGCTGAGTGCGGCCAAGAGGTGAGAGGCGGAGAGCTGGAGGGGAGGGAGACAGGACGATGGCTTGCAAGTTGTGTGCAGGACATGCAATGCCTGAGTCAGAGCAACAGACGTCGTTCTGTTGTAGATTTTGGCCAGGAAGTGGACTGCAACCGAGGAAGTGGAGGGGACAGAGGAAGAGGGAGAGACAGAGGCAGAAGGCGTAATAATTAATTTTGTACATTGCATGCAAATGTCTGGGCCATGGTTGTGGCCAAAATGGTGTGAGGCATTTGCCTTCTGGGCAGCAGAAGAACAGCCATGTGGCATATGCATAAGCAGCAAACAATGCAAAACAAAGCAAAACACGAACGAGCAGCAACTGCAACAGCAGCAACAACAATTGCAACTGCAACAGCAATAGCAACAAAATCATTTCAACTACACAGAGGAAAATCAAGAAGTACTTTGCCTTAACATGTCTATCATTTGAGCTTAAGTTGTATTGTTGCTGCGGTTGCTGCTGCACCTTGGCAACATATTGTGAAAGTTCGTCAGCAACATGGCAAATTGCAGCGACAAAATATGCCAACCAAATTAAGTACAATTTGCGCATATTAAAAGTCTGTCTAAAATTGCAGTGGCAGGCAGCCGAATGGCAACATGCAGCATGCAACAGCGCTTCCTGCCAGCAGCAGCGGCAGCGGCAGCGCAGCAACAGCAACAAATCTAATCAATAACCGACAAACTGGTAGAATTTCATGTAGCACACTAAATAGCACGATTAATTATCGCTATGGCCAACCAGCTATAATTCAAATCGAGCGCTTGCATTTTTTTCCGTCTTCATTTTGAACATGCAACATCTGCAACATACGCAGGCAAGCCAGTGCTTCGTCTAACACAGCAGCAACAACAACAACAACAACAACAGTGAACGCATTACAAACCGGTCTAATTATACTCATTTTGTTGCCGCTGCGCGCTTGCAACATGTTGCCGATGTAAAGTCCAGCTATAAATTGCAATTTCCATGCAACTTTCTATTGCTAAAAATTTATCATTTGCTACGTTTGCGAAGCGGCCAATGTCTTGGCCAACGTTTTGTCATGCCTCCGTCTTAGCCAAGATCGGAACGGCAATTCGTAGCCAATATTCAAATTAATAAAATCATCAATAATTTTTGCATAGCTGCAACATGCAGAACATGTTGTTGCTGCTGCTGTTGCAACCTGTCGTAATTAATAGTCAAACTAAATTGTAACGTATTCTGCCATCCATTTAGAGGTATCGCCTCAAATGTGGCACAAAGCAATTTTTGATTAGAAAACTGCGTCCGGCTCCAGACGACTTCAATTTATGTCTCGTAATTAAATTGCCTTTGATTTGTAATTAGCACAGAATGCATATTAAATGCCACTAGCGGCATGGGGCAAGCGACAGCTTTAAGGAAGTGAATGTTGCATGCAACCCACGTGGTAGTGAGGGCAGGGAAAAGGAGCGGGGGAAGGGGAAAAGGGCCGTTGCTTGCAACTTTTTGGCTGTTAAACTTTTCAAGTGCCGGCCTGAAAAATAATCAATAATGCGCCTCTTGCCACAGGGCAGCCAAGCCAGCATTAAGTCATTGAGTTAAAATTATTTATGCAACATTTATTTACGCACACTCATAGACAATAATACCCCCCAAACACACTCACACACACACGTTGGTATACACATGTATTTACTCACACAAACACACATGTTAAAAGCTAAAAAGTTTTCTGGGTGAGTTGCATTGTTTTAGGGTTGTTGCAGGCACCTGCGTGTGTGTGAGTGTGTGTGGCATGCCTGTGTTTGTGTGGAAACGTGCAATTTTCTTAAAAATTACACACGATTACACATGAAATACAACCTGAAGGAAGCACATTATGAAAAGTAGATATATAGAATGGTGGCAAAACTTAAGTAGAACTCCCAGGCGATGGTAATGAAAGTACTTAGCATACAGTTTTCAAAATGGATCCAAGACCCGTAAAGTTAAGAGGGTGCAGTCCTAAACGGATTAAGAAAATGGTTAAACGTACTTTTAAGTAGATTAAATGAGGTAAATAAACTTATTATAGGAGCTAAAAGATATATAAAATTCAGTCTAATTATGAAAGGCTAAAGGAATATAAGCATTATTATATTATTAATGAGTAATAAGTATCAGTAAATATTATTAGTTTAAAATATTCAGACTTTTAAATAAATGGATTTTTAAATTAGATAATGAGCAGTAATAATATATGTATTAGTATTACAATTGTAATATAATATGTTCCAACTGTTTTAATCATTATAAAACATACTCCTCTGAATTTGAAAGTTGAAACTCGTTTGCTATCAACTCAGACTAAATTACCTTTAGCAACAATATCTAGAGGGAGCATTATCAAACGCATGGCACGGGTCATTACATTACACTGCACTACACTACATTACATTACATTACTCGTACAAACGAGTACGTGATCCACAGGGCCTGCAGGTTGACCCCCACTTAATGCAAACAAAATGCATTGCAATCCGGTCAGTGGACTATTTAACTGGGAGTTTTCTTGTTTTCTGTTCTGTTGTGTTTTGTTTTGTTTGGTTGTATTGTAATTTGTTTTATATTGTTGTTGTTTTGTTTTTATTTCTATTTTATACTGTCGACTTTTCCAACCAAATCATTAAAAATAATAATAATGAAATTTGCGTGATTCAAACTGAGCACGCACTAGGCGATGCCAATATAACAACAACAACAACAACAAACACAGCAACAACAATGCCATAGGTGTACTCAATATAACAATAATAATAATAACAACAACAGCGACTACGACAACAATAAACATGTGCAAGCTGAACAGTCAAACGCCCCCCGAGAGTCCAAAGGAAAGAAGTCAAAGTCATGCCAGTCCAGCCAAGTCAGGCCAGATCAGGACGAGGCCCAAAAGCAACCCTCTCATAGCGTGAGTGCTACCACACACACACA
Organism: Drosophila sp. st01m; assembly: GCA_018901795.1. Classification (NCBI taxonomy): domain Eukaryota; kingdom Metazoa; phylum Arthropoda; class Insecta; order Diptera; family Drosophilidae; genus Drosophila; species Drosophila sp. st01m. The sequence continues at coordinate 10,990,178 of JAEIFG010000403.1, read as the reverse complement.
CACACAGGCACACACACACCCATTCACACACGTTGCCCTTAATGCGCCTCGTAATGAGTTATTCGCATTTTGTATTTGCATTAAAAACAAGCCTCTCCCTTCACAAAACCCGCCCACATTTGGCAATTTTAATTCATTTAGAAGCAAAATAATGAGAAAAAAAGAAAAAATAAATCACCCTTTAACACATAGCATTTTAAATACCCTCATAAAAACTTGAGTACATTGAAGATTTTTAAAGCGCTTCGAAGAATATTTATGATATGTAGTTTGACTCTGAAAATAATCAGATTGGATGTAGAACATGTAATAAACAAAGAATATTTATTTAAAACTAATAATCATTATAATATAAATAAAAAAATTCTACCTTTCAGACAGCTAAATGAAAGTTAACTTAAATTAACTCCCAAAACTGTACATTTCAATGTAATGTTAAGAGAGGATCATTACATTCAGATGTTACTCAGTTTTTACAATAAAATACCTGTACTCTTTCTGTGAGAGTATTTATGAGAAACGGCATAACCATAGGTCGAAAATTGCATGTCCCATTCGTGTTGCAGTTGTATAATAATATTGCGAATGGAGAATGAGAGACTGCAACACGAAGCGCACACGACATGAGAGAGAGAGAGAGAGAGAGAGGGACACAAAACATAATTTTGCTAAATTAGCGAAAAACAAAAGAAATGCCACGTGGACCTGTGGGCGGAGTTAGACATTCCCCCTTGCTGAAAACTCCCCAATTGAGCACGCACCAAAATCGTTTGCCCAGAGCTGTGTTTCCACCACGTTCCACGGCTGGGGGCATCATAATCAACGTCTAAATATTTGGTAAAAAGTAGAAAAAAAGCTCGAAATAATATAAAAAAACGTATAAAGAAATATGCAAAACCTGCTGATGGCTTTGGATTGCATTTGGTGCCGGGCAACGGCCAACTAATTATAAAAATTTTTGCAACCCTTCTCACTGAGCACAATAAGAATTATGCGAAACCCTTTTGTGAATTGCATGTGACCAGATCTAAGGGTCTGAGGCCAAGTCCGGGGTAAGTGATTGTGTACGTGCTCATTATGGAAATTTCTTTTTTTGTTGATTTTTTTTTTTTACTTTTCCATTTCTGGCATTGCAAAATTAATGCAAATGCCGAATGGCATGTTTGGATCGAACCTGCGAAGTGTGGGCCGTTAATGACAGCTGTGTGCGAGGTGAATGGGAACTCTGGAGAAGTCATAGAGTGGAACACCAAGAACCCGTGGAACACAGAGGAACTCGGAGCTTAGCGAGGGGCGATTGACAAAGGTTTATTGGAGCTTTGGCACTGGCGATACGCGATTATAATTAGAATTTAGCCGCGGGGTTCGCATGGACAGTAACTGAAATTTTTGCAAACCATCCAAGGGTTGCTGGGGTTCTGCGAATAATCGTATCTGGGGTTGTAAAGTGTTTTCGGGTTGATTGCCAAAAACTGCGCGGCCGACTGACTTAAAAGTGTTATGGTAATCGAATTTCAAATCGATTAACTGGCTGACAAGTTGTTAGACAGCTGTTTAACTCTTGAAACACAAAGAAATGGATCGGTTAATATAAGTTAGAAGTTGTGATTTTTCAAGTAAAGTAAGATAAATGTTGTACACGATGTTTAGTTTTGCCTTGACGATTCCAAGTTCATATTCAACTTTCATATACGTCTAATAATTGTATCTTAAATATAAATCTAATATAATAAAGAAAGAGTAAGAGTGTGTTTTATGAGATATAGTCACACACACATTGATATGGATCATTTTAATCGCTTAATTAGCTATAATTAACAAGGGTATTGTGGGAGCGAGAGGGAGATAGCTTCAACTTTGCTTATTTCACTGACAAGTGCGATTGTAATTAGATTCCCAGCCAAAGCAATTAGCACAGGTGCAAGCGAGACGACAATAGGTACAAGAGCTTCGCAATGCGTGTTGTGCTGACTGTACCTAATGGCGAGCATTTGTTGTTGTTGTTGTTGTTGCTGCTGTTGCATTCCCAGCAGAGAATTATTTATTATTTATTTATTATAATTATTTATTTACTATTGCAGCTGACAGCGCTCATTAAAAGCAGCTCAAAGCACCGTTTATCAGCTAAAAAACGATATGTTAGTAAACTTCCCCCGACAACAAGTCCTACTGCACCCCCACCTACCCCCCAACCCTCATAGTCACCACAGGTAGCACTTTTCCTAACGTCAAATGCATTTAAATTCCCTGTAAACCTAAACAAGAAAAAATAGCAGAGAAAAATTATTAGAATGAACTATTCTTCCTTTCTAAGTAATGCAGCATAAAGTAGATGATAAAGTTGATATATGAAAAGAGAAATATGTTTATTATAATATTATCAAAGATTAACTAACCCCCTGCGATGTCATTTATTTATAGTGTTAGCTGTTAATCAAGCAAACTATAAATTTAGCTGGATAAGCTTATTACATTTTTTAACTTTCAAGTTTAAAACATTTTAGGCTTACGGGGCAAGTAGGTAAGGTTTAAGAGTCATATGGGACTGAGTGTGGAAATTATATTAATGGTTAGAGCATTGAGTTGAGTTCGTGTTCTGAACTCCCATGCAAATAGATTTCTAACTGGAACAGTTGTTGGCATAATGTAGTGAAATTTTTGATTTCAATTGAAATAAATTTCTATTAATATTTTTAATTGTCTGTTAAGCGAAAAATTGCAGTAGCTTGCAGAATGGCGAATTTGTCGAGAAGAAAGCGTGAAAGCGGGAAACAACAACAACAACAACAACAAAATCGTTATATTTGTTAATTGAGATTTGACCTGATGATACAGTAAAATGAGCACAACAACAACATCAACAACGACAACAACAATAAGAGCAGCAATAATAACAACGACAAATAAAATTGACGTCAACGAAAAAATTGTCGCCAGAAAGAAATGCGCTGTGAAAGTGTGTTAATTAATTGAACGAGGAGTAGACAACAATACATAACTGTACTGGAGAGGGTATAAGTACAGTGTAATAAAACGATTAATTTATGTTATGCAAAGTGTTGGAAAGTGAACAGTTAAAAAATAACGATAAAGAACGCCATTAAACGCAGAGCATAGAGACATTAATGCGAAGAAGGAAACAGATAATTGTGAGAAGGTCAAGTGATAATTAATTGGGATTAGAATAGTATTTTTACTTAAAATATTCAAATAACAATAACTACAAATATCATACAAGTATTAATTAAAGCGTTTAAATTTCAGATATTTATTGCAATTTTTAATATCTAAGTGACACTTTGCCCAGGAAGAGAATGCCTGTCAGACAGTCTAAATGAATGCAGTTTGTCGTTATATAAAGACCTATAACTAGATGCCTAAATATGCGCACCACTCGATTCCTTGGGCGAATCAAACACAATAACATAACCCAATATCAGGCCACAAAACGCCTCGATGCTTGCAACACACACACATCACACACAAAAGTTTGCAGGCATCGAATGTTTGGGACATTGCGTTGTCGTCACACTTTCCTATAATTTGCACACATTGTGGCAGCAATAACAGCAACAACGACAAACAACAACAAACGGCAAACAGCTAAAATCAAATGGCACGCATGAAATTAAAGTTTAAGCGCGCAAAAAATTTATATGTACGACGCCGTGTGCCAATTAATGTAAATTACGCGACGTCGACGACAGCAACAACAACAACAACGGCGACAACACGACACCAACACCAACAGCAACACCAACAGTGACGCCCAGCGCGCGATATGGCAACGCCGTGGGGGCCACTGCCAGCTAACTGCACGCATGCGCTTGTCTATCTATCTCCCTCCCGCTCGCTCTGCTGCTCTCTCTCGCTCGCTCCCAATGGCTGTGTGCAATTTTGAAAGTGCTCACAACGCCTGCAACAAATTAGTGGCTACAAAGCACACTGTAAATGATTATTAAATGCGCCAATTTGTTGCCGCCATCGCCCGCAGTTGCAGGTACAGTCACTGCAAAGCCTCATTAAGTGCGTGACGGCTCCAACTTATGCATAAATGTATGAGGCCGCTTAGCCAACATGGCCAAAACTGAGGCAACTGTACTCGGCCTATGCGCAGGCGCAATTGCTTTCTAACAGGGATACGAAGTGAAGCCAAATCAAGTGGAAAACTAATTCAAACTTGCACTGAATATGAAATTGAATTAAAAATCAAACATTATATATAATGTTATTATAACATTATTATATAATGTGGCAAGTTGCAACCTAAAAGTAGCATAAGTTTAGACTAACTACTACCAAATTCGGTCTGAATTTAAAACACAATATCATAACCACAGTCAGTGAGATTGGTTTAAATATTTGCAGGAGACTTATGATATTACAAAAGATATTAATATCGTCACCATTCCTAGTTTAACTTCTTTATTTTCTAAATTTCTCTGCTTTTATTATTGCGCAGTTATACGAAATTCGGCTTTTATGTTCTAACGATTGCCGTCGTCTGTGGCTCATTAAAAGGTTAAATAACTTTGCATTGAACTCGTTATCGCAATTGTCTGGCCATTATCAAGACCATCATCGCCATGATAATAATGCAAAAGCCAATCAACGAAATATATTTATTTAAATGAGTCTAAATTACGGCTCATTGAAAAATATTGAAGACGAAGCCATCATTTGTGTGTAGCTCTGTCTATTTATTTTCCCTGATTGGAAATCAACAGAAAAGTATATATGTATGGTTGGTCGGTTTGGTTCAATACGTAAATTAATAAAAATCGAAATCAGTGAAAATATGTTCAATTTATGCGACAATAATTGAGAGAGAGGCCCGCAAATGACGCCAATGAGCCAAACAAATCAAACCACAAACAACAAAACAAAACATAAGTGATCAAAAATGAACAGGAGAGGAGAGGAGGCGAAAGCAGAGAAGAGAGAAGGAGAGGAGAGAAACCAAAGCTCATACTCGCAACCAATCAGGGCCATATTAATCAACTTTTAATGAAAGTCATTTAAATGTGTTAATTTTTGTACACATTCAACTGACATTCATGTGCGTATGCTCTTTTGTTCCTACGACGATTGCTCGGCTCATTTCTTGGAATAGCACCACCATATGCTGGTGGCGCATCCGTTGCACATCGGTGGTGCGGTGGTGCAGTAATGTAGCTGCAATATTAAATATCAGATCTGTGAACTGTTTAACTATCAGTATGCTAGATCTAATATATGTGTTTAATTTTATTGGGATTTTTATATATTAAAAATATTGTAGAAATTCATACTAAACAATTTATATAATATATTTATTGATTATCCACTTTTTGTTTTAAATTAATAAAAATATTAAACTGTAAACTTACACTCGTGTTCAATTGTTTAATATTTGCCAATATTAATCATTTAACAAATCGATCTAATTAAGTGACTTTTAAACCTTGTCGCATTTCAGTTCTCAAATGTTTGAGCGTATAACTTGATTTTAGTCTTCTGTTTTGAACGATTCTTCTGATGTCTTGTATAAGGCGAATTAATTGTTTCACGCGTCACAAATGACGCAATTTAAGAGACCGGCAATAATGGCAATTAATGAACAACAATAAGACAATACATATTTATTAATAATAAGTAAAATAATTTGACCAATTAACGGCTACAACATTCCAGTTGCCTTCCAACTGAGCAACAGCTGTCGACCAATCACAAATCACAGAGAGGCCCCAGCAACTCAATGATTTGTTGTTGTTGCCACTACTGTTGTTGTTGTTGTTGTTGTTGCTGCTGCTGTTGTAATTGAATTCTCTTCTTTTTTCAATTACTTCTGTAAATGCTCTATGCGCTAAGCGGCAATTGAAATTGAAATACACTTTCGAGCTTGACAGATTTAATTAATGTAAATAAATACACGCAATCGATAATTATGTTTCCATGTTTGGGAAACGTCCCTCGGGAATCTACGTTTAATTGGCTCGAGTGCTTGAAAGCACATAATAAGAAAAGAAAAGTTTAAGTAAATATTAAGTGGAGTGGAACTTGGAATTTATTGTTTATGTATCGCTTGCCAATATGTTAAAAAACAGAACCGTCGAAGCAACTGTGCAAATTACTGTGCCAAAACCATGTCAAATATAGGATATAAATAACGTTTATCTAAGGTATATTGATTAGGAATTTGGCAACAAAACAGAGCTGCTATCTCAGAGAATTCAGTACAGTTTATTCTTCAATGAGCAGTGTTTTTTATTTTATTCTTGTGATAATTTACATTTTTATTTTGAATTATATTTATTATATATAGTGCTCACAACTAACATACGAATTTATGCCTTATATATTCCATATACTTTCCAAGTTAAATGACATATCTCAATGCAAAAATCAACTTCAAATTCTTTATGAACATTTATGCATTCGTTTCGACTTGTCTATTTCCACTGACAATGGAAAATTTATTAGAAATTATAGCCAATTGAGCACAAAATTCGCACGTATCGATATATGTACGATAAACACACACACACACACACACCACACACACACAAACACAGAGTCAGAACATGGCGTTGAAATTTGCGCTCATTTTGGACTCATAAATTGCAGACAATACTCTGGCAGACACGGGTCCAAGCTATAGGCCTAGTAATAGGAATTGTTTGGTAGCTAACACACTCACGCACACAATCACAGATTCGATCTCATGCATTTGGCATTCCATGTGCATAGGAGTCAGAAGTCTGCATTGAAAATCAGAGCATTTTTTTCTTGTTGTTATGCACTCAGTAACTATAAGCTGCGTTTAGTTCTTTTATCAATACCCTACGTAAACGCAGGAATGGGTAGTCTTGGTTAATAAATCAATAGCTACTTTTAGATATTTAGTTGTTGCGTTTAAATTTATTTCTTACTTATTAAAATCTTAATTAATATATATTTTATATATTATTTATATTATTTTAATATAATATAATATTTATTTTAATATATTTTAAAACAGCTAAGCAATTTAAATTGTATTAGGTTGTGAATTTCATTGCTTAAGTAATTCACAAATATTTTATTTATTGAAGTATTAAATTTGTAATATTTAAATTCGTTGTGACTATTAGAGTATTTAGACTTCGATATCGCGCTAAATTCATTTTTCTCTAATTAATGGCTCAAGGAACATATTCCTTGACGTTTGAAGCCACGTCATATGCTTGTTTTTGTTGTGGTTTCTGCAATGTTGTATTATTTTTATAAGGTTTGTTTTTTTATTTTGAAATTATGCTAAATTATATGGAAATTATAATGGTGGCAGTAATGAAAAGTCGGTCGATGGATTGCCGGGTAATGGTAGACAAATTGCATTACTCATACGCAATGTGTGCCTGTAATTGCATGTAATAAACGACCGTCGCTAATTTAGATAAGTTTTTTAGCTTTGGCCGAGCCAAAGCTGAGCCGAGCTGAGCTGCAATTCTAACTGTAACTGGTTGCTTCGACCTGCTAATCGGGCACATCAATCGAGCGTTGGCCATAACAAACCATAAATAAAACACGAATACGACACCAAAAATGGCGCTAAGCGTTTGTTATTGTTATTGTTGTTATTGTAATTGTTATTGGTTTCGCTGTTGCTGTTGTTGCTGTTGTTGTTGAGACTGTTGTTGATTTTTGTTTTTGCTTTGCTTATGAATGAAGCGAGCTGAGCTCATGAATGGGAAGGCGGCGGCGGAGATTGTACTGATTGTACGGATTGCGACAAAGTTTGTATGAGAAAGACACACACACACATACACTCACTCACACACTCACACACACAGCTGAGTTGGGGCAAGCGAACAGACACACACAGACACATACGTCGAGTTGACGTCGCCGCAATAACAGCAGCGCAGCAAACGGCGGCAGCAGACAAACAAAAAAAGCGTGCGAAAAGTCAACGACAGGCGGCAGTCGCAACCTCAGTCGCAGTCGCTGTTGCAGTCGCAGAGGGAGTCGCAGCAGAGGCCGCGGCACAGACAGAGGCGTGACGTCACATGCCTCACAAAGATGCGCACAAAAAGTGGCAGCGACAACAACAGAAAGCAACTTATAAAGTTGTAAAAGCCTCAGAAGCCCGCCTCAGCTTAGACGTCTTGGCCACGGCCATGGCTGTGTGATGCCCCCCACCAACCGATGCCCATGTATGTGTCTTAACTTGGCCAACAGTTGGCGCAACAGGCGGCGCCTTCGTTGGGTTACTTGGCTAAGAGCAGCAGGCGCACAGCAGTTCCAAAGTGCCGACGACGATGCTGTCGTCTTAATGTGACAGACGTGAGTGTGGTTGTTCCGAATGTTGTAGCTGTTGTTGTCGCCGTTGCTGTTGCTGTTAATGTTGCTGGTGTTGTTGTTGTTGCTGCTTTCGGTGTTGGCATGACAAGCAACTGGCGCAGAAAAAACTTGCTGCCAAAACCAGAGATGCGCAAGCAAAGTTAAGATATGCTGAGGAAAATGTTTCAATGAGAAATAATTACAGTAACTATTACAGAAGTATTCAAACTATTTAAAATAAAACATAGCAAATGCTTGAACATAAATAGAAATTATCAAAGTAATATTATAACAGTTGAATTGAAATTGAAAAACAAAATTACATAACATATTTGTGTTTCTTATATTATTTTCTATATATTTTTAAGACAATTTTCACAATTGAAGAAAGCTGTTGTTTTAAATAGTTTAAAAAGGTAAAACTAAATTTTAGTAATTAATGTTAAATTTATAATGTACGTATTAGCTTGATAAAATCAAATAAACTTTATCTTTTATTTAACATAGATAGAGATAGCTTTAAAGAAGTGTAGCCAATGTTTAGCTATTAATGCCCAACTCCGAAATTCAACACTCACACTCACACACACACACACAGAGCGGACTGTCTATTAGCACTTGTAACTCAGTCACCGTTACAGGTACAGTTGTTGACCTTAAGCTTCAATTTCAGAGCAAATGCCAGAAATATCTGCACACCAAATTGCAAGTTGAGGCCATCAACTGATTCTCAACTTGCCACAGCAGGCAGCATTCAAGTGGCCCATTAGGCGCACTTAAAGTGCTCACCGACCTGTCGCACACCCACACACTACACACACTACACACACTCACACACATTTTGACAGAAGAGGCGGCAAGTCAAATAGGAAAAACTCTATTAAAACACCCACTAAAAGAAAAATTACAGACACTTGGCAGGCAGCTCAAAGAGCAGGACACCAACGGCAAAGTCGTCGTCGTGGTGGCAACACCAAAAGATTTCAGCCCAGTTTACAAATCTTGCACATACAAAAAAAAAAAGTGAGAAGAGGAAATAAAACAGAAAACAGCAAACAGCAGAAAAGGAAACTCCCTTCGTGTTGATGCTTTAAAATACTATATAATTTTTGGCACACGACGACTTGAGGGCCTCACAGACCGATCCAAGTGCTACATTTGATATCAAAAAAAAAAAATGAAGAGAAAAGTAAAGAAAAGAAAAGGAGGGAAAAATGTATAGAATGAGTTGCCACACTTTGGCAAATTTGTGTGCTGAAATATGCAACAGGTTGTTTTGTCCTCCAGAATAGCTCCTTTTGTGGGTCTGTCTCACTGTCTGTCTGTCCGTCCGTCTGTCTGTATCTCGGTGTGTCTGTCTGTGTGTGTGTGTGTGTCTGTGTGTCCCTTTTTGTGAATGAGCTCATAAAACGTTTTTCTTTTCACATTGCCTGGGTGTTGATGTCGTCGTCATCGTCGTCGTCTGTCTGTCCGCCGTCTGTGTGTCCCGTTTTCCTGACTGGCGTGCGCCCCAAGTTGCTCTTTAGTTTTCAATTTTTTGCTTTTTAACAACAACTACACCCCACAGTGTCTACGTTACGCTTTTGTCCAACTTTGGGTTAAACATTTTGCCAGGCCAGGCCAAGTCTTTGATGGCCCTGGCTGCGGGATAGAGACCCGTCTCACAACTCCCCGCTCCTCACTCCACGCTCCACGCTCCACACTTAGCCACACTTCGCCACACTGCTCCACTCTGACCCCCTGGCCCTCTCTGAGAGCTGCTCATTTTGATTAAGTGCGAAACAATTAAGGCTACTGTTTGCTACTGTTTATGTAGTTAATCGTGCCCGGACCAGAATGAGGCAGCCCTCGTTTCGGTTAGGATCGCAGGGACGGAAGCAGTTTACGGTCAGAAACAGCTGTTTCCCATGCCAACCATTGATGTGGTTGTTGTGGCTTCAAAGTCAAATGATGACTGATTGCCACAAAAAAGCGTCAAATGTAAAAATTAACTAACGATAAAAATTAAGGAGCTGAGACTGCGGAACCTTTACTTAAATATGTTTAAAGCAACTTGTATTAAATTTAAAGAAACGCCATGGAATCATTGAAATCATTTCAAGCAATTTAATAAAGTTGCAAATTGTAAAGAACTAAGCGAACGATTTATCAGATATAGATAAGCAATTTCTTAAATTATACGTTCAGTAATTATAATATTTTTGCCTTTTTAAAAGCTAACATTTCTGTTAAATAATGTGTAGATGATTAGTTGAACATTTTTGGTTAACGTTTTCAGTTTCGCGTCGTGTTCTTAGTGTTTTTCGTTTAATTTTTGTTAATTAAACGCAATTAAAAGTCGTCTCTCTCTCCTCTTGACATGCTTGCAACTTACGAGTATACGATATTGAGGCGATTCAGTATCAACTGAAGTAACATCTGTCCAGTTAATGAGACATGTCGCAGTCGTCACATGGCACTGACAACTGTCGAGCTAATTGCGCAATTAACTGCAAGACACGAAGAGATGGAAACACAGAAAGAGAGAGAGAAAGGGAGAGAGTGTGTGACCCAGAGAATGCCACATGTTGCAAGCAACGGATCTCGGGGTATAATGTAAATTTGTTTGTATTAAGTGTGGCAAAATCTCAAGCACTTAATTCACGCTTTGTTGAAGGTGTTGAAAGGAGGTCGCTGCAACACACACCTCACACACACTCCACACACCCACACACACACACACACAAAATCCCTTACTACCAGCTAAGCTAAACCAAATGCGAAAACCGCAAAAGAAAAAAAACGAGCTCGTAATGTGCGGTCCTTTTTTTTCCAGAATCTAAGCAGGAGCTGGACCCTCGAACCCGAAGCTCATTTTGACTTTGGGTTGCAGGACAAGCTGCTTATCCTTTTTAGAGCCAGGCCAGAAGAAAAATGTTAATTACCCTTTGTGTTTAAATAGAGCCACACATACACGGAGTCCCTTAGCCCTTTGCACACTCACGAGACGAAAAAAAATACATAGGATTGTGAAAATTTGCCAGGGTCAAAGTCGTTGGGCATAGATGGAAAAAAAAAACGGACTTTGTGTTATTTGAAGCAATTAAAATTATTATTTTAATGTCAACACTTTGGTGGCCAGGATAATGCATGTAAAATGAAAACATTGCCAACGCCCCCAACTCCCCCGAAAGCTGACAAAGCCGCCAAAGGACCCAAATCCGTTAAATGTTTTTAAAGATTTTTCCCACCTCGTTCCCACAACGTGTTTTCCACTTCCATTTCCACTTGCCACTCGATTCTTTTGCCGTCGGCGACTTTAACGACTTTGCTTTGGAGTTACTTTGGATAAGTTTTGGGGTTGATTTTACGCCCGTGCCATGGCTTACCAGGCGTTGAGAAATTCCGTAAAGTGTTTTTACGGTATTTGCTCCAACTCGTCTGGGGTTAGGTCAGGTTTTCCCCCTCGACCATATACTTTTTATTCGTTCTTTTTTTTATGTTCTTATTTTGTTGTTGTTTTCCCAGCGCTCGTTTGAGAAATGTTTTCGGTTTCGGTTTGCTTTGGGTTGCTTGCGGTTTAGTTTGCTTTCGGGGCGAATATGGGAATATGTGTGAAGGGTGGGGTAAGGTGTTGTACGGTAGGGTAAGGTGTTGCCTTTTGGCTGTCAGTTGGTCAGTTAGAGTGTGGTGCAGCACTGGAGATAAGCAGGTGTTATATTTTTATGACTAAAGTGGCTAAGCTGTTTGTTTCGGTCGAAACGGGGACTTTTGCTTCCTGAAACGGTTTATTTTGTTAGACAAGCTAACTGCCAATTAAGCTTCCTGTTCTTAAGTATCTTATTAGATTAATAAGTATCTGTTAATTTGTTTATGGTTCAAGTTCATCAATTAATAAGATCTAAAAATTTGAAATCTTGTCAGATCTTAAGATATTCATCTCTTTGGATCTTACATTACACGTATTTGTGTAATTCAAAGTTCAGTGGGGTCTTTAGAAAACACGATACACTTACATTATCAATGACATTTAACTGATATCCATCCATCAAACAATATCCACCCCCAAAGAATGACATTCCCTATATATGTATATATAGTTAAGTAGTGCTAGTTAAGAGAATGTTGGACTCTCCATTAAGTTGGGCACACGCAATGGTCTATGAAGAACTTTAATTGCTAATTGAGCAAAATACTTTTTGGCTACAAAACGACGAAAATGAATGAAAAAAAAAATAATAATTATTGTTTCATGTTTGCCCTGAAGTGAAAAAACGCAAAGCACAAATTATTTAATTGCTAATTAAGAATGAGCAACAATAAGAACAATAAAAACCAAATGTAATGAATTAGAAGGCGAATCGAAGACGGTCGTTGTTTTTATTTCACATTTCTAGCGTGTGACAATTCGCATTAATTAGATGAAATGGCTCCAAAAATGCGCCATTAAAATGGAAAGAAAGAACCGTAGGGGAAGCGGAGAGTAGTGAGGGGAGTAGAGGAGTCGGGGGGATCGATCGAGCCAAGTTATTGGTGTGTGGGGCAATAGTTGAATTCTCGGCGCCAGAGGCAATGAAAGTGCGCATCAGAGGATCACAGCAGCTCTTCCCTACTCTCTCTCTCTCCATCACTCTCTCTCTTTCTCTCTCTATATATATCTCTCTCTCTCTCTCTTCGTTTCTTTCATTTGTGTCTTCCTGCTGCTCTTTGCGTGTTTTGGACACTTGTGACATTTTCTTAATTGAAATGATGCTCGTTTGTTGATAAAAATTCGTTTGTGTGTCTCTCTCTCTCTGTCTCTCCCTCTCTCCCTCCCTGTCCAACTGCCACCCTCCCTCTCTTTCTGGCGCTCATTGCACGTTTTGTGTTGAGTATTATTACTGTTCATTATTGTTCATTATTAAATGAGCGTGTATACGCGACTTTCTGTGCATTCAGCACTTTGGATCGTCGCAAAATGTTTTGGTATTTCATGTGTGGGCTTTGCAACATGCGACTTGCCACTCCAGAAATGTTTCAAAGAGTTGTCCCATCTCGTATTCTATTAGCTTCATCACTTCAATCAAGCAGAAAGGTATGCAATACAAAATATTTATACAAAAGATGAACTAAAATTCTGAAAAGAATTTACGATATACTAAAAAATATATTCATAAAAATATTAAAATTAATTAATGTATACGAATATTTTGGAACGACAATTGCAATACTTTAAATCATCAACTTAATTATTTTAATACAAATCAAATAACCAAATACAGTTCGTAACAAAGTACTTAATTTAGCTTAGCACGCGGCAATAAATTGATTGCTGATTATGTAGATCAGCAGAACAAGTGCTTAATTACAACATTAATCGCCAAATCTTCTCCCGGGCTTTTGAGGTCTTCGAGCTGTTTGACGAGCGCCTTTCACAATTGAAATGCATTTCCTGTCGGCAGCCCACACAAGCGTAATAAAAATGCAAACATTAAAACCCCACGAGTTGCAAATTGGCCGTACATCAAAAGGCAGTGCAACAAACTGAAATCCTTTCAAGATGCTCCTGCCCCCGAATCGAGGTAAGTACAGAAACTGTAATGTTGCCTGTTGCAACGCATTTATGGGACGTAATTACCATTTTAATTTTGTTTAATCTGAAGACCTCACATGTGGATGCAGCTCGTAATCGTTTACTTGGCCAGGTTGAGTTACTTCCATTCCGCGATTTGTGATGGACGCATTGAATCGGATCTCATTAGCTGGTGGGCGGTTGTCGACTGTCGGCTTTTTTTGCCAGCTGCAGTTCAAAATATCTACACATAATTACGCACTTTCCTGCTTCTTTTATTTTATTTGCTGCTTGACATTTTTACGATTTGCCTACTTAAAGTGACAACGTGACGCCGGATGAGGAGGTAGCTGCCACTAGGCGGGGGAGGGAGACAGGCTGAGAGTGAGAGAAGCAGGGGCAGCTTGGGGGAGCTGCTGCCAAGACGGACGGATCGAAATTGCCGCTGGCTTTTGGTTATTTTTAATGTCTGCTGCCTGTTTGCTGATTTTCGTAGCCGTTTCTTGTGCCGCATTTGCAGCATTTTTATGCGTTCGTCATCCGTTTGTCATAAAAAAAAATACACACACACAACAACAACAGCAACAACGATTTTTAATTTTAATTTAATATCTAATAATTGTTGTTGATTTTTTTTCTTTCGCTTTTTATATGCAATTTTCCGTGCAGCTATTTATGCATTAAAACCTGGCCAACTGCATTCTGTGAACATGCGACTTTAATGGATTTCTCTGATGATGCACAATATCATTATATATTTCGAAAATGTTATAATTAGGCTATATATATGTGAAATACGTATCATTTACTCGGACCGAGTGGTTACTTATTATTATGTGGGGGTAAATATACGTAGAATATCTTTTTTTGGCTTATACTACACAATTACTGCATGATCAAGTTAGTTGTGTATATATTTAAATTTTAATTAAGATATTAATCTTGTAATACATCTACTTTGCTTATTTTATTCACATATACTAATATATTTATTCTTAAATGTATTTCCCTAGTCAACTATTATTTTAAAAAGTGAACATATCAAATTAAATTAAACTATGTTTCTAAATTAACTACTTAACGAACTTAAATTTTAGTAATCGATTAATTTACAATATTAAATTTTATTCATTTAACGTAATCTTCATAACAATCTATTGATTTGACTATGCAATTCTCTGAGTGTACTCGTGCGTCCATTTGAATCTAATCTGAAACTAAACCTTGTTAAATTTGTGATCCGGTTTACAGATAAATAATTTTATTTTCCAGTGGCTAACAATTATTTAAATAGCATTAGAAAATTAATGCAAATAAGATAGAATTTGCACTATATCTGGTTAACGATCTAATAATCAAGTCGACCATTTTACCGACGGCATTTTAATGTCGATCTTCAGCTGTTCGTATACTTAATCTATAAATTTTAATACACGTGAAAAGTGAATTAATAATCGTATCGCTTAATTAGCTTGAAAAACGGAATAGATGATTAAGTCATTAAATGCAAATGGCAAATAGAATTGAAAACTCAAATTCGATATTAAATTCGATGTGGCTGAATGTCATTGCGGTGCTTTTCAAAAATAGTTTTCAAACTGTTGCCGCATAAATTCATGTGCCACGAATCTTTAAGCAGTCGACCAACTAAATAATTACGCGATAACGAGCCGTGGAAAACTAGTTGCGGGTTGCGGGTTACTCTCGACCTCTGGCAACAACAATGCAAAACTAAACTCTGTATTAATTTGCAATTAATGCAGCTAATTATATTTAATTAAATGAACGAGCCAAGCGGCAGAACGGCAACGGCAGCGGCAGAACGGCAGCGGTTAACAATGCACAAGTGCAAGCCGAACGCTCAAGTCGAGCTCATGCCCTGTAGATACTTTGTAGCTAGTTACAGATACAGATACAGATACATATACAGACGATAATTTGTGGAACTTGGACACACTGGGAAAAATGTAACGCGCAGGTTGTGGCGACTACCATTTGAAACTGATTATTACTAATGCTATTGTTGTAGTTTTCGTTACTGTTGCTGTTGTTGTTGTTGTTGGTGGTGTGAATTGCTGCTTATTGTATCTCGTAGATACATTTTACAAGCGGGCGGCGCGCGCGCATTTTGCAAAACGTCCGCGACTCATTCAAATGGCAATTGTAATATTTAGATATCTATTTTTCTATATTTCTGTTCATCATTTTTTTGTATTTGTATTTCGTGGGGTGGCATCATTTGCAAGGCTTAGCACATTAAACTATTTATGTGTAGAGTTGTGTTTTTTTTTCCATTATTTTTATTTTAGTATCTCACAGATACATTTAAGCGATTCATTGTTGCAAATTGTCAGCGCTGCGGCCGCCACTGAACATATATGATTAGTTTAGTTTGACTACATGCTTTATTATAATTTATTGTATTTACTTATATTATTAGATGCTAGCATCTATTTTTGTGCGCGAAAACAAAACACCAAGGGGAGAGGGGAACACTGGCAGATATCTTGGACAATTTAATGCCTAAAATGCAGCTGATTCTGCTGCCATTCGAGTTGATGTTGTGCCATGAAAATTATACTTAATTAAAGCTATTAACGATCCTAAGTTTTTGCATAAAAATCACATCAATTTATTGTATTGGGTTGCCTTACGATGTCAGGGCCAAGATTTGCATAGAACTTGCATTTACTTGGAGTTTGTAAAGTGCGTGAGAATTAAATCTATTTGCAGTATATTCTGAAGATATTTAATGTCTAATATCGAATGGCATTTTATAGATACTTAAAAATGTAAGATCGATTACTTAATGCGGATAACATTAAACAACTATTTTTATGTCATATGTTATGTTAGAGAAAACGCCAACAATTCACCAGATTAGTCAAGAAATAATTAGGTAAACTCCAATTATTATATCACAGTTTTGGAACACACTTTTATTTCCCGTTTAAAATGAAATCCAATTTAAGAAATTTAATTTTTAAAATACCACAATGATACTTATGAAACTAATTTTGAATTGATTCGAAAATTTAATTTATATACTTAAATGTATTAGCATTAGACCTCAATAAAATATTTAAAGAAAACAGAAAAAAACCATAGCAAAATGTATGATATTGAATTATAATATTTAATAATATTTAGATGAAACCTTTTTCAATCTTTGATATATAGAAAATTTTCAGTCTGATTATAGAATACATTATTTTGAGAATTACCGTCTTGTTGTAGATTGAAAGCCGCAATTGAAGAATCCTATGAGCGCCCCTTTTTTAAATTATTGACAAGCTTATAAGGTTTTTAATTTTTGCACTTCTTAAAATTTTCGTTTATTATGTGAAAACATTTAGTAACGTTTGATAAATTTGCAGTTTAACAAGAACTTTTAGAGTTAAGAAATTGGTGATCACTTCAGAGTTTAATTCATGAGTTAAAATTGAAACAGCTGAGAGATAAGCGACCGGAACGAGATTTAGAGTAATTAATTAAACACTTTAATTCACTTTTGATTCACACACACATAGAAGAAGCTGCAGTTGCAGTTGCAGTTTATAGTTGATGTTGCTGTTTGATGTGGTTTCTTTGTATGTTCGATGTTTGTTGAGCCACACGCGACGATTTCTTGAGATAGGCGCGCGCGAAATCTTTGGAATACTTTTGTTCAGGTTGCAGTTGCAGCTGTTTAACGTTGCTGCCTGGCGCACGCCGGCAATGGAATGCAAAAATGCACACGCGTTAATATTGAAGTATGCGTGTCTGTCGATGTCTGACTGTGTGTTTTGTGTGTGTGTTTGTGTGTCTGTATGTGCGTTCGAGTGTGTGTGCGCGCTCAGTAACGTAACGGTGCGTGAGTGGTACGTACAGGCGCAAAGTCGTCCACAGACTGAATGAACGTGTGGCGCACAAACGGCGCTTGGACCCCCAACAATCATCAACATAAGTAGCAAAGCGCGGCCACAACAACAACAGCAATAACAACAACAACAACAGCAGCAGCAACAACCCACGACAACTACGACGACGACGACAACGACATCGAACTACGACGACGACGACGACTTACGACAAACACGAGCAAACAAAAATGTGGCCGAAGCCGCAGCCGAAGCCGAAGCCGAAGCAAATGGCCCAAAGCTCAGGAGGAGCAAGCGAGCGAGACACAGCACAGAGAGTCGGTGAGTGAGTGAGTGAGTGAGTGAGAGAGAGAGAAGGAGAGCGAGAGAGCTAAAACAGACAGAGTCAAACTGACGTCGACGCAAGCAGCGAGTGGTTGGTTGGGTGGGAGAGAGGCTGCTGGTTTGTGTGACTTATGGATGGGGGGGGGGGACGAGGCGGGCTGGTTGCCCTGTGGTCTTGTCTCAGCTAATATGTAAAACAAAACGCAAGCAGCGTCAACGTCAGCGCCGGCATCAGCGTCGTCGCCGACTGCGCAGGAGCGCAGCGCAGCGTACATACAACACACAACATGCACCATTGAAATACTCGCACTCGTCGTCGTATTTTACAGCGTCGCTGTCCCGCCCGCTGCCGAGTGTTGTTAAAATAAAAATAATGACGTCATTAAGCGCACAAATGAGCGCTGCCGCTGCTGCTGCTGCTGCAGTGACTGCGACTGCGACGTCAACGTGGGCAGCATTTATAACTGTTTTCAGTGCAGGAGAAATGAGCACTTGACGAAGCTCCGAAGCTGTCTCTCTTATCCCCTCACCATAGACTTAACGAGTCAGAGTTAGCTAGAGCGAATGAGTGTATGTATGTGTGTGGCAGCAGAGAGAGAAAGAGAGCAAACGTGCAGAGTGAGCGCAAATGTTAAGCATTTGTTGTTGCCGGCTGTTAGTGCATGAACTGAGTTGGGGGTGGACTGATGTCCACTGCGTTCCGCTCTTGTCCAGGGGAGGGAGGGGAGGTTAGTCGACTGCTAATTTTTATTTACATATTTAAAATTTGTGAGTTTAAAATGTTTTGAGGTTTGCATTGTGAATGATACAAAAATGTCATTTACATTCTTATATAAAATATGCAGCTACATTTGAGATGAATTTCAATTTTTATTTACTGTCTCATTGAATATTAATTTAATGCACACATTTTCAGTTATTTTTATTTTTGAGAAATCAATTGCAAACTTTATTTCTTAGTGGTAATTGTTAAAGATAATTAATTGACATTAAGAACTAAAATAGAGATTCCCAAATTGAAGACTTGTTATTGCAAAACACTCAGAAATACATTCGATTCAATATTGTTAATAATAGAATATGTTTATATATAACAAATAAGTCCTTAAACGTATATGAAATCAAATAAGCTTGAAAGTCGCCATTTGTCAATTGTCTCCCCCGTCCAGAGAATCGTAAAGTTGTTGCCTTGCCAAGAAATTAATAATTAAAATGCCAATCCGCAGTCGGAGTCATCAACTCGTTCAAACTCATCACTAGTTCAACTCACATTCCCTCTCCAACTCCAACTCCCACTCCCACTCCCCATCCCCTACTCCAACAATGCCCAGTTTGTCAACTATCTCCAATTGCTCTTCTTATTCCGTCTCCATTTCCATATCCGTCTGCATCTGTTGTTTCTTTCGCTCACTCACTCACCCCTCTTGTATTGCCTCAGCTTGGATACAAGCCGAAAAGTGCCAATAAATATGGAGCATTTGCCAAATCGTCCTGCTGCCCACACATCCCCTTTCGTTTCACCCCTGCTGCTTCACCCCTCCCTAGCCACGACACTCGCTTTGCTACCTTGTGCACTAATTCACATTTGATGTTTTGTTGTCTACTCAGTTGTTGCTGTTGCTGTTGCTGTTGCTGCTGCTGCTTGCATTTTTCTGGTCAATGAGGTTACAGTCAAGTCACTAGACAAGCCAAACTCAACCAGCGACGAGCCTCAGTGGCCCCGTCAACCCCGCAACCCCTTAAACCCCTTAGACCCGCCCCCTGCTCTACGCCTTTGACCGGTTGACCAGTTGACCAGTTGCAGGGCAGAAGATGCAGCAACGCCAACTCATGCGGTCTCTGCAACCGGTCGGCTCTCAGTCTCTGTCTCCGCCTCCGTCTCCGCCTCAGTTTCAGTCCCAGTTGCAGATCCGGCTCTGGATTCTGTCCATCTGTCCACTGTCCACTGTCCTCTGTCCAGCCACAAGCCACCCACCCGCCTGAGTTGAGTTCAGCTATCGCTCAGCTATCGGAGGTGTCGATGACGTCGTCGGCGTCGTCTCGTCTCTTCCCCTGTCGTCTCTTCGCTGTCGTCTGTAGCCACCGCAGACTCTTCTGCACAGATCAAGCGACTACAGCTCTTGTTTATTGTTCTTTTTGTAGCTAAACCAAAAGATATATAAGACTTGTTTAGCATATTCATAAAATTTATTTATTTTTTTATATATTTATTATATTTACTCCTTTGTAAAATAGACTATCCTAGAATACTCAACTTTTAATAAACTTAGCAGCAAATCAATCGGGTTTAATATATTCCTCAATGTTAATGCGAAGTCATATTACAATTAATGTTAATGTTAAATGTTACAATATATATTGTTACAATAGTTATTGTTACTTTTAGTGATAATGTTTCTAATAAATAGTGAAAGGACACTTTAAATTAACAAATATAGAGTAATAAATATATAGTAACTATTTAACTTCCAATTTTAAACATAAAAGTAAAAAAAATATTTTAATTAATAGAAGCAAGAGTTAAAAGCTTAAGTACTCCCCAAGAATATTTTCATATTTTAGTAATTGTTTAGAAATTGAAAATAATTGAATACTTAATAAACTTATATTATAAAAATAAGCATATAATTAGAGTATTCAATTCTCGGCAAGTTGAATGCTAACCTGCACTTTATAGTGGTTGTTTTTAGCCAAATTTGGTCAAATATTTAAGTGCTGTTGCCACTTCAGTTCGCTGTACCTTGGCATGTCTATTCGGCAGTCGGTATACGGTATACGGTGTTGGGTATAGACGGACTCTGCTCTTCATGGCCGGCTCATCAACTTAATTTTCGAAAATTTCAGGTTGTCTCTTGCAGCGTCTTCTTCTCCTCCCTGTCGCACTGTCCCCTTCCGACCTCGGCCGTTGTCTGTGTTGCACACATTGCTGTTGTCTTTATGTCTAATTTTTGTGCAGCGTTTTACCGGCAGCTATAAAATTGTATTACCGTTAAATGTTGCACTAGCGAGCCGTTGTCTAATTTACGTTAGCCAACAGCCCCATCCAGGCAAAGGGTGCTGAGAGAGAGAGAGGTGGGGGGGGATTGGTGGTTAGAGGGGTTGGGAGTTAGAGGTGTGGGGTTGCAGGCTGCCCACTTTCCATCTTGGCTTGATTGTCATTCGTTACGTTGCCGTTCAGGCCATGGCCAACAAACTGATTAAATTCAGCACGCGCCCTGCGGGCATCTTGGAAACTTCTTGTTGCAGAGTCGACTATGCCAAACTGCAAGGGGGTGGGGCCACTCACTGAGGCAGCAGCAAGCAGCAAGAAGCAGCTAAGTCTCTCTCTCTCTGCAGCTCAGCATCTCAGACGCTTGGCCAGTTGGCCAGGCAGCTTCAAGCCTCATCAGCAACTGAGGAGGAAACTCGAAGCTCTACATAAATTTGAAATTAACGTTTTCTAGCACATTCTCTGTCTCTATCTCTGCTCCCCGCTCCCTCTGCCTCTGCCTCTCTACTCTATCTCTGACTCTAACTCTTGCAATTTGTAGTCTTTTCTGCTGCTGCCTGTCATGGTCTGTCTGTAAGTCTCCTGCTCTCCTACTCTCCCGACTTTGTCTGCCTCTCCTGCTCCTGCTTCTCTCCCCCTCTCCTCTCTCACTCCCACCAAGTCCAAGTGTTTACATGCTTTCTGTAATTATCATTGCCATTTCATTTCGCATGGAACACACACGCAGCTCCGAGCGGCGTCTGAGTCTAAGTTGAGTGGCTTTTTGGACCCCATTTATTCTGCCAATTTCTTTCTCTTCTTCCCCTTCCTCGTTCCCCTTCCACTTCCTTCCACCCCAACCTCGCACACTAATTAAATGCAAATCTTCGTCGCGCTCATGTCTAACTAATATATAGTCAAAACGCCATGGGGCTCATTTTGGCCACATTTTAAGCAACCTACCAAATCTTGTCAGCTTCGCGTTGCAGTACAAAATTCGCCAATTAGATACAAATTATCGCCTGGCCATAACGAATCATCAAAGAAAATAAAAATATATATAAGGAAAGCAGTTTTTGTAATTCAGACAACTTATTATCAGATTCCACTGAATACAAACACATTTAATGCATTTTTGAGAACTTTTTCTCAGCTCTGTAATAAAATTTTGCATTTATATCAATTCAATAAAAATAAAAATATAGAAAATATGTTTAATAAAATATTGAAAATATAAAATATTGAAACAGCACTCAAAATAAAAAATGATTAGCAAATATTTAAGATAAATAAAAATTGAGAATGCACTGAAATATTATATGAAATTGAGATACCTTTTAAATACAATATATTTTAAATAAAAGTAGTTTAAAAAAATTTAATCGACAAAGAATATTTATATCTGGCTGGATTTTAATTTATTACTGAATTTAAGTTATTAAATAACTAAAAAATAGACCTACCTTCCTTTCACAGTTCTGTTTGTAGTTCAGTCGTCTCAGGTGTGAATGAAAGTGTTAAGTTTGATCCAATGCAATTATTTAGATGACATCGGATAGACACCTGAATGATACAATCTATCAAAGAGTGTAGATGTGCAGTTTATGAGCTATTTCACGCTTTCCTCTTACTCTTGGCCTATAAAATGATCTGCTTTATTCAGACGGGGAGCGATAAATAGCCGAATACGTAGTCAAATGACCAAATGGTCCGATGTGGGTTGTGTAATTTGTGCAGCTGACAGATATGCATAAAAATGTTAGCTGAGATTGTTGGCCAAGTCCGAGCTAAAGTCAAAGCCATGATAATTAACCGTGGTCGAGACTGCTAATTACAAAAGCATCCTGCAACATCATTTGAGATATTTTTCCATTAACTGACGACGTTGTCGACGCCGCGCCACACAAAACATATTAAAATTAACCTGATTACTCCGCAGGCGCTGCCAACTCGCAATCCGACAACAACTTTGGCTTTTGTCTGGGAGTTGTAGTCGAGTCGGAGTTGTAGTTGGAGTCAGAGTTGGAGTTGGAGTTGGAGTCGGAGTTGGTGTTGAAGCTGGACTTGAAGTCGGCGTTGCAAGGCACAAACTAATTTCAAATAACATAATTCATTCGCTTAGCCAGGGCAGGAGGGCGTGTGTCCCGGGGGGAGTACATAGGGAAGGGGCTGAGTCTTCAACTAAAAGAGAGTCTGAGACTTGAACCGAGTTCCCCTGACCGGTTTCTAGAGCACCAAATTAGTTGGAGTTTACTCACATTGCAAAACCTGCAAACGGAGCTAAACAACACGCCAAGGCTGTCATAACATCCCCACTTTGAACCGGAGCATTCTGTGAAAGCTCCTTCAATGGAAAGTACTCAACACTCTTCGACTCACTTGGAAACTATTAACATTACTGTTAATGCCAATTGTTATTGCACTTAATGGCAATCTGAAATCACAGAGGACTTTCTAGACCCAAAACTCGCTATCCAAATATGTCAGAAACTATTCCATCCTGTCACAAGACTTTTTGCGCATTAAAATTTGTGATTATTGAATTTTTATTGTTACTTTTGTTGCACTGCGTGCGTTTTAACTGTAGAAACACCAATTACAACAACAGCACCAACTTTAAGGGGCAACAACAAAATGCGCAAATTCATGTTACAGTGGTGCAAAACATTTGCAAATTTGATAATTTATAATTCATTATATATTTATGGTTACTGTACACATTTGATATGAAGTAAATGTTGTAACAATATATTAAAAAGCCCAAAATGTGAATTCTAAAATTAAAAGGTGAGTTCGTTGATAATTAATTATTGCAATCTAAGTTATAGATATGTCAAATTAATTAGATTTGATATAAAATGATATACATGCTTATATATGAACTACACGATATTATGATCATAAAATATTAAAACTTAAATTACAATAATAAGTAAGCTAAATGTATTAAATAGTAAATTTTATTTTCTTAAATATATACTATTTCTTAGTACAGTAAATATTTCACATACTAACTCTGTTGCCCCACTGTGCGCAGAAGTGCCGAAGACTGAAGCCCTCGTTCTGTGCTCCATCAAAGTGTGGTAACCAAACGGCGCGTGTGCAGAGTCTGTCTTGGAACTTGAGTTTGGACTCGACTTGGACTCGGCTAAAGGAGCATAGACCTGGACCTGGACGACCACTTCATATCTACGTGGTAATTTTGTAATATCGTAAAGTATTTTTTAATTGAACGCACCTCCCTCTAAAGGCGTCGGCCTCGTCGCATTACGGAACTGGAAACTCGGAATACGAATCGGCATCGGGTTTGCTTCTCGATTAGAGGCTGGGTGAGCTTTACGATGTGACTGGGAGTTATGTTTTAAATTCTGTGTTTTGTCAACTGGTTTAGAACTTACGAATTTGTTTTCAGTAATCATTCATAACTCTTATGACTCACTTCCTCTCACAGTGGTAGAGAGAGAGAGAGAGAGAGAAGAGAGGGCTGAGCTATGTGTGATTTATGCGTTAAGAGTGGAGCATTAAAATTAGCTCTAATTATGACTATCGCAGGAGCGCAGCCAATTAAAATGCATTTCTGCTTTGACCAAGAACATAAATCAATATAAGATTTATGAGTCTGGGCCAAAAAGAATAAAACTACACACAGCCGCATATATATATTTACCATATATGTTTTTATGAAAAAACCAAAGAAACAATACAACAAGCAAAATGCAGGCATTGCGACCTTAGTCTACATATAATTTTTTATGATTAGTTGAGCTTTGAGTTTTGCATAACCTTTGTTTGGCTTCGGTTTTCGGCTTCGGTTTTCGGTTTTCGGCTTTTGGTTTTCGGTTAACTTGGCTTTATTCGCCAGCTTTGCTCGTATGTATTGCGTTGTCCCTTTGTCTACCTTCTGGCTGTCCATTCATCGCATTCATTCATGTCCAGGTCCAGCCCTAACCTGTTTCCCAGTTCGACTCACGACTTTATAATTAGGCGCAGTTGTTCTTGTTGCTGTTGTTGTTGCTGCTTGGCCGCTGCTCACTTAATGCATTCATAATAATATTTCTTTTGCTGTTAAATTTATGCTTTTTGCCTTGTAGTCTTCATCGCTGTTGTCTTTTTGCCTGTTTGCTTTTTATTTATTTTTGCCAGTTTTAATTTTCTCGCTTCGAACGAGTCGCAAGTCCAAGTCGCAAGTCGCAAGTCGCAAGTTGCAAGTCCAAGGAGCATCATCGCAAAAATCGTTTTGCATTCTTAAACATAATTGCATGTGGGCGTGGCCACATATGAAATTTCTTTGATTAAAGTCGATTAAAATCGCAGCCTGTTTCGCCTGCTGTTGCTAGTTGTTGTTAATGTTGCTGCTCCTGTTGTTGTTGTTGTTGGGATGTTTATTGTCGACTCTGCTCCAAAGGAATCTCTTTGGGATGAGCCAAGCTTTATAAGTTCAAGGATTTGGACGGATATTAATAAAGTTGCTCACTCATAATATATTAAATTAGTTTTAATTATTTTAAGCCACTTTCAGCACTTTTAATAATTTTAATGGTGTGATTTTCAGTAAATAAGTTGTCTTAGAAATACTTCAAATTAAACTAATTACAAACTAATTACCTTCTTCAAAATTAATGCCTTTAGTTTACTTTAAGTTCTAAGTTCCACAACTGTTATAACTTATTATAATTCCCATATCAAATTAAGGGTAACAACAAATGAACAACTTCTTAATCATATAGTTTACTTCGTTAACTTTATAATATCATAACCTGCACTAGGAATTAGTTTTATTTATTGATTGAATTAACTTTATTCGTGGCAATTGTGCAAATGATAAAATGGTATTTTCATTTCATCATTAAATTCATATTTAATTGCAATTGAATACATTTGAGTATGTTATGATAGTTTCCAGATGCTCTATAATTTGGACTCTAGTTAACTATTCCTCGGATCTTCTTTTAAAATGAGTTTCAAACGACTTGCAACTCTGCGGTCCCAGTCTTTGCCTCATCATCATCATCAGCATCATCATCAGCATCATCAGCGACTGCGTGGCTGTTTGGCCACTCCCAATGGCAACTGCCCCCATGTTGCCCGCCCCCTCGCTCTCCCCTCTCTCTCCCCGCATTGCAGCTACACTCTCCTCGAGCCGAAGACAAGCCGCTTCTAATCTGCACTCAAGTGAATTGCAAATTACGTGTCTTAAATTGAAGTTTTACGAGTTGCTACTCTAAATGTTTGCACCAAAGTGCTCGCTGCTTGTTGTTTGCACAAGAAGCAGAAAGACGAAGATGATGAAGAAGAAGAAGCCCCAGAAGACTCTGCTCTTGCTCTTCTGGCAATGGACCAATTTCTAAGCCAGCGACGACTGCGCACACACTCACACACACACACACATGTGATTGGGTTGAGAATGAGGCATCCTCATTGCTGGCGTCCATGCCGCTTGCTGCGTGTTTAGGCCAAGTGTTGTATTTCATGTTGTGTTGTCGTTGTTGCTGTTGCTGCTGCTGCTGCTGCTGCCTCAGCTCTCTGCTGTCGTCTTCTACTTCTGCTTGTTGTTTATGCGATGCAGGATATGATAATAATTACACCTTCGCCGTTTGTTGCCTCTCCACTTGCCACCACTTGCTTCACCTGGCCAGGAAGTCGCCTGTTTGTCCGTTTGCCTCGTTCTCTCGTGTTTGACTCCGTCGCAACGTCGCAGCGATTAAAAATTGATCTCATTATAATTATTTTTTATAATTTATGAAGCCTTAAAATGTGTGTTGCTTGTGTTGCTATTGCCATTTGCCATTTGCCTGCCCCGGCAATATGAGTATACGACTACAAAGTAGTCATTATAAAAGCCATAAATTTCGATCGCCTCGAGCCCCAGCAGCAACCAGCAACAGTTGCCTTTAATGAGTCCACTCAAACTGAAGGTTCCCTCGAAATACCAACGACTTTTGCTAACTACAAATATTGGCAAAGTCTGTGCAAATTCGATTTGTCAAAATAATAATATAAATTAGACATTTTCCAAATAATTCATTTGCAAATTTTAATTCCAAACATTAACTTAACTTTACTAAAAATTTGACTTTCCATTGTTCAGTTGAGACATTTTTAATATGATTAAATTGAAAGTAAACAGCAATATTTATTGATGCCTTTAATTATTTAAAGTCATGTTTTCTTTTATGTGTATTAAAATTCAATTATGCTGTTGTTTTTTATTTTTGTTTTTGTCAGTTATCTTAATGATATATGATACATATTTCAATTTCGTTTATTTAATATATTAATTTATATATTTGTAATTTCAAGCAAATAATGCGTATTTCTAATGATTATTTCGACAATTGTCTCTCTTTCTGTTCCATAACTGCTGCTTGTCAATGTATTTCCATCTCAGCTCTTTTAGCTGGAATGCGTGCACCTTTTCTCAAGCGTTCCCAGAAAGCGCCAATCTTAGATATAGAACGCAGCAAATACTATGCATATTACATATTCTTGCTCTCTCTTTTACTCTTCATATATGCAAAGATCTATTCAAAACACACACCCTCACTTGGGGTATGCCCGACTGCGAGGGGCCTTGTCTGGGGTTTGCTCATTTTGCATTTTAGTTTGTAATTTAGTTTCATTTATTGCGATTTTACATTGACGCCTGACACGCAAATTCGTGTAATCCTGGCAATGGCAATGGCAATGCCGATGCCAATGACGATGCCGATGCCGGCAGAACCCACCGACCATGCGCCACACAAAGTCCAATTAAATTATGAGGGTCCACACGCCACGACAACGATTGCCGGGGCAGAGGCAAGCGGCAAGCGGCAGAGTCTCAAACTTGAACCAGTTAAGGCCCGCAGCAGACGTTGGACCCGATTTGGCCGATTTGCCATTGCCATTTGCCATTTCCAACTGCTTATGCCTCACTTGAGCTACAGCTTGTCGCTGGCTCATTTTCAGCTTGGCTTTTGCCATTGCCATCGTCGTCTCTGTAGCTGTTGCCATTGCGGTGTAAGAGTAATTAAAATCCCTTGATTAATATGTAAATTTAATGAGATTACGAATTCAGCGAACAAGATTAGGAATGCACGGTCTCCAGCTCCAGCTCCAAGTCCGACTCCAACTCCAACTCCAAGTCCAACTTGCGAGTATCGACTCTAGTCTGGCGAGCAACTCCAGGCGAACTGTCATTGCTCAACTGGCTTCCCGTTTAACTCCTTGGCTGCCTGCCAACTTGGCCAACTTGGCCACGTCTTAAACACACACACACACACACACACACATATGCTTGAACGGTCTTCGGGCTTGTTAACGTTTCTATGGAAAGCCACAGCTGTAGCTTCGCCTTCGTCCAGTGAAGCCACCCAAAAAGCAAATCTACGTTGGAAAATTGGAAGCGCGAAATAAACTTGTACATAAATTGTGTGAAATGGATTTGCTTGCAGTTCAAAAGGTTGTCGATTTTGTCGTCTCTGTTTGTTGTCGCTTACCAGTTGCCAGTTGTTGTTGTTGTTGTTGTCGTTGTTCGTTTTGTTGTTGCTTGGACTCGGCTTCGCACTGATTCGGTTTATCTGTCAGCATAGCATTTACCCAGTGTGTTTTCTAAATTTGATCAATATGTGATAAATTTTCATTAAACTAGCGACATTTAACTCGTAATTTTACATTTTGTTGGAGTCTGGATTGCGTTCGTTATACTCTCCCTATAGAAAATCTTAATTATTATGAACAGTAACTCAACATAGTAACTATAGAGATACTAGGACTTCATTTATAAGTTTCTTCATCCTTAACTATTTATAAAATATGGAAAAAGTGTGAAAACTATCTTAAAAATAATATTTTATGTATATACACGTATATATGTAGTTGCTGATTAATATAAATATGCGAAAATATATTATAAATATAAATATATTGCGCATTTATTGCTATTCAACCAAAATAATAGTTTCCCTTACAAAAAGAGGTAAATATTTCTACTAGTTTTAACTTTATAAATACAAATAATGCAAACATTTTGTTCCTGCGTATTTCTATTTAATCCGCATGCAAATATGGTAAAGTGTAATTCCAATTCACATAACCACTTGATGTGAATAATCGCATTTAGTCTGTGTAGCTTATTTTCATATTTTTGTGTCATTGTTGTTGTCCTCACGCTCACAGCAACCACAGCAACAACCTAAACAATTCGTCGCCTTCTAACCGATAAGCAACTCAAACCGGGTCAAAACCAAATCCAAAACTCAACGAAACTTTTACGTGCTCTGGCAACAACAGCAACAAGAATCCGCTATAGACGCAACAACGTTTTTCCACTTTTGCGCTATTTTCCCATTTGCTTTCCACGTTTCATCCCCCAGTTGTTGTTCTTGCTGTATCTGTTGTTGTTGTTGTTGCTGTTGTTGTTGTTGCAGCTGCCTCCCTACTGATTAGCAGCTCTGAGCTCTGCGCGACTTTTTTCTCATTACCGAAAAACGCGCGCGAGTTTTTTGCCGCGCCAATGGCTCCACTTGGCGTCTGCGATTGGGTCGCCATCTGCCGCCGATGCTGCCTGCGATTGGTGGGAAGCCGTTTTAGGCGCCAACTTCAAACGGCACTTTTGCGGGGGGTTGAGCTGAGGGTTGAGCACACTAAACACACAAACACACAGACACACGAAGTGCGTTGCTGGAGTTTGTTACACTGAGTACTGCATTTGGTTCTGCAACTGTAAAAGCACTCAAAATGTAAGAGACAAGCTTTCATTTAAATTGAATAATAATTAATTCTTCTTAATATCTTTTGAAGTTAAGTATAATTCAATCAGACTGTCTATTTCAATTCTATTTTCAAGCTCGAAAATTATTCAAAAATATCTACAAATTATCTATAATATTGTGCATTAATCACCTGATTTTCTTCACTTTTTTGTTTGTCAGGTTAGAAAATAATAAGTTCAAGCGGTTGGTCGAATTTATGGGCCTGTACATTTATTCAAAGATGTATAGAATTATATTTCCATAATTTACAAAATATATATTTCCACAATGGGCGCCAAAAAAGACTGACATCTTAAAGAATGCATTATTTAGTACATAACACAATGATTTACAACAATTTTATTGAAAAGACGCTACGCTTTAAATAAAAATAGATTGAGAAATCGGTATATATTTTTGCTAAATATCTGCCAAACGTTAATCGTCAAATTGTATTAAATGTCATTTGAAACGTATCAACAATTGCTTTTTAGAGCGCTAACAATAGAATCAATTTGAGGGTAACAGAAGTCGATCGAAACAATTGAACACATAGTGATTCTGTGTGGCATATAAAGCTGAAGGAAGTGCGAGACAAGGACTCGCCATTTATGAGCTCAATGTGAATGAAAGTGAGTTTCGACAGATTGGAAAACAAATCGGTAGACAGAGCGAAGCAGGCACAGACGACAGACAGTTGAATGAGCAGCAACATTCGCAAAAATACACACAGACACACACACACACAATTGCAATGCAGAGGGAGACAATGCTGTGCAGGACTATGGACATGACTCGGAGTTGTTCTCTGCCGCTGCACGTTGCGTGAGGCAATTCAAAAAATGCAGCAAATGCAACGATTGCGATGTGCAGCCTCAAAATGCAGTTAGGGTTGGGCAGCAGTATCAGTATCAGGGATACGCAACAAACAATAACAGCATGCTAAACACAAAAATATGTTGGTAATTTTGTGGCTTTGTCAGTTGCCAGTTGCCAGTGAGTCAGTCAGTCAGGGAAGTCAGTCAAGGTCGTGGGTGAAGGCGTTTCTCCGATGAAGCCGGAAATCAAAAAGACCGTAACTGATACCGAAAATGCCACGAAGAGTCAACAGACAGGCAAAGCAAGGATATGGCGAAAAAATAGAAAACAAACACATGTAGTACGACAGAAAGACACAGGCAGAAAGAGAAGAGCTAGAAGAAGTAGATAAAGAAGCAGATGGAGAAGGAGAAGGAGAAACAGAGGCAGCAACAAACGGACGTTCGTTCAACTTTACGGCAATCCTTGCTCTCAAACACACACTCACACACACACGCTCACACTCAGTTGGAGCTTAGACGCTGCTTTCCAAGGACTTTCACCCACACACACACACACACACACACACAGCCACTGAAAAGGAAGGAAAACAAAAAAGCACAAAACGTAGCATACTTTTTCGAGCGAGTCGCATGAGTTTTTCCACGTTTGCCACGTTGTTGTCTGTCCGTCCGTCCGTCCGTCTGTCTGTTCATCCGTGCGTCTGTCTGTCCGTCTGTCTATGGCATTTGCTTGCTTTGCCACTTGCCACTTGTTCTTTGGCCAAATGCTTCTGCCGCTTTTGGCTTTTTAGAAGGCAACGTTCTCTGTTTCTCTTCCTCTGACCGTGTGTGTGCGATTGTGTTTGTGTGTGTGTGTGTGTGTATTTGTGAAAACTTCAGTATGCAATATACTTTTGGGTCTAGACGCTGCTCGTGCGACTGTCTGGCATCGTCTACGCTTTCAATTTTTGCTGCTGCTGCTGAGGGTCAACTCCGTGTGCCGGGAATGATGATAGGGGATGGGAATGGGGTGGTAAGTGAGGTGCAGTCAACTGCTGCCACAAAATGGGTCAAGGTCTTCATATTTTTCACACTTTAAATTCGGCGAGACTTTAAAATTGTTGGCCAACTGTTGCTGCCCCAAAAAAGGCAGACCGGAAATGCAGCTATATTGCGTATGTTGGCCAAAATCCTCAAACTCACCCGCTTCTGGCTCAATGCCAACAGGCGCGTTTGTAAACACAACAAATAACAAATTCTTGTTTGTATACGCAAGCGATGTGTGTGTGTGCGTGTGTGTGGCGTGTGTGTGTGCGAGTGTGTTTGCATATTTTTTGGTGCAGGGAAAACGCATTGTTGTGATTTTCGCCTAGTCTAACTATAAAATGGCATGTGGTCCAACATGAGGACCCCAATTGCGTTGCCACGTTGCCTGCCGTTTGTGCGGCTTGTTTGCGGATAGTCACTTGTCGTTATGATGATTCATGTGGCATGCCACGCACCCCAGCCTGTTGAGTGCTCCGTTGAAATTCGCTCAATTGGAATGATAATTGTACAGGGGATGCAGCATGGCGCGCATTAAGCATACGCCGCATATTCCGCCACCTTTAAAGCGCTTTCATTAGCCTCCTCGCATTTTGAGGTGGATGAGTGGAAGTGGAAGTGGAAGTCAATGTCCGGTCAGTGAGCTTAGGCAAAGCTAAAGCCGATATTGACAGAAACAACTTGAATATCGTCAACTGCAGTGACATTAAATGCAAGTCCACATCTTATTGCAATAATAGTAAGTAATTGCTGTTAAGATTACACACAATTCTCTCATTATATATAAACTTATTACATAAATATTAAATATTAAATATGTAGTATATTTTTGCTTAATTATAACTCAAGAAATTTGATGCGATTTATGCGAAATATTGCAAGAAATGTAGATGCATTTAATTATTTTAAAAGGTTTCCCCGTTTTCTAAGCTTCACATTGCATCCCTTTAACTGTCAATGTATTTATATTTTAAATTACTTAATTTAGCAGACACACTTAAGTAAACTCGCAGGTTATTCCTTCAATTTTAAAAGTTGTGAGGTGATTTATTTGTAAGCTTATAATTCAAACTCTTGTTATTAAATATAAAACACAATTACTCAGAAAGAGCATATTGTATTCGGTGTCAGACTGGCAGCCTGGCTGTCATATTTGCATTTTGTACTCGAGGTTTGCTTAACCCCGAGCTGCTGCCCCATTTGGTGGCACCCATGTTTATCAATAAATTGGCAGGCTTGCCTCAAACTGCAATGGGGCAGTGACAAAAATAAGAGAAAATTCGCCGTCAGCCTAACCAAAAATCAAGAAAATAAAAGCAAGTCAAATACACCCACACACACACACACTCACATTCACATGCATATATGCGCGGCTCAAAATAAAATGCAAAAAAGTTGGTCGCATTCATAAAAAACATGACACAAAAAAATTGTCAAAAATCAACTATAAACATTTTTTGTCGTCGCTCGTTTTGCCGATGACTTCGACGTCGGCGTCGGCGTCGACGTCGCTGCCGCTGCTGCTGTTGCTGTTGCTGCTGTCGCTTTGGTAGGCGGAGTCATGTGTGAGTATTTTTTATTGTTGCTGCTGTTGTTGTTGCTGTTGTGGTCGCTTCTTGTTGTTGTTTCACGTTGTTACTGTGCGGCCATTGCGTAGTTTTTTGCTCGCATTTGTTTTTTTAGCAAAGGGGCGTGTGTAGGCAGGCAGTTGGAGCTGGATTGGGCGAATGATCCTGCATCCTGGATGCTCGAGACTGGATACTGGATACTGGATACTGAATACTGCATATAGAATAGAGTGGTGGAGGGGGAGGGAGGGGGAGTGCAGATGCAAATGCAATGAGAAAACAAAAGAGTCAACGCTCAACTCAGATATCAATAATTATAAATACATATGAGAATTAAAAGACCAACAACAGCAGCAACAACAGCAACGAGCAAAAGTCAAATGAGGAATATCCTGCGGTTGTTGCCTCGTCACATCGCGGCTCTCTGTTTTACGGTTAATGATTTACCAAATTATGTAGCCGCAAATGTAAAATACACGACTGGCCACACTCTGCCTCTGAGCCAGGTCGAAACTCAAGCTGCCTCTTCGGCCAGTTGTCGCAAATGTTTATTAATTGAAAACGTGAAATTGCATTTCGTCGGGAACGGAAGGGCGAGAGGAAGAGGGGGCAAGAGCGGAGGCGGGGCGGGGGCGGGGGCGGTTTCGCTTAACCGCCCGTCGGCGCAATGATTTCGATAATGCGGTCGCCGCTAGCCGCAAAAACAGTTTGTTGCTGTCTCGGCAATGTGTGAGGGGAGAGGGGAAAGCGACGGGTTGCTCACCTGTGTGATGGGGAGGGGGGGAGGGTGTGGTGCGGTTGGCAATGACCAAACAGCAGCAACAACAATGCAAGTGAAATAAACATTGCAACTGCCCGATAATTGGCGTCGCGACGCGTCGGTTCAACTGCAACAGCAACAGCAACTGCAACGGCAACTGTAACTGCAACAGCAGCATGTGGCATGTAGCAAGTGGCAGGCAGCAGGCAGCACTCGGCATCAGGGCAGGAAGGAAGCAAATGAGTGCAGAGGTTAACCAATAAAATTATGTATGACTTTGAGTCGTCCTCATTTAAAATCATATTTACTCCATTTACACATTATTGAATCTGGTCTGCGGTTGCTTTCTATAAGTTCTTAATAAGCAACAAGCACTTCAATCCATTAGCTACATATTTAACTTCTTTACAGAAAGATTTTAATTATAATTCACTTAAGCAATTGCAGAAATATTAAAGGAAAACTGCTGCTAATTATCCATCAAAATCAAATGAAACCTTTTAAATTATAAACTTACATTATAGGAATTTAAAATAATTAAGCTTAATATATATTTTCTCTTGGCTTTATGGTGTAAATAGGACTTAATTTGGAACCCATTCCCTTTGTTCCAAATGTCTATAATTTTACTAAATGGTGTGTCTATTATAAATATAAATTTTGTTATAAATTCTCCAATGAACTACAAAATGAGTTCAAATAAAATATAATTTTCAATTGATTTGCTCTTTAAGAAGTTACCAATTGAAAGCCAATGGAATATAACTTATATTCACTATGTAAATCGATCAGATATATGTTCAACTTAGCATATCTTAAGTTTTTATATCGACTTTCGACATTGCAAAGCCAATTTTGCAGCTTATTGTCATTTAATCACTGGAGTTTCATTTTATTTTGCTGCATAAAACATTTGTAGTATTCTTTTTCTCTCCCTTTCTTTCTCTCTCTCTCTCTCTCTCTCTCTTCATTCTTCGCAATCGTTAGACCTTTCGATTATGTGACATACCACAAAACATTTTGCTCACCTCAAACATCAATTCGCTTTCAATGCAGCATTTTCAATTCATTTGCCACAAAGGAGACACCCAAAATCGAAACCTTGCCCCCCTATCGGAACTCGAAACTCTCGCAGCAATTTGAAAGCATTTTTGGGTAGGCTCATAAATTTCGAATTATGTGCTTTCGAATGCTTAGATCGGATAAATGTATGCATGCATCTCTATCTAACTATCCAATCTATGTGCGACACACCTTGAGTATGACTATATGTGTGTGTGTGTGTGTGTGTGTTTGTGTGTTTGTGTATGCATTCTGAAAATGTCTGAGGCTGTCAGTCGTCCTGCCTGGCCTCTGGACATGTTTGCACTTTAAAACATACACACATCAACACACAGATGAGCTAAGAAAATTAAGAAAAATTACTTTCATGTGCTGCACACATTATGTGCAACAATTCAGGCAACTGTGTGTGCGTGTGTGTGTGTGTGTGTGTGTGTGTGTTGCAAAAATCATAAGCCATCAGGCAGCTTCCACACACACAGAGAGAGAGAGAGAGACAAACACTTGCCCCAAAGCGTTGGGAAAACTTCAGCATGATTTTCAACATTCTACGTAAGATTTTTGTTGCAGGTATTTTGAGCCAGGCGACGGATTATGTCACATGCCAGCACTGCCGAAAGAGATGGCAACATCGGTGCGAGCGAGACGGCCGCTTGCACAGTTGTTTTGCCATTACACTTTTTTGGGCCAACGAGCGAGAAGTTTAAAGTTGTGTGTGAGTGTGTGTGTGCATTTATGTATCAGTTTTTCTGAGCATATAGTATAAGTACATATATTTACTTAGTTCGTATGCAAATTAGTTAAATGACATTTCATATTTATGCGTGTGAATTTACATACATGTATGTGTTTGCATGAGTATGAGTGTGTGTGTGTGTGTGTGTGAAAAGAATTTGATTGTGTGCTGAGCAGTGGCAACAAAAGAAAATGCAGCCCACTTGGCTGCTGTCAAACTATTGTTGCAGTCACAAACTGCATGTGGAAATAGACAACACAACTAGATGAGAACATATTTAGCACGCTTAATTAGTAGGAAACAACACAAACAACACAAACAACACAACAACAAGAGCAACAAGAGAGCGCTGAGTGTGTGTGCACTTCCGCCAACAATTGTGGCACTAAAAGCCTACCGTGCTGCAAGGATCCACAGACGGCACTGGGACTCAACACAACTGTCACAGAGTCCTCCTCGGCTAATGATGTCAAATTACTTGCGGGCATTTTTATGTCATAATTAAACTGCAACAAGAGATTTTTGAGTAGCGTCAGCGCCACTTAACTTGCAACATGTGCTGCAAAGTACGCAAACCATTTTGGATACCCTATGAGTTACTATCAAAAGAAACATGTTCATATCGTAGCTATACTATCGATTCAATGCAAAAGAAGTAAAACTTTCTGCACTTTTAAATAATTATACAATGTACCTAATAATAATTAACGACAGTTTGATTAATTTATATTGGTTGTTTTTGATCTGCATTTATATCTATTTTTCTTCATAGTTAATTTTTCTGTAAGACCACAGGGTATGCTGCCGTCGTGACACGCTTTAACCCACTTGTTTTTAGATGCACAATTGTTGCAGCAATTGCATTTGTCTCCTACAAGCCCAGTCTTTGCCTTGTTAAAATACTTTAATGCACACAACGGGGTCCACTGCATTGGCAGAGGCATAAAAATAAACACACACACATAGACACACAAGTACACACACTAACATAGATAACAAGGCTGAGTGCCTGCAAGTATGCAATATGTTTTTGCCATTGCCACTAATTACAACGTGCCGCGTCTCTCGTATGAGCAACTTCTTCCTCCACTTCTTCCCCTCTCTCCCCTTCTTCCTCCTCTTCTTTTGCTTCTCTGCTCGGTAGTGCAATGAGTTGTTGTTGTTGTTATTGCTGTTGATTCTGTGACTATTTATGTTGTATATTTTTTTACTGTTGCTCAGTTAAAGGGAAAAGATTCCCAAGAGGAACTCAAAATGTGTAAATTTAATATAAACTCATTACATTTTACATATTACACTTAATTAGCAAGTTTTGAACTTTGTTTATAAACTCAACCGAATAATGCACATTTGACACTGTGCGCTCGGTTTTTATTTCTTTTTCAAACATGTTTTTCTATATTTTGCACATTTTTTTACAACGGATTTTTCGGCGAATAAAAACAAAATATTTTCGCGACCGCAATGGATTTTTGCGGTAACTGACCCGCTGGCCACGAAATTAAGTCACACAAGAAAACATACAAAAAAATACAGAAAGGCTATGAATAATTCAGCTGTGACGTTATAGAGTCAAAATGATGTATTTAAGATAGCTTCTTTACCGCATTTCGGATGCTCAAATACCAACCTCTCACTCTCGTAATACATCTTGGAAAACCGGTTTCAATATTCGGACTGGCAACGTCCATTGACAATGGTTACAAATTGTAGCGCTCTTACCTGTAACCTGAATGCCGGCAACAACAGGATGTTTTTATGGATAAAGATATCTATAGATATCTATAGACGGATATACGTATGTATTACCATATATATTTTATTGCTCTGTTGGTTGAAAGGAAATGAAAATTGTTTTATGCGGTTACGCCAAAAAATATGCAATGCATCTTTTTTCCGCTATGCCCATCAGGCAGCAGGCAGCAGGCAGCGGGCAGCGGGCAACTGGCCCACAAAAAGTTTAAATAAATGTTTGATGAAATGCACAATTTACATGACACCACCACCAGCAGCAGCGCCACCCCTTGATCTACGCCCAGCACCACCCAACCACCCAACCACCACATAGCGAACCGCCTGACATTTATTTGAAATACGTGTATATTCGAATTGCAGCTGAATTCACATCCGTTGACCGCCTCATACAATTAAACTAATTTTCGTTTATCCCAGACAACTTACTTTTGCATCCAGCAAATGCAACAACAACAACTACAACTTGTCCCCAACTGTCCTCTGCCTGCACATGTCAATCGTCTCGGCAATCGATTTAATTTCGCGACGAAGGCGACGACGACGACGACGATGACGACGGCGACTTTAGCGGCAGCAGCTGCTGTTCCTCATCAGTTTCTTATTTACAAAAGAAATCAGGCAATTTGCATTTGTCTCTTTTGGTGTTTCTGTTTTGTTACTGGAACGTCAAGTACAGGAAAAGTAAGCGTGCACTGTGGGGCAAGTGCCATTATTCTATGTTAATGAAAAGCTGGAAATAAAAGCGAATAAACCCTTGACGCTTTTCAAAAACTTTGAAACGACATGACTTTGTCAATTCTTAACCGATTTCCCTGCGGAATATCAATTTCATCATTATTTGTCCTCTATTATAATTCTGCATTAAAATTTAAAAACTTATTTTTTTGTTCTCCACTGTCAATTTTTTCCATTCTTTCCCCTGGACACTTTATAAAAACCTTAAACTTTCATAACTTTGTCAAATCTTAACCGATTTCCTTATGGAATGTCAACTTTTTCATTTTTTGCCTGTTCTTTTAATCTTTATCATAATTTATTTTTATTTTAATGAATTATTATTTTCTTCCATTTATTATTTATTACTGTCCATTTTATCGAAATCTTTACATTGGGATCCATCATTTTGATTATTTTAGGGATGCAGATTTTATCCGCTATTATTTCTGACTCCAAAAACTGAATAAATATTTTAGTTAGTTTTTACATTTCTCAATAAATTTGAATAGATTATCATTACATATTCTGATGTTCGTGACTCTCATTCAGTTTGACTTTAGCAATCGATCAATAGATTTCAACACCACCAATCTCATTAAATGTTATAAGGAACTCAACCATGTCGACCAGTGTGACCTGGCCAGCTGATTTGCATCCAAACGAAATCGAGACGAAGCCACCAACCAAGTCAAATTGCCAAGCGCGATGCGGATTAATTCATTACACAAACCCGTTCAGCACAAGAAATAATAACAACAATCAGCGAGGCTGTCGGACTTAGGACTCAGGACTCAGGACTCTGGGCCGGGCCAAGAGGCAGGTCGCTGAATGTGCTGCCAATCTTCTGTTTTTTTCCTGCTTTTGGCTCATACTCTTTGCTTCTTAATGCCCCCGAAAACTCATTTGAATTTAGTTTTCATTTAATTTAATTTAATTCGCTTTTGGCTTTGCGCTTCTTTTTCACTCCTTTTTTCTCTTCTTTTGTGTGTGTGTTTGTGTGTATGTTGTGTTCGGTCTCCGCTTTGGTTTTCCTTCATTACGCTTTGACTGTTGTCCCAGAGCCATGATGATGATGCCTGATTTTCATTAGTTTTTTCCATATAAGTTTCAAATCGATAACGAGCATTCGTCGAAATCATATACATATATGAGTTGGCCACTCATCGGAGTGCGGAGTGCGGAGTGAGTTCAGTTTGCAGCTCTCTTAATCTCAACCGACCACTGACGAGTTGTTGTGTCGTTGTTGTGATTGTTGTTGTTGCTGTTGTTGTTGTTGGCTACTGTTTGCCAGACAAACTGCTGCCTGAGTTCTTGTCTGGCATGCGCAATGACTTGGCTTAGTCCAGGGCTAAGGAGCAGTTGTGAGTTATGTAAAGCGGAACTGCAATGACATCAATTGTTCGCTTTTGTTTTGACAGACTTCAATACTTAACCAATGGATATGTAATTCCAAGAAGCATAATTTGTATGCCTTCAATAAACTATTCATTCATTTATCTAATGTCCACTTAAAACAGTCGACAGAGAGAAACAAATAATTTATCCGAGTTGAAAGAGACAATTAACTTATATTATAAAGTATATCTCATACAACTGAAATGAATATGAATTATTTAAGTATACGAGTAGTATATATGTTAATAAACAATAGTTCCACGGTTGCTTCCAAACTATTTGCTGATAAATATTTAAGAGTATATCGATTGTTTCGATTGCTACACTTGTTAGATAGATTCGCAAAGTCTGAGTCTCTAATTAAAGCAAACCCAACTTCAAAATACTCACCACTCAACATATTTCCCTTCTCTGGAGGAAGCATCTTGTCAAAGTATAAGAAAATTGAATGATTTCATTTGCGAAGATGTCAAAGACAAGTCCTCAAACCGGCGGCCAACATTTTCCAATTTTAAACAGCGCACAAAGACAAATTAGCATACGTTTAGACCGAACTCAAGACAACAATCTATCTATCCATCTATCCAATACTCGCAACCCCTTTTCATGGGCAATACAACAAAATTAACCCTTTTTGGAGTAGGGCTCGCCGTCTCGTCGACCGACACATAATTAAAATGCATAATTATGCCGAAAATGCGACAACATTTCAGGCCAAATTACGACAAATGCGGATGCCACATTTAGAAATGCAAATCAATTGATGGCCACATATTCCGGACAGCCAAGGGGGGATTTCTAAGGAGAAGGGGGAGGCGGAATTGTCTCAAGTAGGCAACCCAAAGAGTCCAGCATCCGGCTGGCATTATCATTGGATACGCAATGGTACCAACAAATCTACTTCTGATTAGCATAAAATTTCATTCGACAAAAGTTTATTGAGTTTTGCATTAATTGTGAACCGGGCGAAACCCTTTAAGATCTGGCCAAGGTGGGAGGGGGGAGACTTCGGTAAGGTGCGTAGACAATTAATCTGGAAATTGGGCAATATTTGACTTTTGTAGTCCTCTCCGTCAGCTCTAACATCATCATCATCATCTGGCTTTTTAATGGCCAAATTTGAATTGCAAATATCTGGGCGCTGGTTTCGGTCTTGGTTTGGGTTTCGGTTCTTGGTTGTGGTTCAGGTTCTGGTTCGTTTTCGGAGGTTTTTCATGTTGACATATCAAGCCATATACCATAATGAACGCTTAGCTCTAATTTTGCATATTTTTCCGCCATTGTTTGTTATTATTTTTAATAATATGCCGCATATTTCGACAACATTATGTTGATGTTGAAATTGGAATTGGTCACAGCACTAATTAATATTACATTATCGATGCAGGACATTTTTGTCAACAAAATGAATACAGCTCTTCTAAAAGTATTATTACTTCCAAGTATCCTTAACTTTCTTTTAGATCGAATGGCTCAGAATACATAACTTACAATGTTTTTTCACTCTCTTAGCAATTAAAATTGCAGTTTGTTGGGAAATTAGAAAACCGGCTAGCAATTTGGCTAATTAGAAAATTACATTTTGGACGCATACTAATTTCAGGCAAATAAATTGAGCACACCTTCAAGGAGCTGCCGACAAGGACAGCAGCTTTGAAGGGTGACTGAGAGGAAGAGGGGCGGTGACTGGGGGCAGCCCCCTTTCGGTTGTGACACAATCTAATTGCATACTTTGTTGGCGCATAACTTTGCACTAAAATTAACCTCTAACCTATTTTGGCAGCTGCTGATGATGACGGTGTTGGTGGCACATCTACAGCTACTGCAGCCAGCGGCCCATAATGAAGGATGCGATGCCGCGGATGCAAATGAAGTGCTGCAAGATGCCAGCAGATGCCACAGGAGCAGCAGTTGCATAAGCAAATGCCAAAGGACACGCGCAAAGTTCTATTCGCCGCCACATGAAACCTTGGCACTTCATCACCAACACAGCAGAGGGCAGAGGGCAGAGCACAGAGCACAGGT
The DNA here is from genome assembly GCA_018901795.1 of Drosophila sp. st01m. Classification (NCBI taxonomy): domain Eukaryota; kingdom Metazoa; phylum Arthropoda; class Insecta; order Diptera; family Drosophilidae; genus Drosophila; species Drosophila sp. st01m. The sequence goes on along the minus strand of JAEIFG010000403.1, from coordinate 10,948,601 downwards.
CATCATCATCTTCATCATCATTAGCAGCACTATCATCACTATGATTATTACATGGCCATCAGGCAACAGCGCAGCTTCTGCTTAATTGCAAGAATTTCATTTTGTGTAAATTAACAGCAATTTCAGCAGAGGTCACCCAGCGAAAGTGCAGGTGGCAGAGTGGCAAGCAGATACAGGATACAGGGATGTTGCAAGTTGTAGCTGCAGTTATTGCAGCTTAAACTGTGGGTGAAGATGGTGTATCAAATAAATTTACCAAGTATTTTCCTTTACTTTTATTCAAGGTTCCTTCTTCTTCAGCAGCACTAAATTATAATTTCACACCTAAAATGCATAATCATGCGCGTGTTACATTTTAAGAGAGAGACTCTTCAAGTGTGTGCCTGTGTGTGTGTGTCAAGTAAGTCAAATACGTGATTTGAATTAAAATATTTGCTCATCGGCATGCAAAAGAGAAATGCAATGTGCCGCAAACTATGTCAGGCAGTCAACAACTGGGCCACAAAATAGATTTGAACTTAGCTTAATTGCAAGTACTATAAATATGTGTCAGTTAATTGGCATCCAAAGTCAATTAAGTCTACACATCAATTAGCAGATAATAGGTAGATGACTAATTATTTTTCGTTTAACAATTGACATATAATTGAGAACTGAAGTTTACAGATTTACAAATTACACTTAAAACCAAATATTAAAGGTTATTATCAGACAATTCAAAGGGGAAAACTAACTAACTAACTAAGTAACTTCCTCATTTTGAATAATTGCTTTTAGTAGTCAGTTTTAAATGTGGCTCAACATTTGAAAGCGTATTTATTATAATACATAGGTACGAATATAAATGAAGCTAATAATTACAAGATTATAAATATAAATAAATTAACAAATTTTACTTTTAGATAAACATCTTAAACATTTTGATAACATATGTGGAAAATATGGGAAATATGACGATTTCCATAAATATTTAAGTGGGAACCCATCGACTATCGACATTTCCAGCACTCACACTACCTGCACCTTCGGTTGACTAGTGACTCAACATTCTATCCGAAAGGCGATACCCCAAAAAATGATATATCTGCACTGTTCAGAGATATTTGGTATCTCGTTCTGGCAAGTGGCAGCGCCTTTTGCTTTGGCTGCTGCTTAACAATCCAACCTGTGCCCCAACCGTTGAACATTTTTAATTTATTACGTCTGTCGATGATTTTTCTACTACTTTTTATGGCGATTTAAGCGCAAACGGCAGCAAGCAACATTTTCCATTCCCATTGTCAGTTACCAAAAAAGTATAACATACACATGCATATCTGAATATATATATTGTGTGTGTGTGTGTGTGTGTGCATACATACAATACGAGTCGAAATCGCGAATTCGTAATTTTGCATTTTTATACAAATTCCGCGATTTTGTTCTTATTTTTGAGGCGGGGGGCAAGAGGATGAAATGGCAAGAAAAGACACAACAAAAATTATACGAAAACTGCCAAAACAGAAGCGAAAACACTTTTTTGCATACATTTCAAATGGGAGCAGCGTGAGGGGAGGGGGGTAGGAAGCAGCAACGGGAGCAGCAGCTATGGTCAGCATTGTTTTCCTTAATTAATGTTTAATCAGCAGGACTCGACGAGCCCGTTGCTGACCAAAGCAGCGAACCACATGCGATAATGGCCAAAATAATAAAAATCAACAGCTGAGCAGCATCCTGGCCCACTCTGTGGCACTTTCAGCACCCCCACCACCACCACCACCACCCACCCTCCTGCCTCCTGCCTCCCTTATGCAAATGGGGTGTGTATGTGCGCCTGGCCGGGCTTAATGCTCGGGTGTGCGGCTTAAGGTGGCGCGAATGCCAAACGCGTCCTGCGTCGTCTTTGACGTTTTTTAATGCTTCTCTTTTGCGACTATTTGCTCTTTTTTATTTTGGCATTTTTGCCAATCTCTACTGAACCGAAACCCACGCGTTGTTTCGGGCGCTGCTGGTGCTGCTGTTGCCTCTGCCGAGGGTTTGGGCTTGAGCTGTTGTCCGAGTCTGTTGCCTGCAATGCAAAAACGTAAATGAAAACAAATTCGCGGCCAAGAAAAAATTAACAAAACACAAAACAAACTTTTGGGCGCACGTGAAACATTGTTGGGGCCAGAGTGCTCATTCTTATGCGGCGTTCTGTTGGTTTACCCCTCCCCCGCACTCCACCCCATCCCCCTCGGGTAACAGCGTTGAATTGGACTGAGAGGCAGGGGATGTGGGGCATGGAGTGTGGGGGAGCTGTCGCTGCACATTTTTACAACGCGCGCGTACTCATAATCAGCACGGACCGAGCGCGGTACGTTGCCATTGTTGAAGTTGTCTCAGGGGCTGTTGGGTGGCGACCATTTGGTCAAGCGCTGACCAACCACCAACCCCCAACCCCCCACCGCCTGTGACTCCCAACAAAATAAAAATGAGCAAGACGAATTTACGCGATATAAAAAGAATTTGTATGCATATGTATCTGTATTTGTGTGCAAGGGGGGAAGGACACATAGGTGTGTGTGTGTGTGTGTGTGTGTGTGGCAAGCGCTAAAAATGGCAATGCAAAAATTTTTGACTGGAAGCAGCTAAAGTCCAGGACCTGGCAAGTTTCTGCTTCTGTTGGAAGTGGTGGCCAGACGACAATCGAATGGTTTGCGTTTATTTTTTATTTTTTATTTTGTATTACTGTTTTTTTATTTTTATTTGGATATTTTTTCACTTTTTTCCAGTCTCTTCACGTGTTTCGGGCAGATGAAGGGGCGTGGTGAAGGGGGCGGAGCAGTTGGTACAATTGGACTTGGTGCGCTGGTCAATTGCAAGCCAAGTTCCTGCTTCGATTTGACCAAACACAAAGTGTGAGCCAAATTCTAATGGTATGTTGTATTCACACACACACACACACACACACACACCGTTCGTATCTGTAGGCCTTCATTGTTGTTGCCTGGATTTAGCTTTTGGGGCTGACAACGGGATTGATGTTAGTTTGTGAAACGAGTACAGGTACAGTTGAGCCGCGATAAACGAAGTTGTAGAAAAAACAGAGCGATAGAAACGAATGCAGACAGTTTGATTATCAGCAGAGTCTAAAATCAAATCGAGTTGTCGATGAATCGCCAAACACTTTATAAAAGTGTTAAGGAAAGGGAATTTAAAAAAAATGAACTGTGTACAATTGGTTAAAATTTGGCAAAGTTATGTCAGTTTGAAGTTTTTGAAGAAGTGTCAAGGGGAAAGTCAGAAAAATATTGACAGAAAAGATAAAAATTAAGTTTTTCAATATTAAATGATTTGCAGATTGAAATTAGAGGTAAGAATCCATATTAAAATTAATATTCCTCACTGAAATCGGTTAAGATTTGACAAAGTTAAGACAGTTTGAAGTTTAAGAAAAAGCGTCAAGTGAAGGAAAATTTGACAGTAAGGAAAAAAAGTGAACTAATCCAAATCATACGAAGAGTTCAATTAGTGTTAAGGATTTGAATTTTCATGAAAGTAGTTTTATATATATCGATCAATTGCTGTAAAAACAATCGACGTTAAGTTCGGGAAAATAACTTCTGCGATACTCAATATGTCGATTTGTCAATATATTTCTGCATCACTAATTATTACTGGCTCTAATCGAGTGTTTCTGCAGATTCCGAATGTTTTGTTTATCCACAGAAAAAAAAAACAAGTTAATCAAATATTAGCTAAATAATAAAACAGCGTTAACAAATCAGAAATGCGCTTTAACTAACATCAGAAAATGTGCAGCAAAAGGTAACTTTTATAACATTTAATAAACAGAGTTAACAGACTCAAACACAAACCTACAATCAAACAACACTTGTGTCTATCAACATCAAGTACATTTAAACTATGTATAGTATGTAACACACAACAAGTTTCAAAATAAAAGGGCTTTGAATTGGAAAGCGTTTATAAGAGAAGAGAAGAGAAGAGAAGAGATGAGAGATAATCGGGTGAAAATGGAATAAATAGAGAAAAGTGCAGTTGAATGGAGAATTGAGAACTTGCAGTCTGGCCTAACGAGGCGCCATTCTTTGCGTAAAGTTCACCCAACATTTCGGAGCAACCTTCAAAATTTGTTGGCTGTGAAAATCAATAATCGATTTGCTAAACGTGTTAAAAATGCAGTGTGAGTCGAGGTCTCCAAATGCAACTCATAGTGTACTATGTGCATAAGTAAGTTCTGCTGGTATATAATAAATACATATGTACTTTCGATTTATATACATGCAATGTGCATTGGATATATAGTTGCCTAGACATAGCTGTAGCTTAACAGTATTCCGTATGTGGCTGGAAATTCTAATTTACCTAAATTACATTTTATTTCATTCAATAACTTAAAATGACTTTTGAATGCGCTCGACACGGACACGTAACCGAAAACTTACATGCACAATGAGCGAGAGAGACAGACTGACTGAGAGAGTGAGAGGGAGAGAGGGAGAGAGCGGTGGAGAGAGTGTGCAAGAAAGAGATGGAAAAGTTTTGCGACGTAATGAAAACCTCTGAAATGTATGCAATAGAAATGCATTTTGAGGCGGCCTCATCCCACATCCCACAACCCACAGAACCAAACGAATCCAAAGCAGAAACAAACCCAGAGTTAGACCCAGAGTTTGAACCTAACCCAAACCCTTGCAGCAACACGACTGCAACTTGTACTAATAATAATGCAAATGTCTGCCTGTCATTTCTGTTCATTTACTTAAAGTTCCTTCAACCCTTTCTTCCTCTTTCACACACATAACAAACCTAGCTTTGCTCGTGGGTGTTTGAGGATGTAGAGGGAGCTGCGTGGACAGCGATGGCGGGGAGGGGGGAAGGTAGCGCTTCAGAACTTAACTACGCATACTAATACATGCATAGAAAACCCCACCGAAAATGCAGAGCAGAGTTTTTGGGTCCTTTAACTGAATTAACTTGTACGGCATGGCCAACAGAAGCCATTCCCACTCCACACTCTACGCTCTCCCTTCGACCCGGCCTTGCCGCACCGCCTGCCCCCTTGCTGAGGGGCTGCTACACTAACCAACTATTGTGCGTCACACGACGAACCAAAATCCTGGCCCAAGTTACGTTCTCATAACATTTTCGTTTGTAAATTTTGAATTTTCGTAATTCCAAATGAGAATGCAAGGCAGCAGATCCCCTCTCACGTCCCCTCTCACTTCCACACCCGCCTAAAGAACTCAGTGCCAAATACACCCCTTCACATTCCTCTTCCCCTTGAAGACCCCGCACTGCGGCAGACTTAGACTTGGTCATTTTATGCGTTTGATGCTAATTTTCCAAGGCGGTTTGGCAGTGTTGGCAAGGACTCTGCCTTGGTGTTGGTGTTGTGTATATGTCTGCATGTCTATGTGTCTGTGTGTCTGTCTGTATGTGTGACAGTGTGTGTTGCTTGGTTTCCGTTCTGGCTGTGACTCAAAGTCGGGCGGGTGTGGCTGGTAGCTTTGTTAATGCCAAAAACTTAAGCAGCCGTAGCGTCGTCGTCGTCGTCGTCGTCGATGTCGATGTCCAAAAAGGGGTTAGGCAGTCTCACACTCTCCCCTCTCTCTTTCTCTCTCTATCTCTCTCTGTGTGTGTGTGTGTGGACAGATTTATAATTGTGAGTTGTTGTTGCTGTTGCTGTTGTTGCTTCGAATATATATAGAGAACAGAGGGACAGCAGCAAGTCATCTACATGAGTGCAAGTAGCTGGCTGCATGTCCTGACGCTTCCTGCTGCCTGTCCAACACAAACGCACTAAACGTGTTGTTGTTGTTGTTGTTGTTGTTGTTCTTGCTGTTGTTTTTGGTGTGTTTGCAGTTATCGGTGCGGAATAGGCTTTTGTATTTGCGCAAAATAAGGAAAATGAAGAAGCAGCAGCAGCAGTTAAAACAACGTCAACTGCGACTGCAACTGCGGCAGAAGCAGCAACAACAGCAACAACAACAACAACACAACAGCAACAACAACAACAGCGACAATGACAGTGGCAGCTCTTAATATATGCAGACAAGTGCTTAATTAAGACAGTGGCGTCGACCAAAAGAAACTTGATTTGCCAAGGGGAATCACAAGATGCTCACAGATCAGAATCACAGATAACGCCAGTAAAATTTGTATATTTCAGAAATTATTTAAAGTAAATGCAGATAGATATATTTAAATGAATCTTATCACTTTAACAGAATAAATTGTGCGAATGATTTTAGATGATTTGATTTACTTTGAGATATCACAATTTCAATCTTCGATCTTAACACAAAATGCAATGTTAGTAAAAATTTTTTTTTTTAAATATTTTTCTTTTGTTATATTTTCACTTTATATAACAAACTAATTTATTCTGTGAATACTGGGAGTATTGTAAATTAAGTAAAAACTTATAATGTTTTCCATAACTTAACTAGTATTAGTAGTAAAGTAGTTAAGTTTTAATACTCTAAGTTCAGAATTAAGTAGTTGCCCCATTTGATCCTCATTTTAGTAGACACTTTGCCTATGTCTACGCCACTGTCTTCAACTAATTCATTTACACTGCAATAGTTCATTTATATATGGAAAAGCGAACGTTCGCTTGTACTGAGAGGAGAGAGGGAGGGGAAGGGAGAGCGGTCGGGTGGCCGGAAAACTCGAATACCCACTTATGTATTATATGCGAAAATTTAGTTATATACATGCAACTAAATACATGCACAGTCGACAGACCGATGTCTAATTGTACACACACATATACACTATCAAATTCCACATTTGTGCACACACACACACACACACACACACACACAGACACAACCACACGCATACAGTGAGAGCAACATAGAGACAGGCTATGCAAGCGCAAGACATGGACATGGACAAAGTATGTTGGTGTCGTCGTCAAATGAATCTCATTTGCATTTAAATTAGGAACCTCGAAGAAGCAGCAGCAGAGGCAGCGACAGCGGCAGAGACGGCGACAGCGGCAGAGACATCGACTGAAGCAGCGTCAGTCGAGTTGCCCACAGTGTCCGTTTGCCAGCCTGTCAGGCAGCTGCACTCGCCATCCCCAGCCCCATTGGCCGTAGCCAGAGTTGGAGACAGAACGACAAACCCACAGCTTGCCCCTTGTTGCACTGCCACATCGTCGTCACCGACTTCGTCGTCGTCGTCGTCGTCGTCGTCGTCAGCGGCTGGCGACGACTTTGCTGCATAAAATCTGTTTCAACATTTCGATAAATTTCTTAGGGAGCTCCATGGAGAGGGGGCGGGGAGCTGGCGGGGATTGCAGCTTGTTTTTGGGCAGCCCAACCCTCAAGTTTGGCTTAGTGCTTAGTTTCTGTCTGACTCTCTTCTCTACATGTGTATGTATATGTGTGCGTGTATGCGTGTGCACTGTGCATTAGTGTGTGTGACTTCTGAATGCATAAATGTTGATAATAATGTTGAGTAAAAGTTGATTTGTTTAGTGCTCCCCAATATATGTATATATGTACATAGCACTCTCAATACATAATGCATATAATGAGTATGCATATGGAGGCAATAAGAATGCAGAATGTCATTCTGAATATCCATTTGCACAGTGGGACTGTCCAACTACATTACATTCAACTCAAGTTTAATAATATTAAGACAGAACAAAATATTAAAATACATAAATATGCAAAAATACCATGTATTTAATTATTGTCGTAGTTAATACAAAACAAAATGTAGAAATTGTTGCTTCTTTACTTATAAAAAAATTATTTTATTAAGTGTCGAGTTTCAATTAAAGCTATACAAACTTACAGCAAAAATTCAAAAGTTCAGATATAAATACTTGGAAGTCGATTTTACATCGTTCTTATAATATTAAAAACATTTTGAGGAAGTACATTAATATACACATAAAAGGCTAAAATTGAATTACTTTTTTATAAGATGTCAGTGATTTTTTTTAAAAGCATTAATGTTTTCCAAATTAACAATAATTTATTTACAGCATACATCTTACTTATTGTTAGCTAATAGGTACGCTATTGTAGATTAGTTCGCTATTTTGCTGACAGATTGAGTAGCTGGCACCACTGTGCAAATAAACACCAAGCTACATTCAGCACTCATCTGCATATTGACCATTAGTTCTAATCATTTTATATGCCTAAAGAGACAGCACACAGCCGAGCAGTAGAAGCCCACACACACACACACACACACACACACACACACACACAAATACATCCTGTCTTTGTCATCTAAGCACTCACACACACACACACACAGCAGCACACACGCATACAGAGAAATGTGAGCAGGAATATGCATTGAGTCGAAGTTGCATGCACTGCTGTGTTGCATGTAGCATAGTATAGTATACCTGCCTGCATATAAAATAATCTGTTTACTATAAATATCATTTCATATGCAGCGTAAATACATAAAAGTCACACACACACACACATGCTATAGAGTACAACGATGGCATCAAGTAAATTTGCAGCACATCAAAGTTATACGAAATATGCATTAAATAAGCAAAACTGCAAGCGATGCGGAGGCTGACATCGACAGCAGGAGAGGGTTAAGAGGGGCAGGGATGATATTAGGGGGTGGGGGTGGTGGGAGGGTAAAGGTTGTCGATTCTGTGTCGTTGTCCTGCTCAGGGCAGTTGTTGTCTGCTGCATATCCTTAGTAGTCTGTAGTTGTCTGTATGCGCATTTTTGAGTTTCTAATTAGAAGTGATACTCACACACACACACACACTTACAGACACTAACACACACATACACAAACACTTACGCACAAATTGGTTATTTTGCAGAAAATTTCCAAGGCGCCTGCAAGTATGCAACGTTCAATGCAGCTGTTGTAAATTTGTTGCTACCTCGCAAATAGCCAAACAATGGCTTATTCAAGTACACACAGACTTATATATACACACATATATATTGCATATACTATTTAATACATACGCTGTACTAACTAACATGCTATATACACAAATGTATACTTCAATTTTCGGACATTATGTGCATCGAAATTGCGCATACGCCTCGTGGCACTTGAGTTGTTTTTGTGGAGCTTTCGACAACTTGAATTATAATAATTTTAATTAAAATTTTGCTGCCCCATACCCCCTCTCCATTTCTCCCTTAGTCATCTGTCATTCTGTCTCTGTTCCGCACACGCCATTTACAATAATAACTTGGAAACAACAACTTAAATATTTTTAAGCATAAGCGAATTATGCAAAAGTTTTGATGTTTTTTGGACTCCTCCCACATTTAGCCGTCCAGTTGGCCAACTTGCTGGCCAACGCACTTTTGATTTTTAGTTTTCATTATGGGCAGTACAAGTTGTTTGAGGGGATGGGAGGATTGTTGGACTTGCCAGCCGCATAACATTTACCGCTATGCAGTAACTCAGTTTAGTCCGTTTTGGTTTGGTTTGGTTTGGTTTGCTTTCTATCCGGTCCAAGTTGCTAAGCATTGTCATCCATTTGCTTATTTTGCATATTCATTATTTCATTTTACGTTTCCAATTAGAATATCATCATAGAAATGTTCTACTTAGAACAATGAAACACACACAACTCTGACAATGCTAATGCGAAAGTTGGAGGACTCGAACAACGATTTAAGGTGATATGCAATATAAGTACTTAGTTGCTTTTTGAGTCTTTGATTTTGATTTTGCTGTTGCTTTTGCTTTTACCTTGATTGCAGTTTAAGACTCGAAATTAGATTGGAATTTAATTAATAAAAAATATAATATTTTAAAAATGTCAGGAGAAAACTTAAAATTAAAAATTAAGACAACGATTAAAAGTTACCCAACAATCAGTTTAAATATAATTAAAATCATCTTATCGATTTATGTTTGTATAAAATTTAGAGGTAATTAATAATGAGCGATTTAGTTTTTCCTAAAGTTAATTTAAATTAAATATATGATACATGTGCAATGATAAATTCATTAGAATTTCCATTACATTATTAGATGAAATGAGTCGAATTAATTATTAAATTAATTTCTTAGTTTTATGCAAGCTGGTAATAATAATTTTGAATAATTTTTAGTTTGTAATATAATAATTGCTATTGCAAAGCAAAAGTACAACCGCAAAAAGGGAGGTGATGTAGGTGCTGTGATTGATTGGCTCAATGAAATCTTTCAATGACACTGACAACACAAAGTCAAACTTCAAACGTCAACCGTCGAGCGTCAAAGTAACAGCCATTTTATATATTGTTAGTATATATTGATTATAAATATGAATAGCAGCAGCTGCCAGGCCACAAGCCTGACAAAGTGCGTCTGACGATGATGTTGATGCAGGGGATGAAGAACATTGATCATCATGATGATGGTGATGAAAGTTGATGATGATGAAGACGATGTCGACATATATGCGGTTGCCTTTTGTCACAGCCACAATAACTTACTCATTTTGCTCAATAATAAATGCAATTATGTGCCTGATGCCTGGTGTTTTTGGGTGCTGGCAGCAGGAGAAGCAGCATCAGCAGTGGCGGCAGCGGCAGCGGCAGCAGCATCATGTGGCAAACGCGATGCGAAGCGTTGCAGTGACTCTGGCAGAGACTGTGGCAGTGGCAGCCAACGGTCGCGACGCAAACTACGAAATTAATTTAGACACAAAGCCTGGCCGGGTCTGGCTTGGTCGACATTGCGGCATGGAGCTGTATGTGTGGAGTCCTTGCATCCTGTCAGAGCCAAAATTTGCATTTTAGCACAAAATGCTTTTGTTTAGATTTTCTTGTGAATTTAATTTATTGGAAAATTAGCGCATGACGTCAAGCTGCAAACTAATTGAATGCGAAACGCGCAACAGCAACAACTACAACAACAGCAACAACAACAACTCGGCAACCCTGGCAGCCTTAACTATTAATTGAAGCCGTAAAAGTTGAGGCAGCCAGCGACTTTTGCGGGCAGGGGCAGGGGCAGGAGTTAGACAAACAAACCTGCCACACGCAACAAAATTAGCACATGAAATTGCAACAATGTAGAGAGTGTCGAGTTTGGAGTGTGTCGAGTGACTGGAGACTCTATATCAGTCGCATAATAATAAAGAAATGCGCATAATTTTCACATATTAAATTGTTGACTTAATTAATGACATGCTAAGCGGCTCTGATCTTAGCCAGACTGCAATTACCAGCAATTATTTTGAGTAAAAGCAACTTGTCTAAGTACTTTGAACTCTTCTAATTTTTATAATTAGCACATTCTTTAATGTTCATACAGTCGGAACACGCAGTCTCAAAAAGACCGCCCGATATGTTTGGAATGTGAATTTCTTAATGATTTCAACCGAAATTCTAAGAAAAAAAAAAGTAAATTTAAATAAATAAATTTGTAATTCGATATAAGTAACTTATGAACAAAATATCATTTTTTCTATTATATAAATATTAGTTTATAAGATATAAAATTGATCAAATTATACTTACCTTTTCTATATATACGTCTTAATAATATTGATTTGTTGAAATACTTACCTGAATACTGTTGTAATTTCAACACCTTCATCTACCCGATGTGATTTTAAGTGATGCAAAATGTTCAATTAGACTTTGACTTATGCACACAAATTACCAAAAGCGTCGCACAAATGTTAATGAAATATTTCACAAGCTGCGCAACGGAAATGCTAAATTTTCATATTATTATACGATATCGATGAACGTTGGGATCTCGACTCTGGACCGGCTGTCTTCGACTCTAACTGTTTCGACAAAGGCAACAAATTAACATAATTGAACGCGGCAAGAGAGCACTGAGAACCAGTTGCCACATTTGCCACAGTTGCCCCACCGATTGGTTTGCTGCTTGGGTAATAGAATTACAAATTAAAGCGCACAAATTATACCGAACCACGGATATCAGACCCGTGTTTCCCTCCTTGCTCCTACCTCTTCTTCCTGCCTCTGTCTCTCTTTAGATTGAGCCACCGACCCCCACGAAGCAGTTGCCTCAGTCTCAGTCTCAGTCTCAATCTCAGTCTCCGTCTCCGACACAATCTCCATCTCCGTCTCCGTCTCCGTTTCTCGTTTATGTAATACAAAATTAGAGTACATTTTGAATGATTGGCGACTCTGAACTGATCTGCAAAGCAAATGCGATGCCCCAATACATCCCGCTTCTACCGTACATAGTATAGCCCCCCTTCCACAACCCCCGTCCAACATTTAGTTCCACAAGTCGTTACGTCAATTACCACGCATCCCGCATGGAAAATATATATGTATGTATATCGAAAAGAGTATAAAACCCGACTTAACAGTCCTAACGGTCCCAACTTAAAATTGAAATTATATTTTACGCACCTTTTTTGTGTCATCAGATATTGTGTTTATTATTTTATGTTGAATATGCAATTTGAAGTTAAATGTTTCAATTTCCTGTACCGAATGACATTTTAATGAAGCAACTGCCAAAATATATGAAATCTGAAAAGCGTTCGCCAAAAAGGGCGAATCTGAGTTTTCAGGCCTTAATTTTACATGCGATTTTAATGCGTTGCGATGTGAGGGCACAACACGCAACGGAAGTTAATTAATAAAATATTAAAAGTTATTTATTATCATTTAAGTTAATTACGTGAACGATGCACACGCTACTGTTCGATTCCAGTTTTGTCGGGGATGTTCCTTCAATAAGTAAAAGATACAAAACGCAATTAACTTTAATAAACTACAGATAGGATAAGTAAATACAAAGTTTATGCAATTGTATATATGATATTGTAGGATGATATAGTGTAAGCATTACAATGAATAATTATTCAATCAATAAACAATATGATATGACAGCTTTACACATCGATTAATAAGCAAATACGAGTATAAAGGACATGTTCTCCATTCTACATATGTTGGTATTGTCGTATGCAATTGGTAACCCTTTTTACGTAACCAGCCCAAACAAAAGGATCCTCTCCCCTCCCTGAGATGGGCATTATAATAACTCACTCGGAGGAGAGTCTACGTACATGCCTCAGCGGCATCCGAAGGCAAACTGATAAAACGTGCAAGAATGGCGAGCAGGGTAACAAAAAACAGCAACAACAGCAACAGCAACAACAGCAACAACAACAGCTGCAACAACTTCAAGATGTGGCATGCCGAGAACTGGAGCAGCAGCGTTGTGACGTCATCGATGCGAGCGCTGCTCAGGCAAGAGAAACGCAGCGTAGGAGAAACGACGCGACGGAGAAAAAGAAAACTGAACGAAAAAGTTGAGTGGCAACATACGAAAAAACAACGACTACCCCAAGTAGCAAAAGAGAGACGGCTTCTGAGAGAGTGAGAGCGAGAGGGCACGAGTGAAGAGAGCGGGAGAGCGAGAGAGAGAGAGAGAGAGAGCGAGGCCTATCAATTGAGTTAAGCGAAGCATGAGTTCAATGATGACGCTGCTCAAGGAAGGAAATAAGAAAGCAAAGCAAACTTGAAAAGTTCAGTTCAGCAGTAGAAACATATGGAGTAGAGGTGTAAAGGAAGAGAAGAGCAGAATGAGAGAATAGGTGAGTAGGAGAATAGAAGAAGGGGGCACTAGGAGACGGGAGTACTTGCTTTTGGGCTCCCACTGATAAGCAGGGCGTTGATGTTGGTGAAATTTTTGCGAGCATCAAACGATGCAACCGGTTTGAAGTGCCGGAGAACTGAAGTGAGATTCCGACTCCAACTCCAACTCCGGCTACGACTGCGACTCCGACTGACGCGACTGCGACAGCGACTCTCTGCTCTGTCTCTCTATATGGCATGCTGTCAATTTGACTAGACTGCCGTCGTAGTGTTGTTGTTGTTGCTGTTGCAGTTGCTGTTGTTGTTGCTGCTGCTTGAGTGCTTAGTGGGTTAGGTCGTGTAGGTTTACTAATTGCTGGGTGGCAGAATTTTTGAGTCACTGTGCAAGCAATTGGAGCGTGAGCAGAACTGGAGCAACTGAGACGGAAGATGTTTGTGAAACGTGTCAAAAGTTTCGGATTAGTAAATGAGTTAAAGTATTTAAATGAAAATTGTATGATGCCAGAGCTCTATTAAAATGTGAATATGACTACAAAGTTGCCTCAAATCACTTCAACTTATTTGAGAGTAACTCAGTATACAAAATTGTCATCTAAATGGAAACCGAATCTCCATAATAACAGCGTTAATTTCAATTATTAATGGTAATTGTCAATATATATAGTATATTTTGATTTTAGTTTGTAATCAAAACAAGATTCACATTAATATCAAGTAAATCTTGACGAACATCTAAATGTACTTCAAATAAATAATTCCCAACATATTTAATTTTGTAAAAAACATGGATAACCGATGATTCCTCTAAATTTATCACGGAACTGTTTCAAGTTATCATTTTGAAACTGAGATTCTGTATTTGTATATTCTTGTTATATATATTGTCAGCATTCATTATAATATTTTAAAACTCTCTACAAAGTTCAATAAATAACAATGACCATGAGATGTTTGCTAATGTAGAAAACGCATAAATCAATTTTAAACGACAAACAATTAATAATAATAATTACCCAAGAAAATAGTAGGTAAAGAGACAAAACATTTTAGGTGCATGCCACAAAATGAAGCAAAGACATTTGCGAACAACAACACTTAGCATGCCAGGGCTAAAAACTGGTAAACGTCTATGGCCAGAAAGACATTCTTTGAGCTGAGGGAGGGGAGGGGAACTGTTGCTGCTGCCCAGCCTCATCAACATCATCAATAGATGCAGCAGACGCGGCAGGAGTTCGCAGTTGTTGCATCTACTGCATGTTGCCTCAGCTGCTGCCGCTGCTTCTGCTGCTGTTGCTGTTGCTGTTGCATGTAACTTAACCTCATTGACCAAACGCATTCGACGAACATCAAATGTGAATTAGTGCACTACGATTGCCACACACAAATACTCACACACTCAGACATACACAGACACGAATACACACACCTTGGCATCATCAACGTTTGCCGCTTTGTTGTCGGCGGTTGGTCCACGTTCACGTCCACCTTCCATTTGCAGCATCAGCTGCAGAGTCTTTGCTGCATCTCTTGGCTATTGACGCTGCTATGCATGCATAATTTGCAAGCATAATTTAATTTATAGACGAAGCGGCGACGCTGACGCTGGATACAACGGCAATTGCATTTGCATAGGACAGCGCAAGTGACTTAGGCGAGTCCAACTCCAACTCCGACTTCAACTTCGAGTGGAGTCAGAGTCAGAGTCAGAGTCAGATTCAGAGTCCGCCCTCCTCCCACCGCACACACTTCAAGTAGAAATTATTACAAAGACCCCTAACCCCAACCCGCGCTGCCAACGCAAAGAAAAGCTGAACGAAAATTTTAATTGCACAAAATTTGCGAGTGAGAAAGAGCACGAGATATGTATGTACAATGCACTTACTATATATGCAGAGTGAGAGCAGAGAGCAGAAAACAGTAGAGGAGCAGTTGGGGTAAAGTGTCTGTATGTGTGTGGCCTGTGCTGTTGCATATCTCGTAAAAGCCAACGCAGGTTAATGGTGTAAATGTTAACAATACACTAGGAAGTGTAAATCTTGACCAGGCCAGCTGCCAATCTGCCCAGACCCAGACCCAGACCCAAACCTATTTCTATTGCATTTTTTACCAACTGTTCGAGGACCACCAATGTGATTCTCCTCTTCACTGCGGCTCTTGACATTGTGGCTTTTAATTCTTGTGTTGGTTGTGGCATCTAGTCGGAAATTTTGAAAGTATTGCATCTGTTATGCTTTGGAATTGTTTTTATTTTAATCTGTTCAGATCAAATGTAAACTCCAGTTGAATGTACAGTGATTACTTCATTGCTGATGTCTTATTCGGGGGTATTGTTGTAATGAAAGAAAGTAACATTCAAGTGTCAAAAAAAATAAATAAGAAATTTACATTTTTCGATGCATTAAAAATATTATTGATTTTCTGAATACAACTGATTCATATATAAGTTTTTTTTTTATATTAGATATTAATCTAATCTAATAATGCAAGAAAACAATTTTAAAAAAGAGTCAAAGATTTCTATACTAATATAATTCTATGAAGAAAATCAAATTTTAATTATTTATTGTAAGGTTTAATAAAATACCTATGCGTGGAGTATAGAAAATCGAAAGAATCTTCGAATTGCAATATTTAGATTATTTTATACACTATAATAAAGTACGTTAAATTCCTATATTACAAGAGGTCAATAACTGTCTCGAATTCTAGTAACTGGCGTCCAATTTACTAATAACTCCATGCAGACATATCGAAATAAAATTAATAGACAACAATAAGTGAGAAAAAATGTAACTGGCGTCGCTTGCAAGTCGCCAATGGAATTTTTTTCTATATATTTAATGGTCATAACAGAATGTTATTTATTTATATTTTTTATTGAGTGCGACAACGACACGGAAATAGTTTAATTGCATATTGCAGGCAGCAGGTGGCATGTGGCATGTGGCAGGTTGCTGGTGGCAGGTGGCAGGTGGCAGCAGCAGGTAAATTGAATACCATTTGCAACAATCTCAACTTGAGCGGATCGCATTTGTCGTCATGTCAATACGGTGACAGCAGCACTTCCGTTTCCGGTGTCATGGCGTACCTGCTGTCAACGGCTCTGCGGCCATCTGTAAGTTTCTTCTGTCCCGCCATCCGACTGACATTGTCTGAGGTCGCCAGCAGCTGGTAATCAAATTGGTTTTTATCATATTTGGCTTAAAAGCGTCAGCTCAGTTATTTCTTTTTTTGTTGTCATTCCAAACCAAATTAAATGGAAAATGTTTGTCAGACAACCACAAGGCAAAGGGTAAAAAAGATTTAAAAATACAAAAAATGTATGCATATTATCATGGGTATTTTTAAATCTAAATGTTATATTTAATGAATTTAGCTGCATAAATAAATTGCATTATTTGACAAAAGAAATTAGTGTTAAATGTTGTCAAAGTGACATTTCCAATAAATGCTCATCATTTTTAAAATGAAAACTTAAATTAGGTAAAAATTTCAATATGCGATGGTTATGTACATAAATTAATTGAAATTAATCAGTTATAAATTATGAAGACTTTTCCATCCCACATTAACATTTATTTAAAGACTTGTAATTCCCCAAGGAACTCTTTAAAACCGGGTCACCTCTCGGTTTTCAGCCTTTGAGCTGGGCGGTAACTTCAGTGCAATACTCCACACAAACAATGCTCGACAAACACAAAAGCGGACTCTTCATTTCCACTTCAAGAGCGTCGCTCACACTTGCAGAAAAAATCAAGGAAGGAGGACATTTATATACGCACATATATAGATATTTGTATGCATAGAGAGTGGCTGAGGAATGTGAAGAGGCAGTGTAGAACAAAAGGACAAACTGTAGCATAACTTCGAGCGCAAAGAAAACGCTTGCAGTCGTGGTTAGCAGACAGAACTCAGAGCTCAGAGCTCGCAGCTCGGAGCTCGGAACTGGAGCAAATGGATAACCCGGCAGTCGCTTGCCGACACACCTCCCACTATCAGGACATGTGTCGATGCGGCAACAATAACAAAAAAGAAAACCCAGACACAGGCAAGCGAATTCTTCCACCTCCTGTACCTCCAGTGTCTTTCTCCTGTCTTCCTCCACGAAGCCAGTTGCCCAGTCGAAGCTGTGTTCAGTCAATTGCCAAAGTGTCACAACGAACGTTTGAAGCAAAATAAAAATATAAAGTCGGGACAATGTCCTGTCTCTCCCAGCGTCTTGCTGTCTGGCAGCACATTGATTTTCAAGGACGCGCATGCAAATTGCTAGACAAGTTTAAAGTACGACTTTGGGTCAAGTTTGAGGAAGCAGCTTAAGTCCTGTCGCGAGCAAATATTTAAAATGCATAGTTTCAATTAAAAACGTTAGCTAAAACTAATTTCTAATACAAACACAAACAAATAATACACAAACAAACAAACAAACAGACACACACATAACCAAACTAAAAATCCAATTAATCTTGAGTTGCTTGGCAGGATACAGGACACAAACAAATGCTAAAAAAATTGTGTTGCTCATTAAAAACAGCGCAAAAAGTAGCAGGCAGTTGGTAGCAGCCAAAAAAAAGACACGAATTAAAAAAACACACATATATAATAAAAAGAGAAGAGGTTGGAAATAAATTGCACAGTCAACTGGCCAACCAAAGTCGCGGCGGCAGCAGGATGCTGTGTGTGTGTGTGTACTAGTGTGTGTGTGTGTGTGTGTGTGTGTGTGTTGCTGTGGCCGCTGCTTCAGCTGCAGCTCTTGCCGCATATCCTTAATCATAATAAGAAATGCGCCAGCGCCAAGCAAGAGACCCCAGTAGTTGAACAGAGACAGCGTAAGCGCGACTCGCGAATATAAAAAGCCACACACACACATACCCACACACACACACACACACAGCTCGTCCTCAGCATCCACGTCGTTGTCGTCCTGTGAGTCCTCGTGTTTGTTACGCCAGCGCAACTACCGCGACCAATCACAAAATTTCGTGGAAAAGCGCGCAAAAATAAAAGAGCGCACAAAAAAATAAGTAGCTGCAACAACTACAAATACAACAACAACAACAACAAGCACAACAACAACAACAGACTATAACGAACACTGCTTGAGGTCGCTGCAAACTAAAACGCGTCGCTGCCGACGACGACGCGACGACGCAGCTGGAGAAAGCAGCAGAGAAGCACCGACGTCGAAGTCAACGCCAGCAGCGTAGGAGAATATAACGAACATTTTCCCTTATCGGGGGTTGATTTTTCCTTGACTTTGTCCGTGTTGCATTTCATTTTCAGGGGAAACATTTATTAGTTCTTTGAGTCTTATTTCTGAGAGAGAACAAGACAAACTCACTAGAGAGATAGAGAGAGAGAGAGAGAGAGAAAGGGGTATGGAGAGAGAGGGGGACAGAATGAGTAAGAAAAGCTTAAACTTCGAGTGAGTTTTCATGGGGCCAAGGGTTTCAAGGTTGACTTGCAATTCACTTGATAAGCGTTGACAACTGAGTGCATTCAGTTAACACAAATAGACCGTCTTAGTTGCATAAATTCCTGGACTCTACAAACAATTGTGTAAACCTATTATTAAGTCTGCCACATGCGTCATACTTACTCTTAGTAAATAAATCATATAGGGTCTTAGAAAATATCTTTAAGTCTCTGTCGAGTTCAGTTGAACCTTCTGCTTTTACTTCTGAATTGCAAGAAATTCACATTTTCTCTAATGTATTTTAATATATTTAATATTTAAATATTATATATAATATGCCAAGTTATAAAAAAGATAAGCTTCACGACAATTACCTGGATTTTTTCCCCATTTAAGCTTTCGAATCAACAAACAACGAACTTGATATTCATAGAATATTATATTATATAATTATGAATATCAGAAGCTGCCAAATTTTAAGTGAACCGATTTTAAGTGTCTCGCTTTGAAAAACTCAATGGTTAATAATCATATTTGAAATATACAAATAGCGTTTTTATAAAACATCGACGAATCTCTTAACTATATAATTGAATCTGCTTTGCAAAGAAGTAGTTCTAAAAATTCGGAATGTAAACTTTTAAAACTTAAAATTAATTAGCAAAGTTAATAAAATTTGGTCAGATCTTTGAAATTGAATTCTTAAGATGCGCAAGCATAATATTCTTGTCATTTTCCTTTGTGTCAGTCAGCTTCTAACAACGAAATCGCAGTCAAATAGTCAAATTCTCTATTTCATAAGTCAGTTCAAAATCACGCATACGTAAAGTTGGTCAAATTTTCTCTTTGCTGTTGCTCTTAAAACGCCAGCGGTGTACGGTTAAAGAGAAAAGCCAAATGTTGGGCAAAAGAACAACACGGCAAAGTACACAAAACGTTTGCGTTGGTTGTTGTTATTGTTGTTGCTGTTGGCATCACAGAAACTAAAACAATAACAACAACATCGACTGCAGAAAGAGAGATTTTTGTGCATTTATGCCTCCAGTTGTTCATGACTATTTTCAGCATAGCCGGAAACACTATCAGAGTCATACCCAGACCCAGTCTCGGAGTCAGAGTCAGAGTCGGAGTCAGAGTTGGAGTCGGAGTCAGTGGCGCCGTTAGAGCCGTGGCCAAGCCTACTCGCAGCCGCAACGCAATTTTCTAAGCCAATCGGAGTGCAACCTTCCAGCTACGATGACGACGATGACGACGACGACGTCGGTGCACGATAACAAAACAACAGCGAAAAACGAACACGACGCACGAACTACACACACGAAGCCTGATTATGCCGACGACAAGGCAGGCGAATGACGAGAGACAAACGTGAACAAGCGAAAGAGAGAGCAAGAGAGAGAGAGAGAGAGAGAGGGGTGAGAGTGCGAGGGGGTTGAGAGGCTGATGCGTGTACTCAAGTTGGCCGACTAGGCGTATGAGCAACAATTAATTATCAGGTCGCCTCTGTCGCAGGTTTTGTCCACTACGAAACTCTACAGATAATAAAGCAGAAAAAAAGAAGAATAGTAGAAAATGTTTCAGGCATTCGAATATGAGAATCAGCTCCCTTCGACTGGGTTTCCCTCAACCCCCCGGCGCCCATTAACAGCACATACACACACACACACACACAACACAGACATAGATCATTTAAAATGCGCGTCGATGACCATTTCAAAATGTTTGTAGCACACCCCCCACAGCCACGCCCCATTCTTCAGAATGTAGACAGTAAAAATAGTAAAAAATGACTGTGAAAAAACCGATTGCCGCTTGATATCAGAGACACAGAGCGCGAAAATAAAACCAACGCAAATATAACACAAATATGTAAAGCACAAAAAATTCTACAATTGCTGTGCCTTTGCTGTTGCTGCCCCTCAACCCCTCAGCGCCTCTGCCCCCCCAACCCCTTACCCCCCTCAGCACAAAAAAATGAGAAGAAAAACCGCGTGTCTGCGCCAAAAAACAAAGTCAAATGGAAAGCGTTTGGGGGCAACAACAGCAGCAACAACAACAACAACAGCAATAAGAGCAATAGCAACAACACAAATAACAACGCCAAGTTAGCAAAACAATTGAACAATCGCAGGCACGGAAGCTGCTGGCAAGCTTTGTGGTTGTGACGGGCAACTGGGGAAAGGAAGAGAATTGGAATTACTGAACTGGCTGGTCAACTCCTCGTCCAGCTGAGCTCGCCCACAATTTCCTCAGCAATGGCATTAGAATCGACCATCGAGCATTTGCCAACCACCGTGCACGCTGTGGTTTTGCGTAGCTTCTAAATTAAAGTCAACTCTCTGAATTATGAAAACATATTTGTTCCATAACTTGAAGATCAAAAAGAATACATAATTGAATGTTAAATAAAGAACAGGCGATATTCCAGATGAAACTGTACCACAGTTCTTGCTGCCATTTTGAAGATCTCTTTGACAGACAGACAGACAAAGAGATGAACAGACGTCATGGTCATATTGACTTGTCTATTGAAGATAATCAAGAAATCTTTCGCAGGAGTTCTTAAAAATTCCACAAACTCTACTCATATTTTAGACATTTTATTAACAATAGCCAATATCATCTAAATTCAGTTTATACATAGACTAAAATTATAAAATCAAAACTAATGCTTTATTTACATAGCCAGTAATATTTCAACGTATCTATCGCTGTCTACAAAAAATCATAAGAAACTTATCTCTAAATATAGAAATGTTACTATCTTACTACCAATTATATCCGCATTATTTTATTTTAATTTTATGATTTAATAGTTCATCAAAAATTCTGCATCAATTATTAAAATTTGTATTAAATTTATTAAGCTATCATTAAAGAAATGGAAAAGTTGCAATGTGATTGACTCCCGTTTTTTCTCAATATTACGCATACGCAGCATTTGCACAAAAGTTAACTATATAAATATTTGAAATGTTACAATATGTGTAAATCGTGTCGAGGCTTTAAAGTATTGCCTATGCTTGAATTTGGCTTACATAGCATTTCATGTGCTAAAAATAAAAATTGAAATGTGCTTTCGATTGGTCGTCTGACCGCTTGGCCACGATCAGGGTCATGAGTCAAATACTTCAACAGGCAGCAATGCAATGCATGTTATGCATTTTTTTTACTACTCAATTCTCGGAATTTTGTTGTTAGTGTTGTTTATTATTATTTGGTTTTCGTTTTTTGTATTTTGAGTCTATACGCTCTATATTCTTTATTGTTTTTTGCTGGCCCCTTTTTTTGCATTTGGGACACAATCAAGTGCAATGGCACGAGCTGCAATAAATCAGACATTGATCCATATATATTTTCAGCACATATACGTACACATAGACAAACCCTCGACTCGAATGAATTCTTTTTTTTTCGATTTTTATTTTTTTTGCTTTCTGCCGTTGTTTGTGCAACGACCTTGAACCCCGTGCGGCAAGCGTTCAAACAAAGATGAAAAGAAAGCAAAACAAAACCATGAAACGGCAACAAAGAAAAAAGAAGCAACAACTACTCCACACACACACACACACACAAATAACAACCTCAAATGGCAGGCACATAAAAATGTGTTAAATAAATACCTATATATTTATATATGCATGTACACATATATATAATATAATATGTGCTATATTTTATATAGGAAAGGCAACGCATAATCAAACACACATGTGAATGAACCCGACGGCGGACAACGGCCGGACACAACATATGGCCAGTTGGCAAAGCCGGCCTGCAGTGCGTGCCACATGTTGCAAGCGCTGCACAAACACACACACACACACACACACACACGCACACGCACACATGTGTATAGAGAATGCAGCGACAACAAACTGCATATAAAGTCAGCAGTTAACGGAAACCCAAGGGGACACGGATGGAAACTGTGAATGGAGCTTGAATGCAACTGCAGCTGTTCACTGCACTCTATACACACACATACACAATCACACTCACACACACACACACAATACATGCATGCAAAGAGCATATTTGATGGGGATCTGAGTATTATTGCAGTTGCACTCAATGAAAATTCAATGATAAGCCTCATCTGACAACGCAGCATAAAAGAAAACCAATTACAATAGAATTAAGAATTAATCGACGAACCAAATAATGCCAACTTAAGCAATAGAACAGACAGTTAGCAGAACTAATTATGGGATAATCCCAATAAGAGCAGAAAGATAAAAACATAGGTTTAACACCAAAGAAATGTGCAAGGCTTGTTTTAGAACTTATAATAAAAATTAAAATTATTAGGCTTACAAACATGTATTTGTTTATATACAAAATACTGTAAAGCATTGTTATTAATATAAAAGAGCTGAGTTATTAGCAATGAACAAATCAAATTCATAAGTTAGTTATGAATAATTGTATTTTTGGTGATCAGTGATGCAGTTCCAGTTAACGATTGACTATTGAGCTATATAAATATACTACATGCCACAACTCTGGTCGAACTTTAGGTGTAAGGAATTGAATAACAAATGTTGCTCTCATTAATTGTTATATTATATTCTGGTTTCTGCAGATTAGTCGCTATCGATGGATCAAGTTAAAGTCTAACTTCAACTACTGAAAGTAGATACAGCGCCAAACTAGAGCGTTATCGTTAGAAAAATAGGAGAAACCACATGAAACCACCGCATGTGGTGCTGTCATTTGCCTTGCTGCTGTGTAACCACAGACGCCATCAACGTAACCAAGCGCTTTCATTAAAAGGAAAACTCGGCTCAAATTTTCTGCTGCCGATTTCTCGTTTCAGCTGCTGCGAGTCTAGTGCATAAATAAACAACAACGAACAACATCAACAACAACAGCGACCAGGCACAAAGACAGTTAACTGCACAGGCAGAGAGCTGAAAAAAATGAAAGAGGGAAATCAGAAAATAGAAAACAGAAAACAAAAAACAGAAAAGCCAAAACATTTCTCAACGCTGACTGCGAAACCAGAACAACAACAACAAATACAACAAAAGGAACAAATGGCGAGCATCTTTCGTTTTAATTGCAAACTAAGCGTGCGGTTGGCAGCGCAGCAGCTGCAGCAGCGACAGCAGCAGCGGCAGCGATAATAATAAAAAAACGCAACGCACATAGGAGACCCAAAAGTAGGCTTCACCGAGTGATAAACAACGCTAGCCAGTGGGCGTGGGTTGGGGTCAGAGGAGGAGGGGACATGAGAGGAGAATAGAGAGCAGGAGAGGAGAGAAAATGAGAAGAGAGGAGAGGAGAGGTGCAATGCTACAGGCATAGACTGGCGGCAGAGAACAGCGACAACGACAGCGACGGCGACGGCGACAGCAACGGCGACTGCAACAGAGAATGTGCATGTGTGTAGTAGTGTGTGTAGTAGTGTGTGTGTTGTGTTTGTGCAGTTGTGTGCGAGGAACAGTTGCAACCCCCTGCGAACCAAAACCGAAACCAATCCCAAAAAGCCAACGGGCCCAGCAGCGAGCTGTTGTTGTTGCAGTTGTAGCTGCAATTGCAGTTGTAGTTGTAGTTGTAGTTGTAGTTTTTGTATACGCAGGCAACGCAGGGCGGAGCCTAGTCGAGAGCAGCCAGGAAATGGCAGGATGCGACTGCTATCATACATATGTACATACTCACACACACAGATACATATATATAGTCATATACATTCACATGCAAATATATATATTGAAGCGCACTTTTTATAGCATACTTTTTTGCGCTGCTGCGAGTCTGCTTGTATGCCTGTGTGTGTGTGTGTGTGTGTGTGTTGAGTGTGGGTGAATCGGGTGTCTGTATATGTGTAGTTTGCACGCATTTCATCATTTACGGCCCAAGTTTTTTATGCCCGCTTCTTTTCTATTTTCTTCTCTGCTTTTTTGGAAGGGGTGGCATAGAAATTGTTTTTAGAAATACGCGAAAATGTTTGCTGAATTTTCCTTTTCTTTATTTTTTACATTTTTTTATTTATTTCCTTTTTTTGCATGGTTTAGTTTGCTTTTTGTGCGCTGACTGGCCTGGAAATGAAAAATTTTCAGTCTCTACACACATAGAAGGCAGCAGATAACAGCGCATCGAGGACTGCTCCATAGGTTGGACCGGACTTTTGGTAGCATTTCTTCTTCTTTTTATGTGAGGCACCAACTGATGCAAGAAATACGTAGAAGCAGACAGAAAGTGCGAAAGACTAAAGCAAACTACACGTAGGCAGAGATAAACACAGTGCAGCGGGAATCAATAGAAGCAGAAGTTGTTGCCAGACTCTGATAAGCTACAACAACTACTCAATTTAAAGCTGCACGATTTTTGTATTTGAAAAGTAGCCAAAAGAATGGGGAATTTAAACAGATATTATATAGATCGGTATATTTGGCTGCCAACCTTATAATCTCTGAGATTCAGAACTGTAGATAGATCGACCACTCTAGTGATTCTGATCAAAAATAAAAACTTATAACTTGTATTCAAACAACGTTTGGGACAATTTTTTCAATGTTTATTAAGGATATCAAAAAAAATAATTAAAGAAATGATCAAATGTTGCTAAGTTAAAGAAAACGATGCATAATGATACAAAGTAATATCAGATTGCAGATCCCCCTCTGCCTGCATGTCGTATGTTGTATTTTAGGAATATAAACTTGATCAAACTGTTTCCACTCCCGCCACCTCCAGCTCTTTGCTCTGCTCTTACTCTGTTCTGTGCCTTGGTGTCAATATAATTAAACCCGTTGCCAGATTGACCCATAGTTTGCGGGCAAGAAAACTGATCAACTCATTGCTGGCCTAATGAAGTTGCTGGGGTCGCACATTAAATGCCAGAATGAAGACACGCATAAAACCCAACAAAATTAATGCAAATAACCGGCAGGTATTTTAATCAAGCCACGAGCCAAGCCAGTAACAAATTAAAGAACAAAAAAAATGTAAGCAAGCAACCCCCGAGGAAATGACAAGCGCCTAATACTTTTTTATATCGCTTTTTCTATGATTTGATATGTAAAATAAAAAGAGAGCGAGGGGTGTTGGCATTGATGGGTCCATGAGCCCGTTCATCGTCAAGGCACTGAGAGTAGCCCTGGTCTGTGTGAGTGTGAGTATGAGTGTGGCGACAGGATTGGGAGGCACTGTACAAGTGCGCATAATAACCATCAATCAAGCGGCATAGACAGGTGGACAAGCAGCTTCGTGGACAAGCAGCGTCAAACAAACAACGTGCACCAGTCGCCAACTTGCAGACAGACAAAAAACCATCACACACACACACATACAGACTCTGTGTGTGTGTGTGTGTGCTTTGAAAAATAACGCGAAATTTCGCATTTCACGAAAAATTTTCGCATTAATTTACCAAAAGGCGTTGGGCCAAAACAAAAAACCAGAAAAGAGATCTGAACAACACCAAAAAAGCAAAAAAAAAAAAAAAAAGAAAAGAGACGTTCAACGTAAAACGTTGCCGAAAAAATGCGCCACACAAAATGGCAAACAAAAGCAACAAGCCAACAATTTTTAGAACAATTTTTTTCCAAGTGCCAGAGGCATAAACACATTTGAGTTGGGCAGTTTTGAGGGAGGTGAGTGTTGAATGCAGTGAGATGAGGAAAAAAAGCTGCCCACTACTTTATCGTTTTTTATCTGCGGGCAGTTGGGGCCTTTTAGGCAGCTTTTTGACCATGGCACAAGTGTAAGTCGAAAACGCGGCATTTTTATATGTGGCGACCAAACAAATGCGTTTTATGTGCGACTCTGCGAGTCTGAAGTGTCTAATGGGTGGGTTGCTCATTGGTCATAGGTGGCAGTTAGACGACAGTCAAAATTTCAACCACTTCAACTTTATTCTGTATTATATACCACAAATTGTCGAATATGTATTTGATTTGTGCAAGAAAATGCAATCCCTATCTAACCGTCTATCTATCTATGTATCTATTTATGTATCTATCCATCTGTGCAACAGAAATTGCAATAAAAATAAGTCACCTTTAATCTAAACATTCACATGCAGAAATGTGGAATTCAAAGTGGCATAAATCAAAAAGAATTTGAGCATACTCTGAACGGATATGAAATCATTTAAGTTGAGCTCAGTCAGCTAGCAATTGACTATTCCATTAAGATTCAAATTGCATAGTTAAACTAGCCACACCAATCGCATCCACATATCAGTCAGTCATTTTGGGTGGCCAGCAATTAAATTGCCTTTTTTAAAATAATTGCAAAAATGCAATGGCAAAAAGCCGTAAACAAATTTGCAGTTTTGCATAGCTTCTTGTAAATTCGAAAATTCTACAGGCCACAAAGTATGCAAAAGCAAATACGAAAATTGATCGAGACAACACACGCAAATGTACAATATGATATACTCGTATATGTTGAATAGTGTAGAGAGCATTTATTTAATACGAGATGATAGAAGTTTTGGCCTTTCCACACTTCAAAAGCTGCTGGCATCTGGATATTATAAACTTTTCACCGGCTCTGACAGAGGGGAATGCGAGGGGGGGCGGGGCGGTAGTTGCAATATAAACCCTATGGCAATACATTGTGCAATATACAAACTACAAATTATTATTGCTATTAAATGCACAAGCAAGAAGTTCTTAAAGTTTTTCTAAAACTTTTCCACAACCCATCAAATTGGTTGAGTGGCGGAGAGGGGAGCGGAAAGATGTGTCGTATCGAGTGCATTTTGCTTCATTATAAAGCAAACATCTTAGGAGCCTGCTGGACAGCAACCAATCAACGGCGTCTGTCCATCTAGCTATCTTTATATAATATGAGTATATCTACATACAAACATACATACATCTTCATCATGGCCAACAGCTAGCCAAAAGTTTTCCCACTGCCTTTTTGCACTGGGCAACTTAATTAGTGTTCAATCAACAATAAACTATAAACACTCTCTGCTTTCAACTTGGACTTTCGCCTGAAAGGTTGCGGTTACCATGGCTCGGACAAACTCTAAGAAACAGTCAAAGACGGCCAAAAAAGAACAGTTCGAACCAGTTCGAGTCAAAAGCATCTTTGCTGCTGCCAAATTAGTAGTTATTAGTTTTTGAGTGCAAGGCATTTTATATGAACTTGGTCAATAGCATTTCAGTTAACAGCCACCAACATCGAACTTGAACTCGCCTCAAAGCCTCAATACCAGAAAGTCGCTTCAATCGAATTACTTTCACATGCCACAAAATTTAATTAGTCACTTTATTGCTGGCTTAATAATATTCTATATTCAGATTATTGCTGATGCTGCAAATGCATTTTCCAAATTACATTAAAAACTTTCCCTTTGCATTGTCTGCTCACAAATTATTGTCGATATGCATACATTGGGATTGTATTTTGTTAGCTATTTTTACTTATTTTATTTTTAGCAAATATATATTCAATGCACAGTCAACAACAATCAATAATTTAGTTAATTACATTCTATTTTAAATCGAATAAAACCCACGAATTGCATTGAACAAATTATTTTATATTTCAATTCAATGTTGATTAAATGAAAACAATTTCTAAGAAGCTGAAATGTTTTCTATTTATATTCCAAAAAAGAAATAATTGCAATTCTTATAATTCTAGAACTATTCTATATCCCATCAATTTATGTTGAGCAAGTTAAGCCGAAAAGCTTCTTCTTCAATGAATATCGCCAGAAAATCATTTGAAAAATGAAGTACAAGTAAAATTTAAGTTCTCTGATTTTGCCCCAACAACATAATCACAACAACATTTTAATTCGTATTAATAAACAACAAAGAGAGAAGGAAGAAGCAGAAGAAAAATGAGAAATACCTTGGCAGGGCAACCTTATATTGCCTCTGGTCAGAAGTGTTTTCTTGCTGCCTAACAAACTTGGCTGGAATTGCTCGACCAGCACTTTGGCAGCGTTGCAGCCTTACAAAAAACTTGAAACTTGCCATAAATTGATTTACTTGGCACAACAATAATGAGTGCAAACATGACCACACTAGCTTGAAAACACACACACACACACACACGCACTCGTTCAGGGCCATGACGCAAGTCGTGCAGAATATTAGCAAGAAAATTAAAAGAAAATTTTCCATAAAATGTGCAAAAGTATGCGAAAGTTATTAAGTGCATACAAAGTAGAAAAACATATACCAACCCGTGCACACACACACACACACACACACACACACGTGCATACATAACGCACACAACATCGATGCAGAAAACTTTCTAATCACGTGTACAAGGCAGAAGTCGAAGTTGTATTACTTCCTGGCAAGATGTTGGCCTCGTCTCCACACCCCTCACCACCCCTTGCCTAACCTCTTACAAGACACTTGCTTATATTTTACAAGTTTTCTATTTAAAATATAAACACATGCTTGATTGGAATTGTGCAGTTGCAACTCATCGAACATGAGCACAATGTAAAGTCTCTTTGGCATTTTAATAAATTGCTAAAACATTTTTATGTTTTTCTTGTGGTCACTCTTTAGCTTTTTACCATATATATTTTAATTGCTATTATTATACGCTCGGCAACAGCTCAGATAATTGCCTATTGATGGGGCAGATCCAACATTACGCATACGTAATTTATTGTATTGCGTAACCGAGTGGAAATATTTGAAAAAATAAGGATATGGTAAACTTTTAGTATCTATTCTATTTTAATATCTATATTAGATCAGTTAAAATCAGTAAAAATACATAAATACTGATTTTAAGCACTGACTTAAGCTCTTCAATTTTATTTCTTGATGTTATAAATACAGAAACACCTCAAAACTCTCATGGGATTTTGCACAAATTTTGAACAAACATTTTCTCTCAATTCGTTTTTTTTTTCATCTAATTTTTAACCCAAAGCCCAACGCTCATAACTCACAACACCTGGGCATTACACTCGCACACTCGCACACTCGCATACACATGGAGAGGACGAAACGCCAAAAGTGCCGCAAATGAAAAATGCAAACGGAATTAAATTATAGTCAGCACCGAAACAACTAACAGAAAAATTAAAAAAAATATAGAAAGTACGATAAAAAATAAGAGATATATGTGAGCTCTCAACTGAAAAAGTTCAAACAGGCGGCGCATAGTTGGCTGCCCGGGCCGCGTTCTATGTTACTTTACGAAATTAAATCTGAGCGAAAGCATAGCAAACACACAGCCACACATATCTATACAAGCACATAGATATACACATACACACACACAGTTGTAATGATGCAGCAGCTGCGCGTAGATTGCATTAAGTGGGCGACCCTGGGTGGCGGCTTGGCGTCCTGCAGCCGCTGGAGCCGCTGCAGCCGCCTGCAAAGGCAACGCCAACAAGCAAAAATTTTAATTTCCGCGCAAAAATCACAAAACTGGCAAATGGCAAAGCAAAGCGGCAGAGGCACCGAAAGAAATGAAAAAAAAAACCGAGAAAAAATACAAACTAAAACACAGAGCAGCGAAACGAAAGGTGCAAAAAATGTGAACGCTTTCGCGCACATTAATGAAACGCGCTCATGTGAACAGTAGAGAGCTCACGAACACGAATTTGTCCACGTAGATGGAGACGGAGGGGCAGGAGTAAGTTTGCCCAGTCAGTTCCAGGAGTGCAGACAAGTTGCCAGTTCGTTATCAAATTCTACAGAACTATATTTGCCAAAATTAAAAAGGAAAATGCAACTAGTCTTTGAATGACAGAGAACTAAATAAATTCAAATACATATTAACAAATAAATATGTTTATTAAATACTCTTACTTAACTGAAGAACTAAATGACCGATTAACTGTGTTGTTTTATGCTGATTTAGATTCAAGAATCAATTTATTTTATAATATGCTGTCATACTCGTAGAAAATATCTGAAACTCAATCAAAATATTTTATAGGAGCAACTTTTTCTTTTATACTGTCTGTTAAAAATCTGAACAAACTTTAAAGTATACAATGAAACATTCTTTTCGTCATAAGATTATTATATATTTAATTCTGCTCAAAAATATATTATTAAATATTATATAATAATTTGAAAAGAAATTCTTAATGACTTCTCAACATTGGCAAAGATGCTCTAATGCAATTTCAAATATTTGATTTGTGACTTGAAAGCAAAGGCAAATGCATAACCATGCCAATTATTTGTGGTTGCGGATTCTACAGTCTACATCTCTATGTTGCTCCCATACTACACATACATTCATATGTCACTAATTAAAACATCATATGTAATTTCAGCTTTTTTTCAATCTCCCTTAGATACACACACACATGTACATTGTAGATTGTACACATCTCCTCTATGTAGAATATCTTCTGACTGTTGCATTAAAATTAATTTTCGTATATTTTTATACATTTTTTCCTCTCACTTGTCAAGTCAAAAGCTTAGCGCTAACTACAAAAACAAATCCATAAAAAAAAGACAAGTTTAGTTGTGATGTACTAAAAAATACGCTGTAATCACAACTATATAAATAATATTAAAAAATAAGCTGTTCTGTGTATTGTATACAAGATGCACATATTTTTCTAAACTCTTTAGGAACCGATTTGTTATTGCCTTTGATGATACTTTGGTAATCCCCTCTCAACGCTTGACAAATACAGGATATAAAGAGTGGAAAACTCTGGGAAACAAACTCTATAGCTGACTGCAATTGGACTGCCCTTCCACAAAACCAGCAAGAACGACCCACAATATTTGTCTTTTTTAATAAAAATAATATTTTTACTGTACTCGTTACCTTAACAATGTCCTAGTCCGTCGTCGAGTTCCTGCAAGAGTTGAAGTGTGCGCAAAAAAAGGCTCAAATAACCACGCCAACATTTTTGCCAGCCAGCCAACCAACCAACCAACCAACCAACCAGCCAGCAAGTTAAAAGTTAATGAGACAACATAACTTTTGTGGTCAGCTAAATGAGTAAATGAAAGCAAAAAAAAAACATCATTCGCTCAGTGCTCACGAGGGCTGTTCATATGGTGGCTATAATTCTATTTAAATGTAATGTTCGATAAAAAATAAGTAGAGCATCAAATTGAAATAGTAAGAACACAATTTAATGCCTTAAAATTAAACATATTTCATGGTTTTCAGCATTTTTATTATAATAAAGAATATAGTAAATTTCTATTAATTACACAAATTGTTTTGAATAGCCAGGTATTATCAGTTAAAAAAAATGAAAGCAAATCTCATTAATTTAATAAATAAGTGTAATAGCGTTCCAGTTATTGGTAGTCTCATAACTTCAAGATCGAGTCTCGTATTTGTATTTATGAAGTACATTTTGCGGTGCTTTGCAGGCACTTGAGACCCAGTTGAATCGCGTTGTAATCAATGTTCTCATGTGCGGCTTAAAATTAAACAATTTTCAGAAAGAACATAATGAAAAAATTAGGAAAACAAGAGCAGCAAAAAAAACATGTTTATAAAAGTTGCATGTGTTGGGTAGTGTTAATACGGAGAAGGACACTGACGATGCCGTCTGCAACTTGTGTCTTACGTCGTGTTAACATTACAAAATTTATGTGATAGTCCACACCGTCTCGTCCCGTGGCGTGATGTCAGTTTGTCAGGACACATGCTTATCCTATGGCCATCATCAGCCATTAATCAGCGCAGCGTTCATGCCACACACTTGTCACTCAGGCGACGCTTATCACTTGGTCCATTGAACGCTCGTCGCGTCTGGCATAAATATCACTTAAATCAGTTGACTTAGCGACGCGAGTGGAGAGACCAACAGACCGACAGAAGGAGACACGGACAGACAGACGGAGGAGACAGACAGACATGCAGAACCCGCAGCTGCCCAGGACATATCAACTTGTAATTGTGACAATTGCTGTCAACAAAGCGCAGACATAAACCCCACCAAAATACAGGGGAAAGGAAGACAGGGGAATGGGAGACGGGAGAAGGGAGAAGGAGCTGCTTCAGCTTCAGCTTCAGTTTCCCCAAACTCTAACGAAAGGACATCCGCAGTCAGACGACAACTGGACGATGACTGCTTAGCCACTGAGCTGTGTGCGACCTTTCTCACTCTCACTCTCTCTCGCTCTCTCTCTCTTTCTCGCTCTCTCACACACACATAATATATATGCTCTGTCCTTTTTCGATGACAGTTTTTTGACAAAATAAGATAAATGAGTTACTTGCATGCACTTTATATTGTAAAGTCCGTTCAAAAGTTGTATCTCTTGAGCTCAATAATCATAATAAGAGAATTCTAAGGATCAATCCCTTCATTCTTTTACAAATAATTATTTAATATTTTAGCATCTTTTTTACTAATATAATCGGTTCAATAAGTTGGGGTTGAATTTACAGATCAGTCAAATTTATTTGAGATTCTCATATTTTACTTTGATTAGTAGTTCAGTTCTTTATATCGGCAATTGAATAGCAGAGATCTCATATTCTATAGGGAATTATTGCATTAATACTATCATTGACATATCGTATAAATATTCTTTAATGGTTTGAGAATCCAATATTTAATTAAAACTGACTTTTCGATTAGTTGTCTATCCGATGTGTAAGTTTGACTAAGTTTCCGAATCAACTCAATTCGAGAGCATACACAGAACTTGAAGATCTCTCTCTCTCTCTCTCTCTCTTTAGGTAGCGTCTTTTATGTGCATACATATGTCGGAAGTGTGCTCCATAAAATGGCGCTTACTATAAATTTTAAAGCTAGACAAAGTTATTTAAAAATCATTGAGCTGCTCGCAGTTGGCATCCTTGGAGCAGGCAACCAAGCTCCTTGCTGCGCTCATTTACAATAAATTCGCGATTTCGGTTCGGTTCAGTATTCTGTATTCTATATGTATGTATTTCTGCTTTTCTACTCTGCATTTTGTTTGCGTGTGTGTGTGTGTGTCTGTGTGTGTGAGTGTTTGTGGTTTTTTTTATTTTTTTGCACCATTGACTAAGCCAAACAAAGTCTGATGCTCGAATTTATTATGCTCACTCCAATTGCCGGCTCGGTTTGGTTTTTTGTCTTTGCTCGCGCTAACATTTTTTATATATCTTTATACATATATGTTTTTTTTTTACTTTCTCTGGTTTTGCCTTTTTAATTCAATTTATTTTTGGATTTATACGTATTTATGCACATGGGATTCATTTCCGCTTACGGTTTCTAACATTTCGCGCGGCCAGAGGTTCATTTTTTTTGCTCTCTTATTCTTGCCCTCTCTCTCTCTCTCTCTCTCTTGGCTTTCCTCATATTTTTTCGATGTATTTTTGGCGCGTTTTAATGAAAATTGATGCTGCAAAAGTGCGCAAAGGTTATTGGCGTGTCTAAATTAATGTACGGATGCTGTAGATTGGTATTGGGGGCAACACCCACCACACACACCACTCACCACACACACACACACTATACCCGCAATACCCTGAAGCATCAGGGCCAGCACCTGCATCTGCATTGTGTTCAATAAAATTTTGACATTTCTTAATTGAATTCCGTTGCACAAGTTCGCCGCGAACTCAAACAAAAGCCAACAAACCAAAAATCAAATTACAACAAAAGTCAGCGAGCAATGAAATTTTACACATAGCACACACACACATACACTCAAATATATACATACATCTATCTGGTTAGCTGTATGGAGCAAACTTAGCGCTGGCATCCACATCCATGTCGTAGATACATACCTGATCAGCGAAGGGGCAAATTTTATAACTTCATTAAATAATTGCGCGCCCAAAATGCAGCAAAAGCCGCAAAGAGCCGCCACCCAGACACACACATAGACACGGACACGGACGTCGTCCTGTTCTCGAGTCCTGCAGCCAGAAACTTGATGGCGCGCTAACTGGCAAAAGACGATAGCGTTGCGATGCGATGTGGCAACCATTCTCCAAGCACGTTCACACAACTTGCCATACCTGCCATTTGTTGCAAGTCCTCAAATATTGAGTTTTTGGATTTTCTATTGAAATTTTCGTACTTCGTTCAGATGTGTGTGTGTGTGTGTGTGTGTGTGTTGGTGTGTTGTTGATGGGTCAGCCTTGGGCAAATGAGGCACTAGTTACAATACTTGTACTCAATTAGGCGCTATGCTCAGGTTTCTCTCTGTGTGTGTGTGTGTATTTGTGTGAGTGGAAAATACGAGTAGCTGTCGAGTGGCAAGTTGTTGTTGTTATTATCAAGGCAAAAGGGAAAATCAATAGGTATGTATGCAAGTTTATGCATATACCTTTTATTTAATTTCCAATTTCTATATCATATTTTCATTAGTCTCTTTGTACTTATTACATTCCGGATTAATCTATATTAAATAAATAAATTCAATACTTACTTAAATATTAGATATTTGCACTATAAGAGCGTCTGTAGTTTTCGTTAAAGCTGAATTTGAATTTATTAGACACAAAATCTAATATCAAAATGAATTATTTGATATATATCAGTTTTAATCAATAGATCAAATACTGAAAATATCTTTAGCTTTAAAATATCAAATTATAGAATATACAGATATAAAAAACTCGTACTAATTTACTACAATTTCAGTGTATCATAAGTTTCAACTCCATTTCGTCAAACTTTCACAATTTACACTCCAAATGCAAATTTCCCACGCATCAAATCTGTTTAAGCTCTTGAAATTAAACACAAAGTATTTTATTTATTTTGATATCGAATTCACACATATTTCCCACCACTTACAACACTTTAAATAACAACAACACGACCGCATGCATTGGCATGTTTATTCAACGAAGGCTCATATTACACATACGCCTCGTGCAACCGCCAAACTGCAGTGCAAAACCAACGTTGCGGCCTATGAACTGCTCGTGTTTGTTTGAGTGTGAGTGTGGGTGAGTGTGTGTGTGTGTGTGCATAGCCTGTGGCACTCATTAGCTCTATTATGCTGGCACACATACATCGAAACATGCGCAAATATTTATTCCACATATTTTCACACCTTTTTGGCTTTGGTTCCGTTGGTTTTGCTGGTTTTGCTGGTTGTTTCTGGTCGCCTGCATTGCACTTAATTGAAATATTAAATAAGCCAATTAAAATTAAAATTATGGCTGCATTATGCCACGCCCCATGCTGCACAATCATCATTGATGGCAGACACATGATAGCAGTCAGTGCCACAATATTTATTGAAAATTATTGAAAATTATTGTTGTAAAGTAGCAACTGAAACGCATGTGCGACTGTTGATAATTTGTAAATTATTGCAGTGCCGATAAAAGTGCAGCTCGCACTCTTAGCAATACTTAATTCAATATTAATGAAGTCGGTAAACAGATTGAGTTGAGATACATTTAATTATCGCACAATTTGCTGGCATATTTTTTTAGTCAAATTTAAGGTCAACGAATTGCATGGAAGTGAGGTCCAAAAATGGGAACACAAGGGGAAAAGGTGAAAGGGAACGTTATAAACGTTGTCCTTCGCTGTCCTTTGTAAACATGCTGACAAAACAAACGGAGGTGGCATGCCCCACGCTCCGTGAATCTTGCCATAAATGTCAGGCGACCACAGTCGCAACAATAGCTTAATTTATAATTAAATTAATTGTTGTAATTACTTCATTAGCCTTCACTTTTATTCTTGTTCCCTCCCATTCAAACTGTTCATTAGGTTCACTTCCTGAGCTCCCTTTGCTATTGTTGTTGATGTTGTTGCTTTCTGTCGTTTGTTGTCTATGTAAATGACATCAAATGCGACACCAAATTACACAATTAGGCAACATTAACATTTAATGCGTTATGTTTGCGTTTTGTTTACCTGTTTCACTATTCACCCACCCTTTCATCCATTCACCTATTCATTCGTTTTCCCTTCCACCCTCCACCCCAAAATATGAGACCTGGCACGCAAGTCATAAGCATGATAATCGATGGTTAGTTAATAGAATTTTCTTTGTGTTAAATATTAGTGGGTATTAATTTTTGTTATTGTGGGTCTATTTAGGTATTAGCTGCTCCTTTAAATAGCCTTAAGTCTTTTTTTGGTTAATTTGTCGTAAAGTTTGCGAGTTTAAATGGGTTGATTAGTTGCTGGCCATACAATTGAGGGTTATGTT
This sequence comes from Drosophila sp. st01m, assembly GCA_018901795.1. NCBI lineage: Eukaryota > Metazoa > Arthropoda > Insecta > Diptera > Drosophilidae > Drosophila > Drosophila sp. st01m. The sequence goes on along the minus strand of JAEIFG010000403.1, from coordinate 10,911,585 downwards.
ATTTATTACTTCATAACTTTTAATCAATCAATATTTTCAGGAAGTTCACTTAACTTTTTGTCGTTGAAACTTTGTAAATATACTTAGCTTTGCAACAGGAACATCTACTGAAAAATTGTATTGATTAATTGGAATTTCAAATATTCGTTCCGATATATTGAACCGGATAAACCCAAATTTTATTTAAGGTGTGTATCACAACACCAAATGCAGGTTATAAAGAAAACTTACACGTTTGGGTAATCTGATCTGATTCGACCGAAATATATTCCAAAATATATTTTGTGACCAGATTTATTGTGTAAGGATCAGGCATCACTTTCAGTAGTGTAAACACAAGAAAAATAAATTATAAATAGCAGTACCAATATAGAATAATTATTCGTAATTTCTGCCGTTTTAAAATAACTAAGTAGTATTTTGTTTATAGTATAATTCGGTCTGGCTAAGATTTAGATGCACAAGTAGAATGTAAGGAAAATTAAGTACTTATTATATAAAAAAGCAGTACTTAAGGTTATTATTTACTCCTATTTTAGAAATAGCAGCAGAGTAGCAGCAAAAAATATGTATTGCCTAAATAAATCTTTAATCTTTCGTTAAATGGTAAAACAATAATATCAATTCTAAAATTAAAAATAATCTAATTTGCAAGGCAAATGAAGCATTTAATTAAATACTTTAAAGCATATTAACTAAAAGATATGTGATGTATTTATTGAAAATAGAGTATGAAAAGATATTTACCTTTTACCAATGCCTATTCAAAGAAACGCCTCGTATGAAAAATGCTCCATACGTCGCGACATCGTCGTCGTCGTTGTGACGTCGCAACGCTCCAAAGCGAAACGAAACTCAACGAAGCTAAGAGCGTCGAAATTAAGAGAACGCGCATAGATGCACTCTTCGATAACGGTTTCTGCTTCTGATTTTGTTGCGAGCACTCTGCTGTCGACTGCGACGCGGGCAGCGCACGTGGCTGTTTTTTCTTTACCTTCAACGCAGCGCAAATGAGCAACAGTGGAAAATGTAAGGCAACAACACGAAATGGGAGAAAAAAATGTGCCAAGCAGCGCTGCCAGCGTCGTCGAGTCGAGTTGCGTCGCGTCGCATCAAGAGAGCGCCAGCGAATGTGCGAGAGAGCAAGCGAGCGAGAGCGCAAGCACGCGACGGCCATTCGATGCTGTGTGTGGAAAAATTGCACAAAATGAGCGACGCTCTTTATATTTTTTTGCCAACGTTGCGCTGCCGTCAACATTTTCTTTGTGTTGCTTTTGCCTGGCGATTCGTAAACAAATTCTGTGATTGGCCGACAGTCGTTGTGGGCATTGGGGATGGCCAGGGGGGCAGTATGTGTGCCACTCTGTTTGTGTGTGTGTGTGAATGTAGTTTTTTGCGCCACGTTTTCTTATTAACGCGTTTTTGTGATTGGGTTTGGGGGTGCGGCCCGCCGACTGGTGCGACGCGTCGCAGCAGCGCAGTCGGCGTCTGCGTGTCGACTTTTTTCGCATTTGCTGGCAGCGTCTGTGTGTGAAAATGTGGAAAATTGCCTATGCGCACCCAACTACAACCACAAGCACAGCAAAAACAACTATGCGAAATGAGTGTAATGAGCGTGGCAGAGCGAGTGCCAACTACATCTGCGTGCTGTCCTGCTCTAGCATTACACATACGCCGCGTTATCTATGTATGACGTATGTATTTGTTGTTGTTATTGCTGTTGTTGTTTGTTTCTAACTGCGTCGTCGTTGCTGCTGGCGCCGTTGGCTGTTGGTTGGCTGCGTTTGCGGCTGCGGCGGTGTTAATGTTTTTGCGTGTTTATGTTAATCGGCCGATGCTGGCAGTTGGCAGCTGGCAGCGGCGTCAGCGTTCGCAGCAGCAGCAGCGGCAGCGGCAGCGGCAGTTGTTGTCGCTGCAGCTGCACTGCTTGCTTAGATGACGCCTATTTTGTTAGTCGACCCCACCCGCCAGACACACACACACACACACACACACACAGACACACAGACACACGCAATAGACTTACATGTCTATGTACTGCTACATATTCGTATACATACATGTATTTGTATTTGTGTGTTGTTTTTTATGCATTTACTAGGCAGCATTTTGATTGCATTTTTTTCAAATCATTTTTTTTTTTTTGTATTTTCTGCGCCTCTACGTAATGAAAAATTGTGCACAGCTGCGGATGTTGCTTGGTTAGAGCGAGGTAGTATGAGCAAGAGCGGGCTTTTTTTTTTAATTGCAATTTTTCATTAATTAAAATTTGCTTAGTTTGCATTTGAAAGTTTTTATTACTGTCGTTCCTCTTTGCGTTCTGGATATATAACGGAAATTTGTATGGATTTATTGTGATTGAAGGTCCAGCAAATTGAATGTGTACTCTATTTGCATGTGTGTGTGTGTGTGTGTGTGTGTGTAAAGAGTGATAAACTGGATGAATGTCTGACTGAAATAGACAGGAGTAAAGCTAAACGAATTGTGATTAAAACTACTGTTCAGATATAGACTAAGTGTTATTCGCTTTCTGTGTAACTGAATATTTGAGCAATTAAAATATATTTTTATAGCTTACATTCATCAATATTAGTTTCTGTACAATATTATTTAAATAAATTCACTTATCTGCACTAGAAATCGGAAATTAGCAAACAAATTCCACAGAGTTTTTCTAATAAAATAGTTTGATACATAAATAAGTACGCTAAAAAGTGTAATTGTAATCTGGCAGATATATGATAATGATATAATAATTTGATCACTATCTTATCTCTTAAAAACACATTTTCCCCCTTTATAACTATCGCTGAAAAGTTCAATTTTTTCGTATTGTCATGCAGCGATTTATCCTCTAATTTGTGTGCTACTTTTTATCTCGTGTTGCAGCTAGCGGCAATTAATGATATGGCCACAAAGTCACAGCCACATCAAATGACAGGCACTGGGAATGCATCCAAAAACACATTCCATACGCGTACATAGGCATCAATGAAAGCCCAACCCCGGCCAGAATCACTCGACAGCCAACCAATGCATGGAAAACGCATTGCCTCCCACACGGCAAAGTCAAAAAGTGCGTATTCCAGCCACCCCAACCACCCCAACTACGCACACACACACACACACTAGAAGCAGAGCGAGAGAAAGAGTGAGAGAGAGAGAGAGAGATGTGGCAGGAAACGGAGAATGCGTTGAGCTGATTGGTGGAAAGCAAAAGGAAGAGAAAAAACTCTAACACATACACTGTGGGCATTGGGGAAACTGGATGTGGATGCTGGGCGGGATGTCGACCACAACAATACAAAAGTCAAATTAGTGGAAAATGCAAATGCGAATAAAAAACGTAAAGTGAACGGCACAAAAAACTGCACTAGAAAATATAGACATAGCTGCCTTATATACCACACAGCAATAGAGAGAGAGAAATAGAGATAGAGAATAGTTGAAAAAGCGTAGCAAAAACTGCAACGAGGCACTTTCAAAAGTGTTGGCACAAAAAATTATATTATAATTTCACGTCGTTTTAGTCTGGCAAAACTGCAGCCTGATTTTAGGCGTTATATAAATCTTTTTTTACCATTTATCGACACACTTTGTGTGTTGTCATTTGTGTTTTGTCATTTGAGACTCACATGCAGTCAATTTGTGCTGACTTCTGGGAACTTTTATCTTGCTGAATATATTTAGACATTAACCTCAGCATTTAATATTCTTCTTGCACTCCATATTAATTGATTTTAAGTCTATTCAAATTGTTATTCTGTTAATACTCTTCACCAAGCAAATGTTGTCAGCTGTCATTAAAAAATATATTCTTGTATTTTTAACATATTTTCTGCACATTTCTCCTTTAAAACTATGTTGCGTGGTTTATTAACGCTTGTAAAAAGTTAATTAAACATAAACATCAAGTGATATGAAAGCGTCAATTTTCTGTAATATTCAAACTTTTTTTAATAAGACCATTGCCAACGTTTTTTTCCTAAGATAAAAACTAGTTTAATGTAAATGAAAATTTTAAGCATATTTCCGAAATAAAATATTATTTTTAAGATCTATTAATTTTGAACAGTGCTGCCTTTATTTTTACAAGGAAGATAACTTGTTTATTGGATTAATTCTAAATATAAGTATGTTATGTTCACATTTCTTTGGTGATATTTTCTAATTTGTTTATCATTTCTTTATTGCAACAATATTAAGTAAAGTATTTAAGTCTCATATTTTTACCAATTTAAGCCCCGTACGTTGACGTCTTTATTTTTTTTTACATTTTTTCTCTTGTTTTAATATTTGTCTTTTAATTAGAACCCATTATTTAAACTGTTTATTTGATTTTCACTCGGTGTTTATCGCGACTGGCAGCTTGTTTTGAGGGTTGATTTAGAAGCCGAAGGTAGCAATTCTTTAAGCATTAAATTACTTTTCTCTAACTAGGTCTATGGTAAATTCCATAAAGCATAATGTAAACAATAGAGGGATGTCTGATAAATTGATGGTACTATATAAGATATTATATAATTTAATAAATCTATAAGTTATATTTTTTCAAATTTAATTTATAGTTAACAGAAAGTATTTCACTGAATACAGCAAACAAGTCAATTTTGTAAGTAGAAAATTCTATAGGTAGTAGCAAAGATATATTATAGTTCATGTATTTATTAACCGCCCCTCGCTTACTGTCACTTTTCTGACATTGTAAATTTTCAGCTGTTATCACCTGTCGCTCAATTCAGTTGAAAAGAAATAACGACCGGGCTGTCAAGAAATTATGAATACTTAGAACCTATTTAAATGCCAAGTTCAAAATCGACTGCAATTCGAGGTCGTAACGTAACGCAACGTTTTCCGTGATATTTGCACAAGTGCAGCGCACAATCATTGAAATGGAAAATCGTACTCAACACGTGGCGTATGCGCAATGTGTCCACAATATTGTTTTATCAACTGCTGTTACGTTTAATGGCACGAACAATAAAGCAAAGTGTTTTCTGGCTTAGCTTTGGCTTTGCTTGATTGTCTTAGCTACTGATATTAGTTGGGGGCAGATATTCCATTTCACCCAGTTGAATACTGGCATCGAAAGCGAAAAGGTCTTGGTCTTGTCAACATGCCAACCCATTGTCTAATCTTAACCAGCTGCCTGCTCGTGCTCGGGCTGGGGCTGCCCGCTGTGTGGGGTTACTTTGAGGGCTGTGATAACACCTATACACTGAATGTGGGCACCACCTACGTCGAGTCGCCCTACTACCCCAATAACTATCCACCCCGCTCCTCGTGTCGCTACAAATTGATCGCCCCAACCGATCACTACATCAAGATACAATGCACCATCAACATGCCATCGGTAAGCGGAAAATTCGTATTAACTGCACCTTCAACCCATGCATTCCCATTCCCCATCCCTATCAGAATAATGGACAGTGCACCACAGATAACTTCTGGATCGACACGGAAGGAGATTTGTTAATGCGTGGCGCTGAGAACGTTTGTGGCAGCGGCACTTTGACTAGAGAATCTCTCTTCACGGAACTTGTTTTCTCCTACATCTCAACTGGCAGCGCATCGGGAAAATTCAAATGTACAGTCATCGTTCAAAAGCAGAACTGCAATTGCGGCTGGTCGGCTAGTTCCCGCATTGCAAATGGCGATCCGGCGACGGCCAACGAGTTTCCCAGCATGGTCGCCCTCAAGGACAGGACAAGTTCTCTGCCCACCTTTTGTGGTGGTGCTATTGGTGGGTATTAAGCGATAAACGATAAAGCAACTTGTCGCAAACAAGTGATAAGAACTGAGCATATCTCTCTCACTGTCTCTTCCTCTAATCTTTCCATTCACTTTTTAGTCTCACATCGTCATATTGTTACCGCTGCTCATTGCACGCTTGGGATTACCCAAGCCACCAACATCGTGGCCATTGCGGGCACCAACAATCTACAGAATCGTAAGTTAGCCCCATAACTGAACTTACTGATTGATCGGTTAAACTTATACAGCGATCTTCCACAGCCTCCAGTTCTATATACTACAGTCAGTATGCCATTCAGCAAATGATACGACATGAGCAGTATGTGAATGCACCCAATGTGGTGAATGATATCGCTGTATTGGTTACGGCCGCCGTTATTAAATGGTCCCGGGGTGTCGGTCCCATTTGTCTACCCCCTCCGGGCACGTGAGTAGAGCCTTCAAGTCGCCTTCAAGTATTTCTAATGAAATTGAATCCGTTTGCAGCACAAGTTCCTTTTCGTATGATCCCGTCGATGTAATTGGCTGGGGCACCACATCCTTTGCCGGTTACATTTCCCCCACTCTGCAGAAGATCAATCTGATGGTTGTTAACAATCCCGATTGCCAGACAGAGTACAATGGGGTGGCCACCATAAACTCTGGCCAAATGTGCACATACGATTACTCTGGCAACGGTCGGGATTCCTGCCAGTACGATTCAGGCGGTCCGGTCATCAAGCGGAACTCGAGACACTTCCTGGTGGGTGTCATCAGTTTCGGTAAACAATGTGCAGCCGCGTCTTATTCCATGGGCGTCAATACGCGAGTCACCACATATGTCAACTGGATACGCGGTAAGATTGGTAATTCCAACTGCCCTGTATCCATGTAATATTATAAAAAAATCATGCGCTTTATCGGCTATTTTTAATGGACCCAATTGGTGTGTCATAAGAATCTTAATTTTTGTAAAGAATCGTGTAAATAAAGGACATATATTAATCTTAAGTTCACTTTTAAATACCCAACATCACAATCTAAAATTATCTTGGTTATAAATTTACATTTGAGACTAACTCTTTCAAATGCTTGCTACAATTTAAACAATTGAGTGAAATGCAAAATCTATGTTATAAAAATATTCTTAAATTGCGTCTGTGTAATAAATTTGCGTAGAAAAAAGAGTCATTTTAAAAGAATTCAACTATAATTTAACTTAAAATGAAGTGTAAAACTTCTTTAATATACGAATAAGAAGCGCTAATCAAATTTGAATGTTAAATATTAACAATAAAGACAATTTAAAATAAACACATAAAAATTATTCAAAGATATGCTATAGAGCTTTAATACCCTTTTTAAGTGTCTAAAATATGCACAGGGTATTCAAAAATATATCACTGCTATCTCTCACAGTCAACATAAATAAAATCTCTCATTTATTTGTTGAAGTCCGCAATTCATCAGCTAAAAAAAAAGTCAACAGTCGAATACATTGCTCGACATTGACTTGGTAATCTACTTAAGCAATCGCAGCTTACTAAATACAATATATGGTCTATAAATATTAAATACAGTGCTTCAAGAAACCCATATATAAGCTGGCACAATGTGCACCATCGGTTACATTTAGAGTTGAGGAGTATTAAAATAATGTTAAAGTTACAAGTGTTGTTTTGGCTCTTGCTGCTTTTTAGCCTGGCTAAGTCGCAGCAGTGCAACTGGCAATACAACTTGCAACCGAATCGACCCATCAATATAACTAGCTCCAATTATCCGGGAGCATTTCCAGCCGGCAGTAGCTGTCGATATCAGTTGCATGCACCTGCTTCTCATGTGATTCGGCTGACTTGTCGCTTCGAGGTGGTAAGTTTTCATAGAGAACATATAGTAACTCTGTCAGTTGTTAGTTCAGTTGTATTTAACTCCGGACTTCATTGCAGTTCCCCGACAACTGTCAGTCCAACTTCTTGTTCATCTCCCGCGACGGAGACATGCAGTTCCGGGATGCGGAGCGCTTTTGCCGCATGGGTCTAGTTACGCGTACATCCAACTTTCAGACCCTCGCCTTAGGCTATCAGTCGAGCAGTGGCGCCATCCAGCAGCGTGCCCGACTGAGCTGCCAGGCGGTGGCACTTCGTGTGCCCTGCGACTGTGGCTGGTCCCAGCCAACACGCATCACCAACGGCGTCGAGGCGGCCAAGCATGAGTTCCCCTCGATGGTGGGTCTCCGGGATGTCGACTCAAATATACCCATACTCTGCGGTGGCAGCATCATCAGTGATCGCTTTATAGTCACGGCAGCGCATTGCACGGATCGTCAGACGATACCCAGTCGTTGGGTGGCTCTGATAGGATTCCATGATCTCAGGCTTGGTAAGTGTGTCGCATGCTTCCATTTTGCCAGATATTCATTGCTAATTTCACAGACAGGGAATCGATGTTCAGCTCTCAATATGCCATACAACGGATCATCAGACATCCCGAGTACGACAGCACGCTGGTTACTAACGATATTGCCCTGTTACAGACAGTTAGACCTATTGTTTGGTCCCGCGGTGTGGCTCCTATTTGCCTGCCCTTTCCACAATCACAGCTGTAAGTGTAACGTATTCTAATTATTATTTCAAAATGTATTATTTCAAATAGGAAATCCTCTTTAGTTTTTAATTAATTATTTGTGGATATCGCTGAGTATTTATAACTTCTACTGCTATTTCAATAATTCAGCGGCGAAACATACGATGTTGTGGATATTGCCGGCTGGGGAACCTTGGGCCAAGCCTCTGCCAAGTCGAACACATTGCAAAAGGCCAAAGTGATGACAATTAAAAATTCGGAGTGCAGTTCTCAATATAATAAGAATATAGCCCCCCATCAGATATGCACCTATGATCACACAGGATTGGGCCAGGACTCTTGCCAATATGACTCGGGTGGTCCTGTTATTCTACGTCAACGAGCTCGCCTGTTTCTACTCGGCGTGATCAGTTATGGACGCTCGTGTGGAGCAAGTTATGGGATCGGGGTCAACACTCGTGTCTCGTCGCATATCAACTGGATAAGGAACTATGTGGGTAACTCCGTGTGTGTTCGATAGATGTGGCTGACAACTGTTGGAAGTTGGAAGTTGAAAGTTGGTGTTTGACGATTGCCAGACAACTATCTTGGTGTTGCCCCTGTGGCAGCATCTTCACTTGCAGCAGCTCGTCTTATGCTTCAGTTTGACAGTCTTCGAGTGTTGACAAAAGCCTTAATTTGCATTTAAATTAAAAAGCAGTGACATGTTTTGCCTACATTTAAACAACACAAAAACTCCCACACCTCCCACCCCTCCCCCTCTGGCCGTGCAGCCTTTCAGCCTCTGTACATGATTCGCACGCAGTACAATAAAATGTTGCTGGCAATTTATACTCTTACTTAATTGAGTATATCAACTATTTTATAAATAAATGAAATAACATAACATATGATTATTTTTATTTTTCTCTTTATATTTAGGTCTTTTAATTTGAAGTAGTGATGTTAATACATCAACAAATTGACAACTGCATTTGTTCCCTTTGTCAATTTTCCAAAACTTCAAACTGTCGTAACTTTGGCAATTTTAACCGATTTCCTTGCGATATGTTAATTTTATCATTGTTTGTCTTCTATTTATAATCTGTATTAAAATTATTTGTTCCTCGCTGTCAATTTTATTCTTTTGCAAAATATTATATTCGAATAAATAAATATTATTATTCGAAAGAGTATTTCATTTTTGCTTATCTTTTCTTTTGTTTGTATTGTACGTGTTATTGTAAAATGCAACTCATAATTGTTGTTGTAATTGTGTGCTAACTCAATTACTTGGCAACTCTGTTGTTGTTCTTGTTGTCATCTCTTTGTTATCTCAAAATTGCGTTAAATTTTTGCATAGGCCTTCAAGGCCACAATTGAGAGGTCCTTCCTGTCAAAATCCCCAATGACTGAATTCCTCCCAACTCTATCTGCTGTCTGTTGTAAAATTAATAAATTTTTATGTAGCGAGGAAATGGTTATTTGAGATATTTGTGCATTGTTGTTCTTTAAAACACAACTCAAGTAGATTTAAAATTGAATTGAATTGCTGGCAATAAATACACAAATAAATAAATAAATAGATAAATAAATACCATATATGCATATTTAAATATATAGATATATAGATATTTTGTATTTAAGTTGTATTCAATTAAATACAAAAATATAAAAATAAACAAACTCAAATTTAAATTTCTGACATTTCATCGTTGTGTTTCTCTTTGAAAGTAGTTTCTATTTTCAGATACGTTGAATTTCAGTTGGTAGGCTTTCATTTCGTTTAGTGTCAACCCAGATATCGTTAGGTGTAGGCAAAAGTCTCATTTTCATTTAACCAGCTATACATTATAGACCAAAATTTTGTGTTTTAGGAAAAAAGTATCCGTATAAAAATAATATAAATTTTCTACACTTTTCATCAGAATGCCGGGAAAGAATTATTCAGCGGTGCAGCGACTGGCACATTCGCTTTACGCCCCACCGCGTTCCTTTAGCGGTAGAACATTGACATTCAAGGGCTTCGATCCTCTGAGCCTGCACAATCGATTGACCCACATTCGGGCGTGGCCCCAACGGGAGGAAACCTTCGCGGCCATCCAATTGATGCAGCAGAACCGCAGCTGGAACAATGTTAAGAAGTTTGGCAGCGCCGTTGGCCACACCATGCCGATGGCCCGAAGGGGAATTACACCCCGGCGCAATAATATACTTACGGCCAAAAACGCCTCGGCTAAGCGACTTCTAATGATGAGGGAAGTCTCGCAGAAAAAGTACAAACCTGAATCTCGCAAGAGGGCTGCACTCGATAGGGCTCAGTTAATGGAATCCATTCCCAAGGGAGCCAGTGCTAGGCGGGGTTATTCCAATGACGAGGAGGATGAAAATAAGAACGAGGACGATGTCATGGACGTGCGAACCATTCGTGATGCCGTCTTTGGCATTCCGGAGAACACGGACGATGAACGGAGGCAACAACTTGCGGCTGACGAAGATCTACTCAAACGCATCTCCAAGCAAAGACCTTACAATTCCATGGCCAATCTCTCTCGGAAAGTAATTGCTCCATATCAAACTTATAAATCGCATCGCAATTGCTGGGCAGAGTTCCGGCATCGTCTGGTATATGGTGGATCGAGTTATTTATCTTAAAAATTCTTATATTCATGACATATCAAGAAAACAAAATGTCAAATGCTTTGAACGTTTTGGTCCTTTCGCTTAAAAATTCTTCGTAAGACAATTATTTGAATATAATCTGTATTCGAAATATAATCGGAAACGAATGACTGACTAAAGTCTTTGAATTAATTCAATTGCTGTAATTACCCTAATTAGTGCATTGCTCGTGAAATAAAATTAAACAATTGAAAACCCTCGACTTGTCCTCAGTTCCCAGTACTTAGCCCAATTTATCGTTGGGCACATCAAAGCGAAGGTTGCGCCTAATTACACCAACAAGTGTACAAAGTACAATTGCAGATTTAATAAAAATGTAAAAAATAAATACAAATGTATGAAAAAATATATATATATATGCATCAAAATGAACTCTTAAAACACTAGAAATGGCAACAACTTAGCAGCGACAACAACAATGAGCGGAACACAACGAAATCAGAGAATTTGCAGGGCAAGTTAATTGCATGACTTGGCCAAGAGAGTGAGAGAGAGAGAGGGGGGGGAAGGGGGGTTGGCAGTGGGCCAGTGCTTTGCATAAGAAGTGGCCTGTCCTGGCGCAGGACCCTCGACCAAGTCCTGACTGTAATCCTTTTGCCCTGGCATCCTCTTTTTTCCATTGATTTTTTTTTTATATTATAAAATTTATGCTGCTTTGTAAAAAATACAGCTCTGCTTTGTTGCAATCTCTTGTACTGCCGCCTGCACTTCATTTTCCGCCTTTCCATTCCGCTTTGTTGTTGCTGTTGCTGTTGTTGTTGTTTAGCAAGCGCTTTGCAGCTTTTGTTGTCAAGTGGGCCAACAACAACAACAACGGCAACAGCAACAACAACAACAACGACAAGATCCCAAACCCTAAAAGACTTGACAATAAAAATTATGAAGCGTATTACTTGAGTGCACTCTTATTTGTATTCGGTCCCTTTCTTTAGCCACTTTTTGCTTTTCCGTATCTCTTTTATGCTCAAAAAGGACGTGAAAATATTGCAAAGTATGTCGCTAGTTTCTGAAGAGCAAACTTGCGTGTTAAGTAGCACAAGAATGGGGCAAGAGCTCTTCAGCGAGAGAAACAAAGACAGAGAGAGAGAGAGATAGAGAGAAGAACAAGCAAAAATCTATCTATTTATCGATGTTAAAAATTTATCCATCGCAAATTGTTAACTTAATTTTCATCGAATTGCAGAGAGTTTACTTTCAAATGTCATCACATTATTCTAGTACTGACTTCACTGTCGTTTTAATGTGTACTCTGTTATTATAGACACACACTAAGTGAAAAAAAAAATATTTTGTACTTTTGAAAAACTATGTATCTAAGCACATCCAAATCGAACGTATTCAATTCATAAGCTGTCTTGTACAACCGCAATTGAAACTTATCATTAATAATGTTTTCGAAGTGCTTAACCAAATTGGATGCTCAACTACACTTTTCGAACATATGCTGTACAAGGCGATTCATTCATCACCGTGACAATTTGAAGGCCGAACAGATTTCGAGAATTCAACAAAGCAAAAATCGAAGATTCTTTGAACCCAATCCCGAGTATCATCGTGCACCAAGCAGCTATGTGGAAAACTATATAAAGCATCATTTACGCAGCAAAAAAACAGCGCAGCCAACAATGTTCCATCGGAATCCTCGCTATCGCTGGTTAGACTTTCGACGCCGAATGGTCTATGGAACTCACGACATATAGAAGACAGGATAACCGAAAGAAACTAACCAAGGAATGCAAAGTAAGTCTAACTACATTCATGTATGCGTATTAATGTTAATATATACAAATTATTATTATAAAATATGCTAAAAGTACTTACGATTTGGAGGTCTATAAAAGATGTCTGTCGGCAGAAACAAAACTCAAGATCCAGATGATACAATAGCAAATTTTAACAGAAAATCGCAGATTTAGTGTCAAGAGCATCGGATACTATCAGTGAATCAAAAAAGGTGTATAATAACTTAACAGAAAATTCAAATAAATATTATAAATAATTCAACATCAAAAACAAAAAACGATTTTTATTTTAAATCCACTGATATTTATTGTAAATCTCAATAAGTTGCAGTTTTCTGATTTAAAGTGCTTTACTGAGATATTCTATTTAACTGGCTTAAAATACAGACACAGTGACTGTTTCAAGACCCTCTTTACATTGCTTAATTCTTATCAGTTTTCGTATTTCAATCTTAATTGGTTTTCTAAATAAAATTCCAGCTTAAATGAACTTTGTGTTCTCCTATAAAATTTTAATTCGGTTATAATTAAATACTAATTTTCATATAAATACAATATGTGACCAATGTATGGCTTAGTTTAAAGATAAAATAATTTATAACAATATTAATATTTATCTTTTAATGACCAGAGAAAACTTTTACATTTTGCGTTGTTTTTATTAGGTTGAGCTCTTATTTTCTTGTAGTATGTCATGACATTAATTTCATACTTTAAAATATTACATGGCGTTGAATTTATTATACGGTTTAAATCAAAGTTTTATTTCGGGTCATAGAGAAATATCTCTCTTAGATAAATTCAAAATTTCGATTGGTCTCACCCGCAAGAACTCGACAATGAATAACTTAAAAGCCTTAGTGCAAAGAAACTGTGTCACATTGAATCGATATGCAACATCAATCAATATGTGTAAACAACATCTGCCGGATATTCGTGCCATGATCCCTGGATCGTATTCCTCGCAACGATATCTGCAGACAGTACCGAAAAGACATGGACTTACCAAAATGGAGGACAAGTATATGTATGTCGCAAAGCCCAATGTTGAGTTAAATTTGAATCGAAAAAAGATGTGCCTACTTGGGGTGAGGCATTCTTTACATCAGGAATACAAATCTGATAAGGCACGAGTTCGCTGGTCCGAATTTAGACGAAGGATGATCTATGGGAAATTCTCTGGCTAAACTCGACACATAATACTCCTATTATATTTGAATGATAATAGAATGGGTATTAATAATTGAATCACTTCGAGGTGAACGTCAATTTAAATAAAATTCAATTATTATTCGGACAATAGGAGCCGATCAAATCTGAAGAGTTCGACATTCGTATAAATGTTTAGATGATGATCTCTCAGTTATTCAAAGGACATCGAAATCTACATCAAGTCGAAATTTTTGATGAATTTTCAGGTACAGTTTTAGCGTAGATCTATACAAATTTCTATAGTTAGAACTATCTTCATTTAATCCAAAGAATGTGTCGAAGGAAACCTGTTTTTGCAGATATTTTAAAGAATGGAATTTAATATTTTCAGTGACTATAAGCCAAGTGAATGTTGATGACCATAAAACCAAAAGACTAAATATACATTCGTCGGTTGTTTTTATTGATGTGAACGGATTTAATTGGCCAACAACCTGGACAACACAACAAGGCAACGCTAATTTCTGACCACACAATGTGGTCAACAAGTAAAAGTAAAAATAGAATGATTAAAAGCGCATACATGTGCACACTACACACTTATGGTGTTCCAGCCATCAAGAACTCAACCAACTCTCCAAAAAATAAATGCTTGACATTTTTATGGAATTTATTCGATAAATAAAATGGGTTATGCTGAATATTTTTAATATTTCCCCGATTAACTTGATAGTCGGTATTGAGGTGAAAGAGTTTTTGGAGAGGCTCATTCATTCGCACTTTCATACTTATATGGCAGCCATTTTGTATTTTGTTGTTGTTGGGTTTTGTGCACAACGATTTGGCGGCTTTTGTGCAACGCGTGGTTTTATGTAACGAGCGGTATTGGCACCCTCCCCCCCATTGCCTCGCCCCGCACTGTCAAGCGGCCCAAACGTCAATTCCATGAGCCGTCATGTCGATATTTTTGCCAATTTTTAGCTGCCTTTTGCAAATTGCTTTTTGAGCTTGTTAGAGTTTGGCACACACGCTAATGAATAGTCAAAGTCCAGCGAGTCCCGGCCACATTTGCCGTTGCAGTTACGTTTCGCATTGCATACTTTTTGGCATCGGACGGCGACAGCGGCAGCGACTGCGACGGTGTTAAAAAACGAAAACTAAATGCCAATGTTTAGGCGCATATTACGACAGCACTAGCACCGCAGTCGCAGAGACGTCTCCCATCATCGACGCCATTTTGTAATCAAATGCAGCACAAAAGTATGCAAAGGAAATTTGAAAACGTCAAAACGAGCAGGAGAGAAAAGGGAAACAGGAGAGTAGTGCAAGTGCAAAAGCAACAGCAACAGCAGTAACCGAATGCGCTTTCTTCATACAGTGAAACCTTCTATCTAAGAATACAAATTCAAGCCAAATTCTACAACGGTATTACCAAATTCTAAAAATAACTAAATTCACGAAAATATTATCAATAAAAATCTTAATATCTAAAAAAAACTACGTTTGTTATCGGTTTTGGGTACAACTTACCGATTAAACCAACTTTATATTAAAATAAATATTTAAACTACGTTCAATATTATTATTTACCTCATCTGGATGAATTGGGTTCTTTGGCTTTTTATAAAAAAATATAGTTATATTATGTATATATTAATAATAAATTTAATTTGAATGATATGATGAACTCACAGTTGGAAATATTGAATAATGTTATAGTATAGAAATTTGAACAGGTTTGTAAATAAAATATTTTAGTAACATGTTATCCCTGCAAATGTTTAATTAACTTTCGTAATTTAAGAAAGTCTTAAGGTTTTATAAATCAATTGTTAAAACTATCTATTGGGCTAGTAAAACTAGTGTTCACTGTATTTAAAAATGACTGCATTTCCCCAGAGCTGGCAATCTGACACTGGGTCTGTGCTGGGGCTGTTGTTGTTTCAGTTAGTGGCTGCTGCTTTTCAATTAGTGCCACAGTCCATGCCACCGATTTCTATGCCTATTGCCACGCCCACAGGCGGCGCAGTGTAGGACGCAACGCAGCGGCAGTGGCCGCACTTGATGCCACCGACTGCAGTTGACGTTGCCGCGTTTTACGTGAATTGAACAGAAGAAACGAGAGGAGTAAAGAGAGGAATAGACAGAAGGTACGAGCATGTACCAAATAAAACAAACACATGCAGATAGAAAAAGAAGAAGAAGCGAAAGATGCAGAAGAAGAGAAGAAGAGAGGAAGGGAAGAGCATTGCAACTGCTCTCGAATGTGGTAAGAGAGGAAGAGAGGGAGACTATTGAAAAAGTGCATTGCAGTTAGGCAACAAACATAGGAAAGGACAAATAAAAGCAGCAACATGAAAATCAAGGGGTTACACACAAAAAATGGCAGCAACCGCATAGACAGCGACTGTCAGACGATTTGAATTGCCTTTAAGCCTAAAAGCATGCTTCATATGTTATGCCAAACGTTGAATTATTTATCTGAAAAGAAGCGACTCTGCGAACAAAAAAGCAGAGCAAACAAATCCAGAGAAGCACTGGAAAAATTGCAGCATTTTCTCATTGATATTTGCAGGGATGGATTGAAATTGATGGGAAGTGGAAGGGAAGTCAAGGGACATGAGCAGGTTGAGCATTGCTGAATTGCCCTGCAGCGTTTGAGGTTAATTAGTTGACATTTGCACATTAATTGCAGCTTGCGGTCGAGGGGCATCGAATGCCAGCGAGGCGTTAAGATTGTCATGCATGATTGATGACTCCGATGACGATGAATGACGTTTCAATTGGCGATGCCGAAGCGTTGATGCAAAGCGCCAAACTTGACACCCACTTGTGGCACTTGTGGCCCCTCTGCCAAGACTGAAGTTCCTTTAACATTGCGTAATATTAATCGGAGTAATCGATATATGTATGTATTTCATGTTTGCTTTTGACAATACGACACCTCGGGTGTCTTGGCTCTAATCCACTTGACAAACGAGGCGACCCGTGTATTCACCGATGGCTGTTGAGTGGCGCAGGCGTAACCGTAGCTGACAATGCCCACGGCCATGAGGCGTCCGTGACTGCGCTCGTACAGTGCTCCGCCGGAGTCATATTGACACGTATCCCTGCCCGGCGTATACGTGCAGAAGCTGTGCACGGGCACAGATCCCTCAGTCAGCGAGTTGCGACACTGCTCGCCACTGATCACATCCAGCGTGGTCTTCAGCAACCGTTGCGTCTGCGGTCCGCCATAGGAGGTGGTGCCCCAGCCAGCAGCCAGCAATTGCTGACCCACCAGTGGCAACTTCTTGCCACTGACCGCCGGCTGAAGCGGCAGACAGGCGGGTCCCACATTCCGATTCCACACGATGGGCAAACGGGTGCGCAACAGGGCAATGTCATTGCGCAGCTGGCCATTGGTTTGGCTGAACTGCTCATGGAGGATCAGGGCATCCAGATCGTAGCGGCGAGTGAAGAGCGTCTCGTAGGCGTTGGACAAATCATGCTCCCCCACCACAATGCGCAGCAGAAAGGCCTCGTTGGTCTCCGCACTGACAAAACAGTGGGCGGCAGAGAGCAGATAATGATGATGAACTGTACAAGAAAAGGAGAAACATTCATTTAAAATATACTAAAAGAAACCACACAAGGCAGGGCATTTTATTAATTTTGCAGACTGCATTTTAGAATACTCGGAATTAAATATAATTTGAGAATCTGAATGGAATTTCCTAAGTCTTTATTTAACTAAATTAAGAATAACTGAGTTACAGCCTGAATTTAAGAATATTTGGGATAGAATATTAGCTTCGAAGTAAACATTATTTTAAATTCTAATTTGAATATCCTAAGTCTTTATTTGAACTTACAAATATTCAGGTTTGCATTTTTAAGATGGAATATAAGGATTTCTAGGATTTTACTGTACTCACGATGGAGTACACGATGGAATTTTATTTCTAACTTGAACTACGTTGAGTTTTGAACTTAAAAATATTCATGACTGTCTGACTGAGATTGATTTGAAGACCATCTAGGATTGCACTTTTTTTCTAACAGCAGGTTAAAAGAGCAACTTTAGATTTTCCGAATTAATAAATTAATTGAAACAAGTAACATTATTCAGATATTTTTTGTGTACTTACTGATTGCAGCACCGCAGAAAACTTTGCCAAGTTTCTTGGTCAGAACACCGGCCATGGAGGGAAATTCGTGTAGGGCGGCCTCATCGTTAGTTGGACTGGCGATTCTCTGAGTGCGGCTCCAACCGCAGTTGCAGTTGGGCACCAGGGCTTCGACAAGACAGGAGAAACGCCCACCACCTGGCATGCCCAGCGGATAAATGGACAGAATTTTGCCACGTTTTGCGGAAGTCTTTGGAGTGCGGCCTGGCAACAACTGGGCCAGGTAAGTGGGCAAAGGCGTGCTGCCAATTCGACGACCATTGTTAGGTTCGTCGTAGAGCAGCGAGGCGACGTAAGCCAAGGCATCGCTGACGCCCACATCCTGCAGCACGTGCAGCACCTCATTTGAAAAGTCATCATCATCGTCCTCGCCCTGCTTCTCATCCTTGTCCTTGTCCTTCTCCTTCTCCTTATGCTCCTGCTCAACGGTGGGTGCCTGAGTAGTAGATGTTGTTGTTGTTGTACTGATGCCTGTAATTCGCGCTGGCAGCTTATCCTTTAACTTTGGCACCAAAGCAACTGGAGCTGCCTCCTTCCTCTGCGAAATGTAGGAAATCACGGCACGATTCAGAAAACTTTGCCGCTCGAATTTGCCGGTGCCACAAAAGTATTCGGAACTCGTCAACAGCTCATCGCCTTCGGCATTGAAGTGGAACACCTCTGTGCGGCATTGCGTGTCCCTCACAAGCTGTGGAAACAAAGGGAAATTTAAAAAGTATTAAAAAAAACATCAGGGAAAACATTTATAAAGCAACAAAACTGTGTAGATAACAATGTATAGTTGTATCTTTAGAGTTTTCAAAATATACATTCAATTAAAGTTCAAATATTAGAGGTACATCTTTTTGGAACTTTCTTTGAGCGATTGATAAGAAAGATATTTATTATATGCATTTTTTTCTCCTTCTTTCTGTTTATCCCTCTGTTTAAAGAAGGTTATTTTTATTAGGAATATATCTCTTTCAAAAACTATCCTCTGTCACTCTCTTTATTTCTCTTTCCTATAGAGAGACTATATCAGTTCTCTCCCCTCTCTCTCTCTCTCTCTCTCTCTCTAACAGTCCTCTTTTCCATCTCCCAATTTGTAGTTCTCACTCACCGTTTGCAGCTGTAAATCGCACTTGAATTTTAGCACATGTTCCTTAGGCGCTTGCAGCGTATAACGACAGGAGCTGCCAACAGGATACAGTCCGGGATAAAAGGGGGAATTGATATAGATCTTTTGACCCGCTTTCAGCTCCAACTGATGGTTGCACTGTTCAAAGATCGCAGCAGTCACAACAAGTTGCCGCAGTAGCAGCCAGAGCAACTGTTGCTTCCACCACATGATCCAAGCAACACTTGCCACAACACTGAACGAGATGTGGCAGCGACAGCGACTTAAGAATTCAAGATTTCAGATTCGAGATTCCAAATACCAGTTGCCAAATTGTATCTGGATATGTGAACGCCAACACAACACGGTACCTTTCATCGAGATTTGCTGCTGTCGCTGTCGCTGGCGTTGACGTTAACGCCGACGCTGATAACTTACAGACACGCGAGCTGCTCCATAATTGTCAGCATCTCCGCTCTCCAACCGCCCACGCTCCGTCCAAGCCCTGTCCGGTATTGTGTGTTAAATATGCATTAATTGGGGTCTTCGGAGACACCAAAGAAAGTAAATAAAGAAACAATCTGGGCAGCTAATTGAATGAAAGTGCAAGTGTGTCTTGTCTGCTTGGATTTTTACCGTATTTTTATTTTTGGTCAAACCAGTTTTGGAAATGTGGCACTGACACGAACAGTAACTGCTGCCAGTTGGGATAGGTAAGGGTCAAGTGGACAGTAGCTGCTGCTCTCATCAAATAATAATCGTGAAGAAATCTTGCTACTAAACAAGACTTCAACGTGATCAAGTCAAGTCTATTGAAAACTTTGAAAATCTTCATAATGAGCGTAAAATTAAGTAATTGTTATGTTCTTTTATTTCAATTATGGTAAACTTTCATACGTATAGTTATATATGTATAAATGTCTAAAGACGTCCGAGTTTTTAACACACGTATTAGAGAAACTTACAATATCTTTAAAATACATAAATATAAAATTAAAACTAATTTTTTGTGTTAATGAAATTTATTTATTTCAGTCAACAAAACTAAAAGTTAATAAATCATTAACTGTGTGATTATCAGGTTTTATATATAAATGATATGAACAATTAAATTAATGTGTATAAAGCTATAATTGTAATTTTACTAAAAAGATAAACTACAAAGTGTTGTATTTTATTTCTGATATACGTGTAATTCTGCGCTGCAAAATGATTTGCATTTAAATCGGTTTACTTTTCGCGATTTTATCTTTATACAATATTGTGTAGAATACTTTTAGGATCAGACAGAAATTACTTATAAGTTCACATATATTTGGTTTGAAATTAATGTGAACATATATTTTTATTCCTTCAATTTCTAAAATTCTAATAAAATCTTGAGCAACAAATACCTTTCAATAAATAACTATACGTACCTGTTCATACCGATCTTCATTAACCCCCCTAACCAGTCGAATTGCTTGTGTCCACGGCTTATTAATTTCCATGTTCACTTTGGATGCCGGACTTTAAAGAGAGTCACTTGGCATTACCCGTTCCGCGCATAGGAGCCACATGCCCATTTCCTTGACCAACTCATTTTTTAGAGCTTTTCAAACGCTGCTTAATTGGATGTGCTCCACGGTCTTCGAGCCGCTTCTGTTGCTTTTGCTGGTGGCGCCTCACATGTGCGCCACATAACATAAAAAACTACAAGTTGGTTGGGGAGAAAGAGATGGTTTTTGGCTACAAAAAAAAAAGAAGAAACAAGTGAAAAGCCAACACAAAATGATGGCAAGTTTGTCGCCCATTTTGTAAAATAAATAAAAATAAAAAGCCCGAGCGACGGATGGCGCCGCGGCTGTCACGAGGCGCGCAGACAAACGCTTAATGCTAATATTATTTTCTTGCTTAACAAGCCAAAGGGGAAGGCAGAGGACAGGCGACAGGGGAGTGCGCTGGGAGGATCCTACCTAACAGCTGCAGCTGGCCGTGTGACTTATTTGCGCAAGCCATAAAAAATTTAACTTTATTTCGCCATTTTTAATTTCCTACTCCGCGGCGCGCATTTGGCGTAAACAGTCAACGTTGGACAATAACTACAAAACGTGACCAGAGAGAGAGAGAGAGAGAGAGAAAGAAAGGGAGAGTCGCATTCAGAGCCAGAGTCCGAGCCGGATCCCGATTCCAAATACTGGACCCGTACGTAAGCCGGGCCAAAAGAACAATGCGAAAAAAACTTGGCTCCTGCTTTATTTGTATATTTTTATACTTTTTTTCTGGCTACATGCGCGAGCGCGGAAAACAAACAGCAAATAATTCAAAGTGGATACAACTAAAGCAAAGTCAAAGCTAATATACGAAAATGTAATAAAAATTAAAAAGAAATAAAAACGAATTAAAATGAATTCAGAGTCAGCGACTCCAAATGAGAAATAACCAAAAGGAATGGGTGCTATGGCATTAAGCGACAGTTGTGGGGCTTTCAAATGACAGAGGGACACATATTGCTGATGAGTGTCTGATAGAAGGATCCTCATCCTGAACATACAGCTAAAAATGTACGAAAAATAAATACCACTTTATATAAGAAAACTATGTCAAACCACGGTCAGTTATATGAATTTGACTGTCTATAGCAAATATATCACTAAATAAAATTTATTTCAATTATATTTAATAATTGTACTAAACTTTAAGTGGTCTCATTGCAAAGCAACAGATTAATAATATTTGCAACGTTTTTCAAAAGAAAAAACAGAAATCGCTGGAAAACCGCGCCTAAAACGCGTGGACTGCTTGATGGCTATGTTAACTGCTTGTGAAAAATAGTTGAAATAAGCAGTTCACAGGTATGAAACTCTGCTAAGCAGAAGCAGTTCGTTAGCCAATACTCAATCCTAGAGCGATTTATATATATATTTTATTTAGTTCATTTAACAGTTAGTAATTAATTTCTATGAAAGTTCGTTATTTTAAATTAGATAAAATTAGAGCTGTATAAATAAATTCCTCGTAATCCCCAAAATTCACAATATTCAAATAAAATCTGCAAAAATATATTTCTGTGGAAAATACAACATTTTATACAATCGCACAATTATGGAATCTGAGTTGTCCTGTCGAGCGCTCTGTGTAACCGTTAGGTCATCATAAGGACAAGAATACAAGTTGTCCACTTCCGTTGATGTATAACGCCTGGAGCGAGTAAATAATCAGCACAATTAATGAACAATAGAATGTTTTGGTCATCGGTTAAACTGACGCACAGGAAGTGCAAAAGAAGGACAACATTGTGGGCAGGAAGGAAGCGATGCGCAACAGTTGCATGAAGTGCGGGCACTTCAAATTAATAAGAGGAAATGCGAATAACAATGGTCAAGGCGATTGGCATTGAGAATTGCTATGGGAACGGGAATGGGAAAAAGGTCAGTCAGTGGAACGCCAGCAGTCTATTGGCAAGTCCTTTCTGCTGTGTGCGGTCCTTTCTCACAGGTGTATCCATTGCAGTGTCTGTGTGATTATGCGTGTGATTTCAAGCAAATCAAAGAGAGAGAGAGAGAGAGAGTCCTGCACTGACCAGCACTTTGATGAGCGCCGCTCGAGTGTAGCGTAAATCCAATTAACGCATCTTGGAAGCGATGCCGCCAACGCCACAGGATACCCAGATATAAGAAAAAGGACGTAATATCGACAACGCATCGATCGATCATCGGTTCTATGTTTTCCTCGTGATTTGTTGCGCCAAAGCGATGTTGGAATCACATCGAAGGAGCTGGCAGGATAACCAGAGCTACTAAAAGGCAGCCAGCAGCAAGGACTACCTGTCCCACGTCTTATCGCTTTGGGAAACGCGCTTCAGAAGTGTGCGCGTATCAAATTACCATTTCATAGTCCTTAGTCCCGACACGCCTCTGGTTTATTCAGCTTCAATTGCTTGCGTAACCACTTTAACTAATTTATGAAAAAACTGTCCACACTTGAGATTTGTTTCATTTCATTTTCCAATGAGTTTTTCTTGTTGGTTGCATTTAATAAACGTCGTTTAAGTTGTAAATTGAGTTTTTTCCTTAACGACCACCCACTTGAGTATTTCTCATGTCCTGTTCGTTTATCGAGCCCATCACACGCTAGCCACTCTAATCCTGACTGATCCTCAGTCTAAATACCTGTTAACCTGTTTCTGTATACAAATATTGTTGCGGCTCGCAAATAACAAAGAAGAAACAAACAAACACACATACATACACGTTCACTTACTTATGTATTGTATATTATAAAGAAAAAAAGAGCGATATCTTTAATATATTTCTGTCTCAGCCACAACAAACGAGATTTTCTCAGCCCTCTAACGATGCTATCGATGCGAGGGTGGGCTCACATCAAATTGGGAACTGCCTTAAGGGCAGGGCTGCTTCTTCTCGGTTCCCACAGCCTCTGACTGAGCGAGTGTGTCTGTGTGTGTGTTTGTGTGTGTGTTTGGGGGGTTGTTTGTGTGTGCTAGCTGTGTTCCAAATTTTGCAATTTAGATTTCGACACCCAGAGTCTGGGCGATGCCAGCAAATATCCTTTTTGCCAGCGAGTTCCGCTTACCGGAAGGAAGTTCACAAATTTATTATTGTAGCTGCATCCTTTATTGAACATATTCGATTGTCTTGGACAGAGTCTTCTGGGCGTGGTTGCTACACTGAGACGGAGAGAAAGTGGCAGACAGTAGAAGAACATGTTTATATTTTGATAAAGTATATGTTATTGGATATATGGGAATCATAGATTCGAAGTCTTTTGGTTAATGTTCATATTAAAAACGGAAGAGCCTCTCTCACTTTTTTGTATTTTTATTTATTCTGACTTTAAATAATCAGTTCGATTTCTGTTAATTTTTATACAACAGAAATTGCTCTTACTTAATTTACTGTTAACCGTAATTTAAAGTTAATAGAGAGAATGTCGTTAAGTCTTTTTGCAATTTTACCAATTTTAAAACTTTCACTTTAGTTGACTTTGCACTACTCACAATTTTCTAATAAATTTTATTTGAGAAAAACAGAGAAAAATAAATAATGTACATTATTGAATCTGACAGCAGATAAATCAGTCACATTATTTAGTTTCTAGGTACAGTTGAGTTTGAAATCCCAAATACAGTTATAGAATTTTTGAAATGAATTGTTCTTCATTCCCATCCTATAACTCAACTTGCAATGCAATTCTATAATTCATTTAACAACGCCCACATATTTTTTGCTCTCATTGGCATCCATAAAAGGTTCCCATCACTCCGTTAAGTCCTTCCCTCTGAACACTTTCCCAAGGCAAGAACGCCAAGAACAAAATTCCCATACAAATTTGACTTTTGCATACAGAGAAACGTCATACCTGTGGTCGTTGCTGTACCTGTTACCCCTAACCCCTAACCCCGCTGACGTTTCTCACGGCCAAACGGTAACACTCCAACGCTCACAACAAAAGGACATCCAACCCTCAACCCTCAACCCTCGAAACAGGTTCCTTCGCCTACGACGACGATGATGACGACGACACGTCTGAAGTAGGCGCTTCGTTTTCATTTCATTTCGTCTCGTTTCGTTTCGTTTTATTGATTCAGCTCGTTGATCATAATAAACGATTAGTCTGCCCGATCCTTGCTGATCCTTTGCCCGGCATTTTTGCGCTGCTGAGAATATAATATTCTCCATGTCTGCTTATATTTACTTTGTATACATATTTCTGGAGTTCACACGCACTTGTTACTCAGCTTGTGGCTGGGAAAATTAGTTTAGCGGGTTTTCTGTTTTCCTGCAGCTCTTTTTACCGATCGTGTGATATGGCAAACTATCGATGGGAAATTTATTTGGTGCCATACTCTCTGCTATAGATTAGATAAAGTATCTTAGTTTTATTATATAAATGATTTATGTATTGTCAATTTGACCCCTCCGTTTTATGATGACTTTGGTTTGCTTAAAATCTGGTGAATTTCAAAGTGAGTTTGACTTTTAGAATACAACTGCAAAGTCCGTTTCCAGGAGAAGACTAAGACCAACGAATTCTGGGTATCGTTGAGCTCATATATTTGGCAAGTTAGTAGTTAGTGGGAAGTATAGGGGTCTCTCTTGCATAACATTGCCCAAAACCCGTGCAGCACAGAAAATCCAGCGAAATAACCGGACAAAGCATTTATGCTTGACTTTATGCGCTATCAGATTCCCGGAATCAAAATTGACTTCTGTAATCTGTTGGGCGACTGCCAATCGTTTTTTACGCAATAACACGCAAAATGGGAACTGGTAAAAAAAAGCGTACAGAACTCAGAGGAGACAGTGCAATCTGTCTGTGATGTTATAGACTTCCAGGAAGTCTAGCTGGCTAACTCTAGTGTGTAGCCCTTCCCGGACAACAGGCAGCCGGTAACAGTTAAGCGGTAACTGAGAACCAGTAACTGGGAACGAGGAACTGGGAACGGGGAACTCAATTCCTACACAAAGCGTTAATCGCAGCGCTAATGGCAGAGGTAACAGCAAGGCTATCCTTGCATTATCCTTGCCACCCGCCGCTTTTATTGTGACCAAAACAAATAATCACCCATTGCTCATATTGTTCAATGCAAATGCGTTTACGAGCCAGCTCATAAAGTTATCCTTTCTTGCATCTTGGTCCGTCGTCGAGAACTCGGTGCTGTTAACTTTACGCATCCTTTCAACGCAGCCTTTCGCCAGTCTCTTTGTCTGTCTGTCTGTCTGTCTGTCTGTCTGTCGCTGCGGCTGCTTTCATCGCCTTGCTGCACGATTACACGGAACTCTGGAAATTTGCCGTGACTATCGTAAAACGCAACCTTGTGCGAGTCTCGTTATGCATCCTGGTGCCATCACTGGTCCTTTGGCTATAAAAACATTAGCGAAGCCATCAAGGACATCATACACATTTGTTTGCATTTGACTTGGTCGGCAATTTAACTGAAAATCACATCCAAATGCACATTAATAGATGAGTGTTAACTGAACTCAGATTCTCCATTCAGTTCAAGGTCTTTACAAACTGAAACTGGGTCGCAACTCAATCCAACAAAATTCAAGGCTCTCTCTATCTCTTACACCTTCTCGGTTCTCTCTCAATTATGCACATGAGTGAAAACTACTTGAAATATAAGAATTACAAGCAAAATATATTTTAATTTGAGAAAAATTGTCTATCAATTTTATTTATTTTTTTCTTAAAAAGCGGCAACCAAAATCGTAATATGCGAACAATTCCAGGAATATTTTATAAAGAAATCATGTGTATGAATTCAATTTCTAGCTCCCGCTGAGAAGCATAAAAAGGAGAGTTCTTCTATCGATCGCTCCTATTTAAGTTGGTCAGCACCTAAAGGACCAATCTAATGTGAATTGGTCCACAGTGTAATAATGTGAGATAAAAAAAAATTAAATATTCTCCTAACTCTAGAGGTGATTTCTTAAATAATTAAGTGTACTTAAGATGTGTTTTCTTGACAATGTTATGTACTTAAAATTATAAGAAACGCTTAAATAAATCTTTAATATATATAAATATCTCCAAAGAATTTTTTTTATATTTATCCTAAAAAATATAAATTTCTTAATTCGTAATACAACTTGCTGTACATTATACAGTGTACACGTATGTTGTATTTATTCTTCAAATATTTTGTTTCTTTTTCAAGCGGTTCTTAAAAATACAGTATGAGGAAATGACTTCAATCCTTTACAGTTAGCAACCCTTAATAAAATAGTATCCTTAGCGCCTTAGTCATCATACATGCTGTACCTAGCATAGACCTTCGTTTTTTGGAAATATTGCCCAACTTCTGAGGCAATTGGCCCCCTGCCTAGATTGAGCATACACGCTTCTGACGCATTCCCTGACTAGATGCAAGTCTGACGGGGCTAGAACTGGCCACAGATTTATTCCTAGGCGCTTGGAAGGCAGGCAAAACAAAATGGCTGAAGTGTGGCCAACATCTTGTTCGACGCGTATATGAAAAGTTTCACACGCGTTGCACAGAACCAAAGCAAAAGACGGATCATAATTTTGGGGTGTCTTTGGCAAAGCCTTCAAGAAAAACCAAAAAGAAAGGAAAAAAATACAACAGCTGCGTGCGAGATAAACTCAAAGCCGAACCAGAACCAGAACCAGAAACCGAACCCGACCCTATGGCGAGACAAGCGCCTGAAAGCGCCTCCCCTTGAGCAGAGACAAAGGTCGTTGCGCTTAACTGAACCTCAGAGCAACCCTCTGTGTGTGTGAGTTGTACATTTTGCATAAGATTTCCGAAATCTTTTGCCCAAATGAAAGAAGCAAACCAAACCAAATGGGGTGGCTGACAGAGTCCAGGTTCTGCACATGCGCAGCAAAACTTTAGATCGTTCTTTTTTTGCGCAGCGCATTCAAAAATGCCAACAGACTGAGAGGTTTTTGATTGAGGTAGACGGGTCAGGGGAGGATTTGGAGGGGGTACATTTTGAACGCGTTCCATGTTGCGTGTGCGATGTACGATGTACGATGTATGATGTGCGTTGTTCGGTTGTCGTCACACGAGTCTTGGCGCACACCTGGCCACGAACCATGCCATGCGATCCCAGGACTCTGACCTCACAATGTCTTGGTCTTTGCTTTCGTTTCGCCTCAGCGATATGTTAAATTAATGGTTTATTTATGCTGAATAGCTGAAAGACCAAACACAACTCGACTTGACTCTCCTCTTTCCTCTCCTCAATTCAACTCAACTTGGCTGTCGACTTGGCTTCTCTTGAAGCCGACTTGACAGTTTTCCAGGCAAATCATAAAATGGAAATATGTATATCCGTATTTTCTAGACATAATTAGAGCGCATTTGAAATGTTTAAAAACATAACAAGGTATGGCGAGCACAAAAGGCGCGTTTTAATTTTAAATCATAATCGCTTTATGAGACACCTACAAATGCCCCTAAAAAGATGAAAAACATTGCATTGTTTGTTGTCACAACAAGCTGGACGAACACTGAGGACTGTCAGGACATTTACCTGTGCGGATTCTTGGAAAACGCGTTATGGTTTTATAGACTTTTTGCATTCACAAAATACGATTTCCGTTAAGCATTTGAAAACCATATTTGCGCTCACACTACCCCCAAGGTGGCATGCATAATGTGTTTATGAGTGGATTTCAAAGTCCTGGGAGTGTCCGTGCCATACATGTATCTATCTCACTCCATCTCTCTCCCTCGGTGTCTCGGTGCCTCGGTGCCTCCCTCTCAGCCAGCTAGACACTTGCTGTGGTCGCCGTTGTCGGTTTGCAATCGCGACCAGCACACGCTGTGCGCTCGACCAAAGCCAAAAACCCCGAATAGATAATTTGCTGGCAACCATGAAAATGGTTAGAGAGCTCGCTGCTTTCCGGCGAAACGTTTGGCCAAATGCAGTTGAGACATTTCACGCCTATGTCTATATCCAAATTGAGTTGAGTGAAACTTGGAGATGTAGAAATATACCTGAAAAAGCTGCTCTGTTGAAGAACATTTTAGTTTGAGCTGAAAATTACTCGAACAACTAAATTATTTCAAAGTCAATTTGAAAGACTTTTAGTTTATCATAAGATAAATTTCATAATTATTGTTTTCAAGTCTCAATCGATAAACTACATATACCCGTTATACATTTTCCTTTTGTGTATTGTAGTTTATTCATTTCATTTCACTCTATATCTTCAATTAGATATTTTACCTTTGGCCCCAAATC
This sequence comes from Drosophila sp. st01m, assembly GCA_018901795.1. Taxonomy (NCBI): domain Eukaryota; kingdom Metazoa; phylum Arthropoda; class Insecta; order Diptera; family Drosophilidae; genus Drosophila; species Drosophila sp. st01m. Next base: position 10,882,727 of record JAEIFG010000403.1, on the reverse strand, counting down.
TTCAAATAGTTTTCCCTGGTATGACAGCAGGAATATCTACAGATCCCTTTGCGAAGAAGTCTTTGCAGCTGTGCATTTGTGCAAAGGAAAACGTAGCCAAGAAAAGGACTTTGGCGCGTGCCAGACGAAAAACACCGGGCCTAAAAGTAACGTTCATTTCAGGATCACTGATAATAATTACACGGTACACAGGACGAGAGTCCCATTCAACGGCTCGTCCTGACTCAATGTTTAACTGCAACCCCCGAATCTCAATGAGGAAAGCGACTCATTGCAATGATCAGTGAGGGTCCTGTTCCTGTATTTCATGCACAACTACTCCACGACATTGGAGAAAGAGAGAAACATAGAGATAAAGAGGGGGGAGCCCTGGTCCTTTTGTTGCCACTGTGCAGTTGCCTGCCAGCTCATTTGCCACGTGGCTCAATGCATTTTTGATATTATTGTTGAGCCGAGAAATTAGTTGGTGTAACGTATTTTCTGTCTACCTTTGATGCTGATTTCCTGACACGTGTGGCACGCGTAGAAACCAAAAAAAAAATGAAACGATCGCAAGTTCCCCATAGTCTGAAATCATTTCAAAATCTCGTAGTTCGTTATCCGCTTCCGCTTCTCTAATTGAAACGAATTTAATCAATTGAATGTAGCTAAACAAAACCATCATAGAACTATGTAATAAAAATACTCAAAGTGATAATGCAGAGGAGGTTAATATACTTGCAGATACCCATTATCAATATGTAAATGTAAACTTAATTTGTAAAGTGGCATTTAAAATAAAATGAATTACAAGTCTAGCTCTCATTATAAAATCCCAATGAAATTAGTTATTCCAAATCAGAATCTGATCACCTTGGTGGTCAGCGTTCAAAGTGTCCCATCTACAAAGCAATATACCCTGTATGCCCTGTATACAAATTGTCACAAAAATCAAATACATAACCCACAGATGACACAAAACTGTGACAAGTGCTTCCTCGACAGCATCGCATCATTCAACAGCAATTTGAACATCAATTATGAGTTGTACCAGTGAATGGGATGCCCTGCATCTGAATGGGAATTGGTGGAAAGGGGGGAAGGGGGCAACGTGTGTTCATCCTCATCATGAGCACCACTCGTCATGCAGAGGCATTCACAAAAAATAAAAGAGAAAAAAAGAAAAAGAAAAATACACAAAAAAGAGAATATAATGAAAGGGTGGCTTGTGCCAAGATGCAGCACAAAAGACAGACAAACCAATGACAACGAGGAGCAGCCGCATTGTAACCTACTTTTAAGTCACTTTAAGAGCTGCCTCAACATTGCCCCCCGCCCTCATCCCTTGCCCTAGTCGCTGCTCTGTGTCAATCTGTGTATCTGGCCAATTACGAGTGACCCAAATTTTAAGTACTTTGCTTAGGCCTAAAATGAACTGTCAATACATGAGAATCGAAGAATCTGTTCTCAGGGTCATCTCGTAAACCACAAATCTGTCCCCGAACACAACTGTTCCTCAATTATGTAAATTATGGTCAGTAAAGTGGTAAACGTATTATCCTTGTCTCCACTCCATACACAAAACTCTAAACTGAATCATTTTGATTTCATTTACATTCCCACTAAGCGCCTTTATAAATATATATCTACAGTATATGCTCTGCGGTTACTGTACTTGAAAACATATGTCAACTGTTTTGGCAGCTTACGATCCAAATCGTCAGAAAATATAAATAATTGGCAAATTGACAGCAAGAGTAAAAACAAAAACGAAATCAATCAATATCATACATAATCTTAAACAACTCTAAAAGAATTTCAAATATTTTTAAGAGGCAAATTTAAATACATATAATTATTTGACTTCATTACTGTAATGAAATTAAATGAAATATATTTAAATGCAGAATTGATTTAGAGGTCAAACCATGACGAAATGATATGATATGATATCCACGTAAAAATCGGTTGAGTTTTGACAAAGTCGAAAAAATAAAGTTTTCCAGTTAAATAATATTTTAATGCAGAACCAATTTGGGGAGCAAATCATGAACAAAATGGTATTCGGAGTCAAATTTGGTTGAGTTTTTACAGAGTTATGAGAGTTCAAAGATTTTGAAAAACTGTCAAGGGGTAGGTATGGAAAATTGTCGAAAAAAATAAAGTTTTCCAACTAAATTACATTTAAATGCAGAACCAATTTGGGGACCAAATCATGAACAAAATGGTATTCGGAGTCAAATTTGGTTGAGTTTTGACAGAGTTATGAGAGTTCAAAGTTTTTGAAAAAATGTCAAGGGGTAGGTATGGAAAATTGGATAATTGTCGAAAAAAATAAAGTTTTCCAACTTAATAACATTTAAATGCAGAATCAATTTGGGGACCAAATCATGAACAAAATGGTATTCGGAGTCAAATTTGGTTGAGTTTTGACAAAGTTATGAGAATTCAAAGATTTTGAAAAAATGTAAAGGGGTAGGTATGGAAAATTGGACGATTTTTGAGAAAAAAAATTTTTTCGAAACAAAATATATTTAAATGCAGAGTTGATTTAGAGGCTAAACCATGACGAAAATGATATTCCACGTGAAAATCGGTTGAGTTTTGATAAAGTTAGAAGAATTCAAAGATTTTGAAAAGTGTCAGATATTGATGATTAGTTGCTACAATAAATGTAATCGTCGTATAGATGCATTTCCGAGTAATCACTGTATGAAACCGACTATACGTACATATATTCAATGAACGAAGTATGTAAAAATGTCGTTTCTGGCCGGATTGAATTACGACATGATAAAAAAATGTCATTGGATATATGTGTATATTGTTGCTTTTTAATTGAAAGCCACTTTACGCGGTTGTCAGATTCTTATTCCGATCGAATTACCATAGATTGCGATTTTTACTAACATATTTAATGCTTACAAAAACTAAATAAATTAATTTATTCAACAAATAGAGATTAGCTTCAAGATCAGTTTTTCATTCAGCGAATATTGAACTTAGCTTCACAAGATCAGCACAAAAGACTATCTGACAATATCACACCTCCACAAAAGGAACAGTAAGCCGTACACCTGTTAATGGGTTCATTCCCATACCGCTGCTCATTCCCATTCCCAGGATGTGGATGTGGATGTGGATGGAACAATAAAATCCATTCTAAAAACTGTAAATGCACAACAATGGCAAAAAGAAATATTCGCAAAAGGTAAAACGGTAAAGATTTGGGTTTATCGCTATCGCTCTCTTTGCCTCTCTCAATTGGATGAATAAGAGCGGATGTTGTGCACGCTTCGTGCATGCGAGCGGCGGAAATAAACGAAGGACCAAGGAGAAGAGCGTTGACGGCGAAGGGGCAAAGGGAAACTGATATACCGCTATGGGACCGAAATTCCAAATCTACTATTGTTCGAACTTCGAATGTTGTGGCAAAAAAAAAAAAATATCGGAAGTAGAACCCAACAGTTTTGTGTCCGGGTTGAGGTTCCATTTATTGAACGTGTGATCACACACACATGCACACACAGGCACACACACACACCCAGAGACACTCCTCCAGAGGCGCCTTTACAATAAAACAAGAAATTCTCGTTTGAGTTCGGGTCGAATCGCTAAATGCAATGCAAACAGTAATCTCCCAAGGGATGTGTCAATTTTAACAAGTGCTTATTTACAGACTCGCCAGATAATTTACGATCAAGACGCATTTTTATCAATTTTGATAATTCCCACAAGTGTTACGTAAACTAACTGATAGAGATACATACATACATATGTGTGTCGACCCACACGATCTAATTTCTTTGTTTGTAAATAAAACAAACTTAGAAAATATGGGAAATCATAAAATGCACGCACATACAGACATACTTATGTGTATATATGTATAAATGCAAGTGTACCCTTATCTGCTGACATTGACGAGGCTGTGTCAGGGAGGGGGTGAAGCTGAAAACGCGCAATGCAAACGAGCCATGAGCCAAAACAAGCAAACAAACAAACCTATAAAAATCACTTCCCGTTGTCGAATGGAAAAATGTCAAATGTCATGTTGAGAGGGGGAGCCGAAGCCACTATGTAAATGGAAGCCAAAGAAATTGTAAACGGAAATTTCAAATAAAACGATGCGCAGGCGCAGTCAGAGTCACAGTCAACGTCGCAGCCGCTGTCGACGCTCGCAGCGACGCGTTCTCTCAGTTTTGGTCAATTGCCTGCTCTTTGGCTCTCCGCGTCACGTAAATATGTCAAGCGATGCGATCGTGTGGGTGACCGTGCGTCGCTGCCATGTCTCTCTCTCTCTCTCCTCTCTGTGAAATTGTGCATGAGAGTGTGTAGGAGAGTTGTGCGGTTGCCGGCTTATTAGAAGAACGGTCAACAGTTGTTTTTGATTTCAGATTTCGTTCTGCGCGGTTTGACGTGCAAGAATGTAGCTCAAGAGTCGAGACAGTTAGCGCTACAGGGTGTTCAGTCCATGTGTGGGACACATGTGTGTTGCAAAACAGGGTGAGCAGCACTTATACATATACTGTATATATATATATATACATTTATGCCGTAAGTGAAATAAACTTTTCTTGTAGTGCTCTCATTTCAGCTGATAAGCTCATTAAACGCTCTCTCAATGTTTTCCTACTTGTTTGTATTCTCGTTTGTATGTATCGCTCTTCATAAGTATTTGAGTCATCGTCCTAAAAACAACACAGCCATAACAAAAAACGCCAAACTCCACTGAGCTGTTGTAGTTGTTGCCGTTGGCGTTGCGTTCATTGATCGCCAGCAATTGCCGCTTAAGTGCTGCGTCAACGTTGTTGACTTACATACACACTCACACAGATACATACGTATACATATATGTGTATATATTTTGTATGTACCAAACATATATACATATGTATGTATACATACGAGAACTGCACGCCTCCGACAACTCCTTGTCTATCTTGCAAGCGCACTCTCGCTCCATGTTTCATGTCTTTCACTGTTGGCTTTTCTTTTTACGCTTATACGCTTTATACGGCATTAATTGAGTGCCTTTCAATTGGGTTATGGATTAATTTTTATGCATAAATTAAATACCCATACGTTTGGGGCATTTAGAAAGCAATTTCAAGTGGGCCCCATTGGCATATACTAGCATATATAGGGTGTGGCTGACGGTTTATAATTGCATATGGCCTTACATCGTAATATTATAAAGAGCTGAGAATACTACAATTTGCGAGTGAACCTTGCTCTATATGTGAATCAAATTTGGAATTCAATATAATTGCCATGCAAATATCTATGAATATATCTACACAGTATTACGTTGTGCAACAGTAAGCTATACCTAAAGCAAACAACTGCAACACAGATCTTGACGTTATCACACTGTGGTTAACCGTGTCTACAATCTTTTTTATCGGAATTCTTGTGATAACAATAAAAATCCCACTGGATAAGCACAACTACCTTTTGTTGAAGATATCAATTACCTCATAAACGCGTTTGACGTGCTACTGTTTGTGAATTTCAGAGTCGAAGGCATTCAATTGAGCATTACTAATTCAAAAACTCAATGTCGTATTCAACATATATTAGCTAAATCGATTGTAATTCCTTTCTCAAGCTGAGTCATGCGGCTTAATACAATGAATGTATTCGAAAAGTTCAGAAATATTCAGACTGACTCGATATGTACGTAAGAAATTAGTCAGCATTTGGTGAGAGAATGCAACATTGTTGGGCATTTCGAAACGAAGCGTCACGGTGCTAATTCCAGTTCCCCAGCAATTGGCCGCTTCTGGGGACGCGTGCCAGAGATAAAGACACCCTGTATAATTTATTTATACAATATATACTTACTTCATATTGAGTGCGCCTTGCAGGTGAATAAACAATAACACCAAATGGCGTTTTTTTATTATGTAGTTTAACTAAAAAGAAGACTTTATTTTGTAAAATGCAAGAGTATATTTTGTTTTTGTTGCTGCTGTTGTTGTTTTTGCGATTGCTGATTTTTTCTTCATTTCTTTTTGCTTTGTGGTCTTATGACTTTTATGCATAATAAGTAAATACAGAAACATTATACGATACATACGGTATATATGTTTTTAATATTAGGATAAATCGGTTTTGTGGATTCTATTTATTGTTAATTAAGCGATATTTAAGTATTTTGTAAATACAATTTAGGTTCATTCAATCAATTCATTTATGCTAGTCAAAATGTTTCGTCAAGTTTTTTATTTCTTTATTTGTTTTTTTATTGTTGGTGTATATATTTCGTTATTTTGATGCGCTTCTTTAAATAGTTTGATAAAATACTGTATTAATAATAACTTTTTTAATATGTATGCATGTAAAAAACAAATGCGCGATTGCTGTGCGAAAGCCGAGAATGCCTCTGTGTGTGTGGAGTGTGTGTGTGTGTGTGTGTGTGTGTTTGTGTGTGTGCGTGCGTTTCCTAGACTGGAACCCAAGCAATACACAAGTATTATGGAGGCCTGATAAAGTTCTCCGAGTTGTGTTGCAAATTCGCAAGTATCCACAAAGCCAGAGTACATGAAATCTTTTGAATTGAACACATATATAAATGATATATGTATGTATGTACTGTATAGTATGGTATGCACCGCAATATATATTTATATATATAATTCGTTATGTTATTTTGTTCTCGAGATTTTGTTAGCCCTTAATTTGTAGTACGTAAATCTTTATATTTTGTTTCGATTTGTTAATTAGGAGCAGGATTTCTTTGCGCTGACTTAGAACAGGCCCTTCTTCTTCTTCTCTTTCTTGGCATCGACATTGTCGGTGCTGCTATTTGCACCCAGGCTGCGTCTTTTGAGCTCCTCCAGCGTCACATGATTCACATCCTCCCATTCTTTTTTCTCACGCTCAAATTCACGCCGCTTCTCGTCCAGCTCGTGTATCTGCAACTCAAGCGCCTTCTTACGCTCCTCATGACGACGGGCCATCTCCAGTTCGGAGTCCTTGAGCTTTTGCATTTTCTCCTTGACCTTCATGTCAAAGACCTGCTCCATTTCAGCTTCCATTTTCTTCATCTTCTGCTCGTGCTCACGCTTCTCCTCCTCCATCTGGGTAAGCGGATTCTTGTTTGACAGACGAGCCTTTCCATCGACCAGACCCAATTCCGATAGCTTGCGACATCGATAATTCTCATAGTGGACATTATTCGTGACATCCTTCAGATCCTGCAGATGTGTGCGAATAACCATATTTCGTAATGCAATAAAATCGCAATGTGTCAAGTTTTCAACTTCAACTAGACCCCAAGGATAACGACGACCTCGCACCTTCTTGCCGTCTATCTCAATGATGGTATTTGCCCCGACAACGGCGAAAGGAACACGACTTCGTAGATTTTGTGTGGCCTTGGACTCCTCGGCGGCATCTTCGAGAGTGGCGGGAAAATCATAGATCTTAATTTTATGTTGAGCAATCTCATTAAGTATCTGCTTCTTAAACAGATGCACCTCATCCGGCGTCATGGTATCCGCTTTGGCAATAACCGGCACCAGATTAACCTTATCCGACAGACTCTGCATGCAGGCAATATCCAATGGCAGCAAACCATGACCCGACGGTGCTATGAAATACAAGCAACAATGCACACGATTATCGGAGATGGTCTTGCGATAGACACGCGACTCGGCGGTCAAGTATTCCTCATACTTGCTGTCCACATACTCCAGTATGGGCACCCAGCAATTGCTGTTATCCACGGCATCCCCAAAGCCTGGCGTATCCACCACAGTGAGCGTTAGATTGACGCCGTTCTCCTTGAGCATTACCTTGGTTGCCTCAACTGCAACCGTCTTCTTCTTGCGCAGAGATGGCCCGGGATACTGTTCCGCATTGTAGATGTCCGAAAGGAACATGGAATTGATCAACGTGGACTTGCCCAGCCCACTGGCGCCCACCACCATTAGCGTGAATTCGAAGCCACGCTTAACCGCCTTGCGATATACCTGATTTGGTAGATTGGCAAAGCCCACGTAGCCGGCAATTTCCATCGGTTTCTGTCGCACCGGCAGCGGTGGCTTCTGTGGTTTCTGCTGCTGCTGTGCTTCCTTCTCTTGCAAATCGTGCGTTAACTTGTTCGAATCGCCATTTGAACTGGTCACACTGGCAGAAGTATCAGATAACTGCAGTTTATTCACGGCTGATGTTGCTGCTGGCACACTGGGTGGCTGCGTTTGTGGACGCTGCGTTGGCGCTGAGGAGTCGCTACCATTTGATGCCGACGCGGACGCTGATGCCGCCTGCTGCTTGTCGCGCAGCGCCAACTGTGCCAATGTGCTGGGCAGCGCTGATATGGCGCCGTTTGTGCGAGGACTATTCATTTGCAGTTGTTTTTTCTTTTAGCTGCTCTTCTTCTTCTTCTTCTTGCGTACTTAATTTCACTTTCCTATCCACACACTAGAAATGTCTAAACTTTGCACGCTTTTGTGTCGTCACGCCTAGTTTTTAACTTTTGCTCTTGTTGTTCTCAGTCTGTATTAGGGTTTTTTTTCCTTCGTTTGGTGTCAACAAAACTTCTGCACTTCTACTGAGGCGGCTGCTTCTTCTTTGCAAAAAATAATAAGTACGCCAACAACGCGCTATGGCCGTGCTGTTGAGTGAGCGAAAAACAAGCGACTGCTGCAGCAGTGAGAGCACTTGCTACCCACAGGCATGAAAGAGACGAAAGAGCAACACACATAGATACACACATACAATCATATGGCACACAAGGGCTCAGCGCATGAGTAATACACAAACACACAAGCATATGGCACGCTGCAGGCAAAGCGGTGCTGCCAACGCGACACAGACAAAAGTGTGTCAGCAGTGAAAATCAACAAAAATGAACGTTAGATTCAACTTTTGTTATAAAATACTAGTTAAAAATTCGACAAGCTCAAATAATATAATTGCGAGGCAATAATTGTATTTACTTAGTGAATTAATATGCACAGCTGTAGTGGCATTTAAAAGCAGCACACACGTTGACAGCACTAAGTTATTGCCCGCTCGATTCAAAGCATTGCCAACAGTAAATTTGAGCTCTCTTCATGAGTAAGTCAAAGCGCAGCTACCTGACATATTTACTGCTGACAATGCTGCCGCATATTCCGCCGCTTGCTTAAATTTATCAATGTACATGAAGCAAAATACTCTTATCATTCTGTCTGTACATTTATAAATAGCATCAAACTGCATTTACTGCTACTTTTGTATATGCATATGAGACTGTATGTGCGCGTATGTGGACATGCTTTTCAATATATACACTTTTTGTAATGTTACTCTTTCATTTTGTAAGTCAACGACTGTAGTTTTTTTTGTTGTTTTGGATTTTGCAAACCGCTGTTGTTGCGCATGAGCGTGAGCAATAACAGTAAGAGAGCCGAGAGAGCGGCTGCGCCTGTATTGGTGAGCTAAGCAGCCACACTGATGCGCTACATCCATATGAGACGGGCGTGTGGGTGACTCGTTTCAACTTAATTTTGAAAAATTATTAAGTCACTCTGTCAGTGCTCAGACTGCAGCTAAACAAATGTGGGAATGTGGCACATTAGCGTGTAGTTAACCTGGACTCGAACTCGGTAATTGCCCGCCCCAGTAGAGACGCAGTTCGTTGTTCATCGCTTCATGCACGAGTGTGTCCCCGTCAAAGTTCCCACACCATCATCTGTTGTCCTGCGCCCCGACCCAGTCCTTGGCCCTTGGTCCCTACATGCCAATACACACAAACAAAGGACGTGGATTGTGCGCGCTGTTTGTTTGTAATTTAAATTCTCATGCACTCGCGTCGACTGGGCGAGGGGGCCGCCAGCACCAAGAAGCAACCACCACCATCACCATCGCGTATAAGTGCCATGCATGTCCTGCGTCCTACTCCGCCTGCGTGGCCGTGCCTTGACTATTGCTTCCTTCCGCAGTTGTCGCCAGTTGTTGTTGGTGGTGGCACCGGTGGTGGTTCCTTCCCCCTTTTGCACGTGGATTTCTATGCGTCTGTCCAAAAGGTGATCGTGAGAAACTTTTTTTCTCACATTCGACTTTCAGTTTAATTTTAGCCTCTGTGTCGGAATTATTAATATGAATTGATATCAGCCGAACAGTTGTTGTTATCGTTGGTTGCAGTAACAAGATTTGACTGTACTTCTGGAAAAAATAAAATATGAGGGCAGTAGACTTTTCAGAAATTGTTATGTGTTTTTAATTAAATCGTATTGTATTTCTAGATCCTATGAA